>CM035173.1:11073753-11673753 GCA_020205615.1 Panax quinquefolius | reverse complement strand
CAAAAAGTGGGTAACCCGAACGAAGTTAGCACGGGTTAGTTAATTATAAATTCTTACTTGAAAGTCTATACCTTATTAGATATCTGGGTTCTACCCATTCTTTTATCTCTCTTTGCTTGCGTTCAACGTTTAAATTTGACTCAGGAGAAATTAGACTTTGATTTATCTATTGAAACTTCATTGGGAGAAACCTTCGTTACCTCCACTTGCTTATTAATCTTGTTGTTTCAAATAAACACTTTCACGATCTTATATCTTTAAAAATTCTTGCCTTTGAGGTAATTTTTTGAAAACGATTGATTAACTACTTATTATTCTTTTTGTAAGGTTGTTAGCTTTCATATTCCTAACCAACCTTGTTATCTGAATTCAAAGTAACCAAACCCTAAAGTTAATCACTTTGTTATATCAAGCCATAAGTAAAGAGCCCCGATCCTTTCGTTGTTGACTTCCTTGTGTGGAATGCACCGAAGCGGACTTTCTACGTGGCGACATCGTGAATGAAGATGGCAAGTTTATAGGTATCATTGTGAGGGCTATCTAGGTTAAGGGATAGAAGTCACAGTTGGTATCAATGTAACGTACTATCCAAGTCTTGGATAAGAGTATTTTTGAATGATATTTCTATCATTAATAAATTTCTTGACGTATTCTTGAAGATTTCCTAGCCTACCCTAGGCGTGAAATCGAATTTTGTATTAACCCCAAGACAAAAACCCATTTCTTAAACCCTCAAATATTTCTTCAACTAAAAGAATGCATTTTACGTGGTTTATGATGAAAGTCATAATAAAAGCATTGGACTAATGAAAATCATGGGTATATGAAGTATTAGTAAGTGTTATGATGAGTTATGTTGGTTATTATGTGAAAACATGAAAGTTTCTTAGAAATCACAAAGAGTTGAAAATCAGATTTTGGTGAAAAAGCGTAACATGAAATTCAATTGACCATATCTCCTATTATATTTTGAATTTTGAATGTGGTCAAGTCCTAGAGTTAGATCTACGAGTTACCTAACTAATCCAAGTGGAATTACTGGAAAAGGTGTTGTAGATTTTTGTGTGGACTGATTTTAGCAAAGGAGGCCAAAGCTGTAAATTTCGAAAATGCTACTGCCCAGAAACTTTAAGGGGCTGTTTCGGCAACTTAAATTATGAGAAAAATTCTGGCCTTTTGGGACATGAAGGTATATGCTATAAAGTATCTCCTGTCCAAAAATGAGCTCATTCTGACTTAAAATGAGCAAGTTATGACTATTTCAATATTTAGGTTTTTCCGATGAAAAACGCTATAACCTGGGAGTTCTATAACTCAGATGACCATGAAATTTAAACTGAAGCTCACGTTAACATATGTAAGGTTCTGCCAAGATTTGGGAATTTTGGAGTTACACTTGAGGTAGCTAATTTCTTAAGGAATTAAGTGGAAATTGATTTTTAAAAATAGTAAATGAATTTTAAAAATTCGAGAAAAATATATTTTCATTATGGGACTATATTATGCTAAATCCCAGAAAAGAAATATTTTTGGGGCTGATTTGGTATTTTCATGAAAATAGTTTAATTACTGAACATATGAGTTAAATATGTTATGTGAAGTAACAAAGTTGAAAATAGGATTTTATGGCTAGAGAATCCTATATAGAGTATATATACATATTTTTTTGATGAGGATTTGATAATTGGTGATGATATTTTATGAGTATGGCATTTTGAATGATTAAATGCATTATATGGTAAAAGCGTAAACAATTGAGATAAATTGTTTATAAATTTAAGAAGTGATTAAAATATTATTATAATATTAATGATATTAGATTATGAGATTATTAAGTGATTGATAACATGGGGATATTCTTGAATCTGGATAAATTATATTATAAATGTTTAATATTTATCCTTTATCTCATTTGATTGATTCTTTATATCATTATCCTAATGCTTATATTATGTTGAAAGTCATCTACATGGCCAGTAATGCATAGATGGACTTGGTATGATTATGACCGAGGATTGTTCGGTATAATCATAACCAGTAAATGAATACACAATTATCTTTGGTAATAGTGCATGGATAATTTGTGGTCGTGATACTAATGAATACACAATTATCTTTGGTAGTAGTATGGATAATTTGTGGTCGTGGAATACATTCTTTGGTCGTGCATGGATAATTTGTGGTCGTGATCTAATGAATACACAATTATCTTTGGTAGTAGTGCATGGATAATTTGTGGTCGCATCTTAATGAATACACAATTATCTTTGGTAGTAGTAGTGGATGGATAATTTGTGGTCGTGATCTTAATGAATATCCTTGGCATTATCTGATTCGATGATATGGATTAATTATTGAATTTGAGTCTCAAAGAATGAAATATTAATTCATGGATGTGGTAAAAAGTCATCTTTGGTAGTAGTGCATTGATAGATGATGATTATGACCACGGATTATTCTTTGGCCAGTATTGAAAACACGAATATCCTTGCCATGGATAATTTATGGTTGTGATACTATTAATCTCAAGATTATTGGTTTTACACTTATATATCTTTGGCTTGTAGTGTAAAGATGAATTGTTAATGAATATCTTGGTAGGATGGATGAACTTAATATTTTCAACGATAAAGGTATTCGAAGGTATCCTCACCTCTTTATCATATCAGTACCCTAATTTAGATTTGAGACCCAGATTTTATCGATAAAGATTTAAATTTTGTCGAAATAATTTTTTAATATTATGGTGTGAATTTGAGATAATATTATAGTTGTGGGTAGTATTTATAAATTTTGCAAAGTATCTGAGTGGTTATATTATATTAGATTGGTGGGGAATATTAGGTTTAGCGAGGGAATATTAAATACAACAGCTCAATCATTGGTGGACCCTAGCGAAATTATTATCGGATTGAAAAGCGACAAAAAATATTTTATTAAAATAACGGCGGAAGTTTTCACTGGTTGATCTTTGTTGAACTACTTTCGGTAGTAAAAAAATACGATGTCGTGTGGTTGCGTAGTAGCACGGTATTGATTATTGATGCTTATGTGAGAAGTCACTCGGTTTGATTCCATTATTATTCGATTAATAATATGAATTATTATAGCGATAATGGCGTTTTGTTTTATTAAATATTATTAGCGTAATAAAAGCGAAACATCTTTATATAAAATAGAATACTTTATTAAAGTTATTACATAAATAGAATATATTATATTTTATTATGCGTAGTGTTGCGTAGTGTTTTTGCATAGTGTTTTGCATAGTATTGCATAGTGTTTGCGTAGTAAAATGTTTTTATATAAATAGAATATATTATATTTTATTTAAAAGATTTTTCTTTAAATATGGACCTCAGATTAAAAAAGTAAATCAATACAGGATAGTTCATGGATTAATTCTTATGCATTCCATTTTCCTATAAATAGAAGCTCGTTCCTTCATTATTTTCTTACGAATTCATTGAAACTACAGAGAGAAATTATAGAGAAAGCTATAGAGAAAATTATAGAAAGAAGAAGAGTACTTATTCTTCACTTATCTTACTTATATTTAGGTTCTTTTTTGTACGTGTGGGGTGTTATTCTTTCTTCTTGAAGAAACTTACATTATTCCATTCATTATTATTACATTGGAATAACTTTTGTAAAAGTGGCATACCTATATACATAACTTTGTATCTGCGGCGTACCCTATACTTGGTGAAATCCTTATGTTATTCCATTCTTATTTATTACATTGGAATAACTTTTGTATCTGTGTGATTTACCTATACTTGGTGACATTCTTATTATTACATTGGAACATCACATGCATGTGTTTTACACGGACTGGTTAGTTTTTTATTATTACATTGGAACATCACATGCATGTGTTTTTACAGGACTGGTTAAAATCTTTATCGTTACATTGGAATATCTATCATGTGTTTTACAGGATGCAGTTCCATCTTTATTATTACATTGGAACATCACAGCCGGTTGTGAATTTCACGACACAGTTAGATTATTATTATTACATTGGAATAACTTTTATCATCTGAAATCTGCGTGCGTGGTGATTTCTTTTGTTATTCCATTCTTTATTATACCCGGTTGGTTAAAACTTTGACTTATATACTCCATGAAATTAGTAGAATATCCTTGATATTTGCGTTTCATCGATATCTTTTCATGGAAATATTCTTACGATCATTCTTGAATTTTACTCTACAAAGCGATGTCGTGTTGACAATTTGGGCGTTAATAATTCATGGATTAAATAATTCTTGAACTTGTTTTATTGAATTATTATGTCATTGTCATCATCCTCATGTTATATTATGTTATCTTTGGCTTACGTGCGTAGATGAACTTAGTATGATTATGACCGAGGGATCATTCGGTATAATCATGACTTGATATAAATGATGTGACAAAAAAGTCCTCGATGGCACATAATGCGATGATGGATAGTTTTTGGTATGATTATGACCGGGGGTGATTCGGTATAGTCGTGACCATTGATAATTTGATGAAAATCCTTGGCCAGTGTAGTGCGAGGATGATTAGATGTGGTGGTTTATTTATTAAAATTTGAGTCTCGTGATAAAAATTGATGAAAACCTTTTAAAACCTAAAAGATAGTAGACTTTATTCTCTACTTGACTCTTTTAAATGGATTGCTTATTCAATTGCGATTTAAGCTGGTTTGTCTATTGTATTTTATCGGTTTAACAACTTTTTGAAGGCTAATGATAATTTATTACGCATTATCTTAGTCGTAATATTTCTTCTTGGGCTAGTTGAGCTCACCCTTTCTTTCATTTATTCTCTTGAGGAAATGAGAACATAAATTGAGACGAGTCGGGGAGCGGAGTAATGGTCGAGAGGATAGCATTAGTAGTCCTCACTATTACGTGAAATAGTGTGATAATAGTTGTAATGAGGACTCCTTTTGAGTTTGTATAATATCTAGTAGACAATATTTGTATTCAAACTCACGGTTTATATGTCGTATTATACCACGACAGTTTATATTAGTAAGTTGTATTTGAATTTATGTACCATGTAAGTGGCGACCCAATACCTATGGGTGGCGTATACCTAATGTGAATTTCTGAGGTGCGTCGTTGATGATGAATGCATCTCCGTGGGGGCCCAGTATCGGTGGCAGTGTCGAGCTTAGGGATATGATCCTGGCTAAGATGTGAGAATAGAACTAGGAGGGAGGCGGGAATTCCTTAGCTAGTATGACCTACCTAAGTTTATTTGGTATTTGATTGGTCGGTCGAGTATAGTGATAATATGTTTGCATGTCGATTAACCCTTATTTTGTGGCGGTGTTTGAAAATGGCATCAGAGAATGTTGAGAATAGCAATGGAGCACGAGGCTGTTGATTCTCCACGGATCGATAATCGGAGACAATGTCAACGGGATGGCGATAATCCTCTTGTAAACAACAACATCGATCGATTGATGAATGACGATGTGCGTTTAAAGTTTTTAGAATTCATGCGACATCGGTAAAAGCGACTCTGTCCAAAAGCGTGGGTGGAAACACGGAAAACTCTCGGTGGTCACCATTAAACAATTCGAGGAGTTGGGACCACCGGAGTTTAAGGAGAGCCAAAACCACTTACGGCGGAAGCATGGATAAAGCAGATTACCAAGATATTTGATGTCTTGGGATGCTCAGAG
This sequence comes from Panax quinquefolius, assembly GCA_020205615.1. Classification (NCBI taxonomy): domain Eukaryota; kingdom Viridiplantae; phylum Streptophyta; class Magnoliopsida; order Apiales; family Araliaceae; genus Panax; species Panax quinquefolius. The sequence continues at coordinate 11,668,070 of CM035173.1, read as the reverse complement.
AAGCAAAAGGTTCCTTTTTGCGCCTTTATGTTGCTGCGGAGAGGCGATTCTTGGTGGGAATCGGTAAAAGCGTACTCGACTTCTTTGTCTTGAAGATATCTTGGGAGAAGTTCGGGGAGGCATTCAGCGACAAATACTTTCACGAAAGTATTAGCCACATGAAGGAGGTGGAGTTTATCAAGTTGGAACAAAACAATATGGCCAGTGTAATAAGCGATCTGAGGCAAAATTTGCGGAGTTATCACGATTCGTCCCACTTGGTGGATAATGAAGAGAGAATGGCGAATGTTTTTAAGAGGTTTGAAGCGGAGATCGTCGACATCTTATTTCTCATAAAGCGTGTTTTTATTCGGATGTTGTAAATAGGGCTCGATTAGTGGAAGCGATAACGAGTCAGCCTTGACTAAAAGAAAGCGGCCGCAAAATTATAATACCGGTGAGTAGTCATCGAGCGGTGACAACAAGCGTGGAGAAATCAACGGGCGGATATGGTAACCACTTGGTGGTAATCGGGGCCAAAATAATAAGAATGGACATTTCAAGAAAAGGAGATTCAACAATGATGGAAAGGCGTCGGCCTGGCACCGTTTTGAAAGGAAGAAGAAGGACCACCACCGGTCGTATGCTTCAAATCACGGAGGAGAGGACACATCGGTCCGGATTTGCGCCATGCCGTCAAAAGCATGTTATAATTGTGGAAGAGAGGTCACTTAGCTCGATTTTGTCGTTCTGAAAGACAAATTCAACTAGGATGGAGGCACCAAAGGTCCCCGAGACAAACCAAAGCGATGGTTTAAGAGAGCGTTTTTTTCTCGTGACGAGGAACACGAATAAAATTATCACGGGTAAGTTAATCGTAAGCTCTTGCGAAGTCTATCTGAGTGTTAGATACGATTCTACCCACTCTTTTATTTCACTAGTTGCGTTCAGCGTTTGAATTTGACTCAGAAGAAGTTAAACTTTGACTTATTGGTTGAAACTTACGTTAGTAGGAGCTTCGTTACCTCTACTTATTTTTTAAATCTTGTTTAATTCAAATAAACATTTTCACGTTACTGTCGATCTTATCTTTTTGAAAATATTTGCCTTTGATGTGATTTTGGGAATCGATTGGTTAACTTCTCATCATCTTTTTTAAATAAGGTTGTTAGCTTTTATATTTATAACAACCTGTTTACACGAATTCAAAGTAACCAAATCCTAAAGTTAATCATTGTCATATCAAGCCATAAGTAAAGAGCCCCGAACCTTTAGTTTGTTAACTTCCTTGTGTGGAATGCACCGAAAGCCGGACTTTACGTAGGCGACATCGTGAATGAAGATGGCAAGTTTATAGGTATCATTGTGAGGTCTTATCTAGGTTAAGGGATAGAAGTCACGATTGGTATCGATGTGACGTCTTATCCAAGTCTTGGATGAAGTCCATTTTGAATGATATTTCTATTATTAATAAATTTCTTGGCGTATTCTTGAAGACTTCTTAACCTACTTAGGCGTGAAATCGAATTTTGTATTGACCCGATCTGAAAACCCATTTCTTAAACCCTCGAATAATTCTTGACTAAAATGAGCAGTTTCGTGGTTTATGATGAAAGTCATAATAAAAGCATAGGACTAATGAAAATCATGGGTATATGAGGTATTAGTAAGTTTTATGATGAGTTATGTTGGTTATTATGTGAAAACATGAAAGTTTCTTAGAAATCACAAAGAGTTGAAAATCGATTTTTTGGTGAAAAGCGTAACATGAAATTCAATTGACCATATCTCCTATTATATTTTGAATTTTTGAATGTGGTCAAGTCCTAGAGTTAGATCTATGAGTTACCTAACTAATCCAAGTGGAATTACTGGAAAAGGTGTTGTAGATTTTTGTGTGGACTGATTTTAGCAAAGGAGGTCAAAGCTGTAAATTTCAAAATGCTACTGCCCAGAAACTTTAAGGGACTGTTTCGGCCACTTAAATTATGAGAAAAAAATCTGGCCTTTTGGGACATGAAGGTATATGGTATAAAAGTACCTCCTGTCCAAAAATGAGCTCATTACGACTTAAAATGAGCAAGTTATGACTATTTCAATATTTAGGTTTTTAAAAAAACTATATAACTTAGGAGTTCTATAACTCAGATGACCATGAAAATTTAAACTAGAAGCTCACGTTAACATGTGTGAGGTCCTGCCAAGATTTGGGAATTTTGGAGTTAAACTTGAGGTAGCTAATTTCTTAAGGAATTAATTGGAAATTGATTTTTGAAAAATAGTAAATGAATTTTAAAAATTAGAGAAAAATATATTTTCATTATGGGACTATATTATGCTAAATTCCAGAAAAGAAATATTTTTGGGACTGATTTGATATTTTTCATGAAAATAGTTTAATTCTGAACATATGAGTTAAATATGTTATGTGAAATAACAAAGTTGAAAATAGGATTTTATGGCTAGAGAATCCTATATAGAGTATATGCATATTTTTTTGAGAGATTTGATAATTGGTGATGATATCTTATGAGTATGACATTTTTGAATGATTAAATGCATTATATGGTAAAGTGTAAACAATTAAGATAAATTGTTTATAAATTTAAGAAGTGATTAAAATATTGTTATAATATTAATGTTATTAGATTATGAGATTATTAAATGATTGATAACATGGGGATATTCTTGAATCTGGATAAATTATATTATAAATGTTTAATATTTATCCTTTATCTCATTTGATTGATTCTTTATATCATTATCCTCGTGTTTATATTATGTTGAAAGTCAAATACGTGGCACGTAGTGTGCGTAGATGGACTTGGTATGATTATGACCACGGATTATTGGTATAATCATAGCAAATAAATGAATACACAATTATCTTTGGTAGTAGTGCATGGATAATTTGTGGTGCGTGATACTAATGAATACACAATTATCTTTGGTAGTAGTCATGGATAATTTGTTAATGCGTGATCTTAATGAATATCCTTGGCACGTAGTGCGGGGATGATTCGATGATGTGGATTAATTATTGAATGAAGTCTCGTTATCTGAAATATTAATTCATGGATGTGTTTGTCATTACATGAAACTAATGCATAGATGGACTTGGTATGATTATGATAGTGATTGATAATTTATTGGTATAATCTAATAATGAATAATGAATTATCTTTGGTAGTAGTGCATGGATAATTTGTGGTCGTATCTTAATGAATACACATTATCTTTGGTAGTAGTCGCATGGATAATTTATGGTGTCGTAATCTTAATGAATATCCTTGGCACGTGAGTGCGAGGGATGATTCGATGATGTGGATTAATTATTGAAATTTGAGTCTCGTGATGAAATATTAATTCATGGATGCGTTCAAAGTCATCTTAATGGCTTACGTGCATAGATGGACTTGGTATGATTATGACCGAGGATTGTTGGGTATAATCATAATAATAGTAATTGAAAACCTGATTATCTTTGGTAGTAGTGCATGGATAATTTGTGGTGCGTGATCTTAATGAATATCCTTGGCACGTAGTGCGGGGATGATTCGATGATGTGGATTAATTATTGGTGAGTCTCGACAATGAAATATTAATTCATGGATGCGTTCAAAAGTCAATCTTTCGTGGCTTACGTGCATAGATGGACTTGGTATGATTATGACCGAGGATTGTTCGGTATAATCATAGCAGTAATTGAAAACACGAATATCCTTGGCGATGGTGCATGGATAATTCGTGGTCGTGTGATCTTATTAAGGCTGCGTCTTAGCATTATTGGTTTCTGATTTGTATATCTTTGCTTTGTAGTGCAAAGATGAATTGTTAATGAATAGCTTTGGCGGATTTCAAAGATGAATTTAATATTTTTAAGCGATAAAAGGTATTCAAGGTATCCTCATCTCTTTATCATACAGTCGCGTACCCTAATTTGAGGCGAAATTCCATAAGGAGGAGATTGTGAGACCCAGTTTTATTAATAAAGATTTAAATTTGGTCGAAATAATTTTTAATATTATGGTGTGAATTTGAGATAATATTATAGTTGTGGGTAGTATTTATAAATTTTGCAAAGTATCTGAGTGGTTATATTATATTCGATTGGTGGGGAATATTAGTTTTAGCGGGGAATATTAAATGCAATGACTCAATCATTGGTGGACCCTAGCGAAATTATTATCGGATTGAAAAAGCGACAAAAATATTTTATTAAAATAACGGCGGAAGTTTTCTGGTTTGATTTTGTGAACTACTTTCGGTAGTAAAAAAAATGCGATGTCGTGTGTGGTTTGCGTAGTAGCACCGCGGTATTGATTATTGATGCTTATGTGAGAAGTCACTCGGTTTGATTCCATTATTGTCGATTAATAATATGAATTATTATAGCGATAATGGCGTTTTGTTTTATTAATTATTATTAGCGTAATAAAAGCGAAACATCTTTATATAAAATAGAATACTTTATTAAAGTTATTACATAAATAGAATATATTATATTTTATTATGCATAGTGTTGCGTAGTGTTTTGCATAGTATTTGCATAGTGTTTGCATAGTAAAATGTTTTTATATAAATAGAATATATTATATTTTATTTAAAAGATTTTTCTTTAAATATGGAATAGTCAGTTAAAAGTAAATCAATCTGGATAGTTCATGGATTAATTCTTATGCATTCCATTTTCCTATAAATAGAAGCTCGTTCCTTCATTATTTTCTTACGAATTCATTGAAACTACAGAGAGAAATTATAGAGAGAAGCTATAGAGAAAATTATAGAAAGAAGAAGAGTATTACGCTTCTTCACTACTTCATATTGAGTTCTTTTTACGGTAAGGGGTGTTATTCTTTCTTCTTGAAGAGAACTTACATTATTCCATTCATTATTATTACATTGGAATAACTTTTGTAAAAAGTGGCGTACCTATACATAACTTTTGTATCTGTGGCGTACCTATACTTGGTGAAATCCTTATGTTATTCCATTCTTATTATTACATTGGAATAACTTTTGTATCTGTGATTTACCTATATACTTGGTGACATTCTTATTATTACATTTGGAACATCACATGCATGTGTTTTACAGGACACAGTTAAAATTTTATTATTACATTGGAACATCACATGCATGTGTTTTTTACAGGACTGGTTAAAATCTTTATCGTTACATTGGAATATCTATCGTGTGTTTTTACAGGATGCAGTTCCATCTTTATTATTACATTGGAACATCACATCGGTTGTGAATTTCACGACACAGTTAAGTTATTATTATTACATTGGAATAACTTTGTCTGTCAATCTCTGCATGCGTGGTGATTTCTTTTGTTATTCCATTCTTTATTATACCCGGTTGGTTAAAACTTTGACTTATATACTCCATGAAATTAGTAGAATATCCTTGATATTTGCGTTTCATCGATATCTTTTCATGGAAATATTCTTACGATCATTCTTGAATTTTACTCTCTGAAAGCGATGTCGTGTTGACAATTTGGGCGTTAATAATTCATGGATTAAATAATTCTTGAACTTGTTTTATTGAATTATTATGTCATTGTCATCATCCTCATGTTATATTATATTATCTTTTGGCTTACGTGCATAGATGAACTTAGTATGATTATGACCGAGGATCATTCGGTATAATCATGACTTGATATAAATGATGTGACAAAAGTCCTCGGTGGCACATAATGCGATGATGGATAGTTTTTGGTATGATTATGACCGGGGTGATTCGGTATAGTCATGACCATTGATAATTTGATGAAAATCCTTGGCCAGTAGTGCGAGGATGATTAGATGTGGTGGTTTATTTATTAAAATTTGAGAGTCTCGTGATAAAAATTGATGAAAACCTTTTAAAACCTAAAAGATAGTAGACTTTATTCTCTACTTGACTCTTTTAATGGATTGCTTATTCATTGCGTGATTAAAGCGGTTGTCTATTGTATTTTATCGGTTTAACAACATTGAAGGAAAATAATGATAATTTATTACGCATTATCTTAGTCGTAATATTTCTTCTTGGGCTAGTTGAGCTCACCCTTTCTTTCCTTTATTCTCTTGGAAATGAGAACATAGGCTTTGAGACAGTCGGGGAGCGAAGTAATGGTCGAGAGGATAGCATTAGTAGTCCTCTCACTATTACGTGAAATAGTGTGATAATAGTTGTAATGAGGACTCCTTTTGAGTTTGTATAATATCTAGTAGACAATATTTGTATTCAAACTCACGGTTTATGTAATAATTATTACAGCAGTTATATTAGTTATATTATTAGTATTGTAAGTTGAATTTATGTACCATGTAAGTGGCGACCCAAGATGGGTGGCGTATACCTAATTTAATATATAAGGATGTCATCAATAAAACAACAACAAACCGATCCAAATATTCCTTGAATACTCGGTTCATCATATCCATGAAAGCCGCGGGAGCATTAGTCGATTCGAAAAGACATGACTAAGAATTCATAATGCCCGTCATCGGGGTTCTAAAGCGCGCTTTTGGAATATCCTCGCCTAATCTTGGTGATGATATCCGAAGCGAAGATCGATTTTGAAAAGAAATTGTGCCCCTTAAGAATTTGGTCAAACAAGTCATCAATCGAGGTAGAGGATACCTATTCTTGATGGTGACATGGTTCAATTCCCGATAGTCGATACAAAATCAGCATACTCCGTCTTTTCTTCTTTACAAATAAAACAGGAGCACCCCAAGGAGATGTCTTAGGACAAATGAAACCGATGTCCAACAATTCTGTGGTTGGACCTTTAACTCCTGAAGTTCAATAGAGCCATTCGATATGGGGTTTTAGAAATGGGCTTTGTACCGGTTTGAGATCAATAAAGAATTCAACTTCACGTTACGGGGTAGGCCAGGAAGTTCTTTGGGAAATACGTCGAGAAAGTCAATAACAACGGAATATTATTCAAATTTGGCGTGTCTTTATTCAAATCCATAACATGGGCTAAGAAAGCTTGACATCCGTTTTTCAATAAGCGAATAGCTTTATGATTAGATATGACGGTGATTGATTTTAATGGTTTAGTTGCTTGAACTTCGTATAAATGAGGTTGGTTAGGAATATGAAAACTAACAACCTTACGAAAACAATCAATTTTGGCATGATGAGTAGTTAACCAATCAATCCCTAAAATCACATCAAAAGCAAGTATCTTTAAAGAGATAAGGTCAACGGTAAGGTGATGGTGCCAACTTGAATCAAACAAGATTTATAAACAGGTGGATGTGATGAAAGTTTCTCCTAACGGAGTTTCCACAGATAGGTCAAAGTCTAATTTCTCTCGAGTCAGTTTAAACGTTGAGCACACGCAGAGAGATAAATGACTTTTATAAATAAAGATGAATTTTTAAATAGTTCTGAAAAGTCTATAAATATTATTTTTGAATATTATGGAATAAATTTGATATAATGTTATAGTTGTGGGTAATATTTATAAATTTTGCAAAGTATTATAGTTGTTATAAAATATTAGTTTGGTGGAGAATATTCTTTTTGTTAGGAATATTAAATACTGATGGCTCAATCATTGGTGGACCCCATAATGAAATTATTATCGGATTGAAAGCGACAAAAATATTTTATAAAAATAACGGCGGAGGTGTTCTGGATTAAAAGCTGTTGAACTACCGGTGGTAAAAAAATGCGATGTCTGGCGTGGTTGCGTAGTAGCACGGTATTGATTATTGATCTTTATTGAGAAGTCACTTCGGTATGCTCGATTATTACTCGATAATTCTTTGCATCATATCTCTTATATTATTGATTCATTATTGTCACGATATCATCACATATAATATGTTATAGTATTAAATCAATAATTGAGGCGACAAGTTATAAATGATTAATAATTGTTGAAAGATTAAATATGTGTTGATGAAAAAAAAATGATTTGTGGTAAGTTTGATTATTTTATGGGGGCTCGTATGTCATCATCTAAGAGTCTCTTAAATCGATAGTATTTACCTTCCAGTCGATAGTAAATAGTATTTACCTTTGTGATCGATAGTATATTACCTTAAATCGATAGTAATTACCTTAAATCGATAGTAATTACCTTTGTGAATAGTATTTACCTTCGTCGATAGTAATTACCTTCGTCGATAGTAATTACCACTTGTGAATAGTATTTACCTTAAATCGATAGTATTTACCTTAGTTAATAGTAATTACCTTTACGGACGTCCGAACCACTTGTCGTTTCACATTCTGATGTCGAACCACTTGTCGTTTCACATTACGAGCGTCGAACCACTTTTCTTTTCACATCACCGAATTCCCGAGCCACTTGCCTTTTCACACGGCGGTCTTAAAGCTAGAAATCTTCTATAAATAGAGGCTGAGGGCTTCATTATTTTTCACGAATTCATTCAAGCTATAGAGAGAAAAGTATAGAGAATAAGAAGAGAAGAAGAAGAGTATTTTATTCTTACTGCTTTGCGCGATATTCTCTCTACCAAATGTAAGGGTGTGTTATTCTTTCTTTCTTATTAATGAAGAGAAGCTGTTGTTATTCCATTGCTTATTATTACATTGGAATAACTTTGTATAAGTGGTTTACCTATACTTGGTGACATTCTTCTATTATTACATTTGGAACATCACATGCATGTGTTTTACAGGACTGGTTAAAATCTTTATTATTATTACATTGGAACATCACATGCATGTGTTTTACAGGACACTGGTTAAAATCTTTATTATTACATTTGGAACATCACATGCATGTGTTTTACACCTGACTGGTTAAAATTTTTATTATTACATTGGAATATCTGTCATCGTGTGTTTTACACGGATGCAGTTCCATCTTTATTATTACATTGGAACATCACATGCTTGTGTGAATTTCACGACTGGGTTCCGTTATTTATTATTACATTGGAATAACTTTTATGCATGCGATCTATCGCATGCATGGTGATTTCTTTTGTTATTCCATTCTTTATTATACCCGGTTGGTTAAAACTTTGACTTATATACTCCATGAAATTAGTGGAATATCCTTGATATTTGCGTTTCATCCGATATCTTTTCATGAAAATATTCTTGATCATTCTTGAATTTTACTCTACAAAAGCGATGTCATGTTGATAATTTGGGCGTTAATAATTCTGGATAAAATAATTCTTGAACTTGTTTTATTGAATTCTTATATCATTGTCATCATCCTCATGTTTATATTTTTTTTTGAAGTCATACATGGCTTTTTTGTGGTGCATAGATGGACTTGGTATGATTATGACGAGAGACTATTGGTGTAATCATGGCCAGTAATGTTACAAATGATGTGGTAAAAATCCTCGATGGTAGTAGTGCATTGATGGACGATTGTTGGCATGATCATGACCATTAATGAATACACAAATATTATTCTTGGCACGTGATGCATGAATAATTGTGGTGTGATGATCTTAAAGAATATCCTTGGCGTAGTGCGGGGGTGATTCGATGATGTGGAATATTTATTAAAGTTGAGTCTCGGCTATAACGATGATGAAAAACCTTTTAAAACCTAAAAGATAGTAGACTTTATTTTCTACTTGACTCTTTTAATGGATTGCGTATTCATTGCTGATTAAAGCTGGTTATCTATTGTATTTTATCGGTTTAACATTGTTGAAGACTATTGATAATTTATTACGCATTATCTTAGTCATAATATTTCTTCTTGGGCTAGTTGAGCTCACCCTTTCTTTCCTTTGTTCTCTTGAAATGAGAATATAAATTTGGGGACGAGTCGGGGAAGCAGTGATGGTCTGAAGATAGCATTAGTAGTCCTCACTATTACGTGAAATAGTGTGATAATAATTGTAATGAGGACTCCTTTTTGAGTTTGTATAATATCTAGTAGGCGATATTTGTATTTAAACTCACGTTTATATGTCGTATTATTACCTGAGCAGTTATGTTAATAAGTTGTATTTAAATTACATACCATGTAAGTGGCGACCCAGAGATGGGTGATGTATACCTAATTTTGGGGCGTCACGGTTGATATCGAGCTTAGGGATATGATCCACAGCTAAGATGTGAGAATAGTACTAGGAGGGAGGGCAGGGAATACCTTATTTAGTATGACCTACTAAGTTTATGTCTTATTTTATTGGTTGGTCGGAAGATAGGGATAATTTGTTACATGTCAATTAACCTTTTGTTTTGTGGCGATGTCGAAAATGACATCGAGAATGTTGAGAATAGCAATGGAAGCTGAGACGATCGTTGATTCACCACATATCGATAATCGAGGATAATGTGCATCGGGAAGGCGACAATCCTCATGCAAACAACAACAACGACCAAATGATGAATGATCGAATGTTCGGAGGCTTTATCTGAATTTATGCAACAGCAATGAGCGAGGCGACTCTGTCCAAAATGTAGGTGGAAACACGGAAAACTCTCGGTGGTCACCATTAAACAATTCGAGGCTGGGACCACCGGAGTTTAAGGGAGAGCAAAAACCACTTACGGCGGAAGCATGGATAAAGCAGTTACCAAGATATTTGATGTCTTGGGATGCTCAGAAAGCAAAGGTTCCCTTCTTGCCTTTATGTTGCTGCGGAGGAGGCGATTCTTGGTGGGAATCGGTAAAAGCGTACTCGACTTCTTTGTCTTGAAGATATCTTGGGAGAAGTTCGGGGAGGCATTCAGCGACAAATACTTTCACGAAAGTATTACATACATGAAGGAGGTGGAGTTTATCAAGTTGGAACAAAACAATATGGCCAGTATATCGCGATCGAGGCAAAATTTGCGGAGTTATCACGGTTTCGTCCCACTTGGTGGATAATGAAGAGAATGAATGGCGAATGTTTTTAAGAGGTTTGAAGCGGGAATCGTCGACATCTTATTTCTCATAAAGCGTGTTTGTATTGAGATGTTGTAAATAGGGCTCGATTAGTGGAGCGCGATAATGAGTCAACCTGACTAAAAAGAAGCGGTAAGCAAAATTATAATACCGGCGAGAGTAGTCGTCGAGCGGTGTGACAACAAGCGTGGAGGAATCAGCGGGCGGATATGGTAACCACTTGGTGGTAATCGAGGCCAAAACAATAAGAATGGACATTTCAAAAAAAGGAGATTCAACAATGATGGAAAGAGCGTCGGCCCGAAACACCCGTTGTTAAGGAAGGAAAAAGACCACCTATCGTATATGCTTCAATGCGGAGGAGAGGACACATCGATCAAAAATCTGCGTCATGCGGTCAAAGCGTGTTATAATTGTGGAAGAGAGGTCACTTAGCTCGATTTTGTGTCGTTTCTGAAGATAAATTCAGCTAGGATGGAGCACCAAAGGCCATCCCGAAAAATTCAAAAGCCGGTAGTCTGAGGAGGCGTTTGTTGTGACCTCCCAAAAGCGAGGAATCGAATGAGGTCATCACGGGTAAGCTTATCATAAACTCTAATGAAGTCATACTTTATTTGATCTGGGTTCTACCCATTCTTTTATTTCTCTACTTGCGCTCATCGATTAAATTTGACTCAGGAGAAATTAGACTTTGACTTATCTGTGGAAACTCCGTTGGGAGAAACCTTCATTACATCCACTTTGTTTATAAGTCTTGTTTGGTTCAAATCGGTACCCTCATTACACCATCGATCTTATTTCATTAAAAATACTTGCATTTGGCGTGATTACAAGGGATTGATTGGTTAACTACTTATCATACAAAAATTGATTGTTTTAAATAAGGTTGTTAGCTTTCATATTCCTAATCAACCTATTATCTTGAATTCAAACGACCAAACCATTAAAATCAATCACGGTCGTCTCAAGCCATAAAAATATTAGTTTATTGAAAAAGCGGATGTCAAGCTTTCTTAGCTCATATCATGATTTAAATAAAAATAAATCGGTTTTAAGCGATATTCTATTGTTAATAAATTTCTGGCGTATTCCCGAAGAACTTCTGGCCTACCCCGGGCGTGAAATTGAATTTTGTATCGACCTTGAACACGGTACAAAACCTATTTCCAAAGCCCCATGTCGAATAGCTCTATTGAACTTGAGGAGTTAAAGACCCAATGCGAGAATTGTTAGACATTGGCTTTATTAAATCCTAGTACTTCTCCTTGGGGTGCTCTGTTACATTAAGTGAAGAAGAAAGATGGGAGTATCGACTTTGTATTGATTATCGGGAGTTGAATCATGTCACCATCAAAAATAGGTATCCATTGCCGCGTATTGATGACTGTTTGACCCGATTCAAGGAGCCAAATTCTTTTCAAAGATTGATCTTACGTTAGGATATCACCAATTGAAGATTAGAACGTGACATTCCAAAGGCGGCTTTTCGAACTTCGATGCGGGCATTATGAATTCTAGTCATGTCCTTTGGATTGACTAATGCTCCTACCTTCATGGATATGATGAGCCAAGTATTCAAGGAATATTTAGATCACTTTGTGGTCGTCTTTATTGATGACATCCTTATTTATTCAAAAGCGTGAAGATCATGAAAGCAACACTTGAGGTTTATGACACTCAAAAGCTTAAGTGAATATAAGCTTTATGCCAAGTTGAAGAAATGTGAGTTACGGCTTGAAGAAGTAGCATTCCTTGAGCACGTGGTATCAAGTCATGGAATATCTGTTGACCCGGCAAAGATTGAAGCTATTGAAAGTGAACACAACCTAAATCGATGGCCAAAAATCGTAGCTTTCTCGGTTTAGTTTGGTTATTATCGGAGATTAGTGGAAGGATTTTCTCGAATCGCTATTCCATTATTCGGTGACTCGGAAAGATCTGAAAGTTCGGTTGGAAGCGAAGAATGTGAGAAGAGTTTTCAAGAACTTCGAGAGAGACTTATTTACACTTTGTTACGTGATACCATCGGCTCGGAGGATTTGTCATCTCTGATGATGCTTGAGGCAAAGGGTTGGGATGTGTTCTTATGCAACATGGAAAAGTTATAGCTTTATGCCTCGCGACAACTCAAAAGAATATGAGAGGAATTATCCTACTCATGATCTAGAGTTAGGGTAATTGTTGTTATCTTCACTTAAAATTTGGAGGCATTACTTGTATGGGGAGAAAGTGGAGATCTTCTGGGATCGTAAAAGCCTCAAATATTTCTTCACTCAAAAGGAACTCGACATCGACAACGGCGTTGGCTTGAAGCTGATGAAAGATTATGATCATACCATCGATACCATCTGGAAAAGCGAGCGTGGTAGTAGCGCATTGAGTAGAAAATCATATGCAATCTGAGTGCGATATTGTCGTATGAAAGGCCCATTTGTGTGACTTGCAAAGGATGGAGATAGAGTTAAAAGACTCGAGGACGCGCGTGTGATGATAAGCGAGTATCTGAGTAGAATCAACTTTAATCGATAAAGTTAAAATTGCTCGAAGCTCTGGACACAGGTAGGTGATCGTATGAGGAAAAAAAGTGCAAGAAGTCTGCTATCTTGGGAAGCAAGAATCGATGAAGAAGGAATACTTGAGTCGACTCCGGACTTTGTGTTCTAACGACCACGATTTAAAGTATAATATCATGATGGGCGCCTGACACACACCATTTGCAATCCATCACAGGAGTACCAAAATGTATCATGATATTAAATCGTACATTTTGGTGGAAGCAATATGAAGAGAGAGAGATAATTTTTTTTTATCTCGAGGTGTCTAACTTGTCAGCGAGTTAAAGCGGAGCATCAAGTACCAAAAGGTCCATTGCAACCACTTGAAATTCGAATGGAAGTGGGAGCACATTACCATGGATTTAGTTCTGGGGTCTTCTAAAGTTTCTCGAAGGCATTGATGCGATTTGGGTCATTGTTGATAGATTGACCAAATCTGCTCATTTTCTTACAATCTGAGAAACTTATACACTTGAAACGTCTTGCTTTCGTATGTATGCAGCGAGATTGTAAGGCTACATGGTATCTGCGGTATCCATAGTTTACGATCGAGACCCAAGATTCACTTCACGATTTTGGGTTAGTTTGCAAAAAGCTATGAGCACGGACTTACGATTTAGCTTCGGCATATCATCCTCGAGACGGACGGACGATCGGAGAGGACTATTCAAACTCTTGAAGATCTATTAAGACTACTGTGTCCTTGATTTCAAGGGAGTTGGGACAAGTTCTTACCATTGGTGGAGTTTTCCTACAACAACGATTATCAAGCAAGTATTGGCATGGCTCCATTCGAGCGTTGTATGGAAGAGTGTAGTTCGTCTCCGGTATCTTTGGGATGAGGTGGGTGAAGCAACGTTGTTGGGGCCGGGAGTTGATACGTATGACTACGGAAAAAGATTGAAACGATCCGAAATGACGTATAAAAACCTCACAAAATCGACAAAAAAGTTATCTTGATCTTCATCGAAAGGGCGTGGAATTCGATATAGGAGATCATGTGTTGTTAAGTTGCTCCATGGAAAGGAGTTACAAGATTTGGAAAGAGAGAAAACTTAATCCTCGATTCATCGGTCCATTTTAATCCTCGTCGAGTAGGAGCGTGGCCTATAGACTTCGCTTTTCTGCTTGATATGTCTACGTGTTCATAACGTTTTTCACATATCTATGTTACGTAAATATGTGAAAGACCCGAACCATATTATTGAGTTAGAGCCAGGACGAAATAGCGGAAGATTTGGCGTATGAAGAGGTTCTGTTCAAATTTTGGATAAGAAGGAACATATTCTACGCTCGAGGTTATACCTCAAGTCGAAAGTTTTGTGGAGGAACCACGATGTTGAGAAATGACTTGGGAGTTAGAATCGAAATGAAATCAAGGTATCCTTACCTCTTGACATACCAGTCGTACCCTAATTTGAGGAAAATTTCATAAGAAGGGAGGTTGTAAGACCCCACTTTTATAAATAAAGATGAATTTTTCTATAAATATTATTTTTGAATATTATGGAATAAATTTGATATAATGTTATAGTTGTGGGTAATATTTATAAATTTTGCAAAGTATGCAAGTTGTTATAAAATATTAGTTTGGTGGGGAATATTCTTTTTGTTAGGGAATATTAAATACAATGGCTCAATCATTGGTGGACCCCACAGCGAAATTATTGTCGGATTGAAAAGCGACAAAAATATTTTATAAAAATAACGGCGGAGGTGTTCTGGTTAAAAGCGTTGAACTACTACGGTGGTAAAAGAAATGCGATGTCTGGCGTGGTTGCGTAGTAGCACTTACGGTATTGATTATTGATCTTTACGTGAGAAGTCAACACGGTATGCTCGATTATTACTTTCTGATAATTCTTTGCATCATATCTCTTATATTATTGATTCAATTATTGTCACGTATCATCGTATAATATGTTATAGTATTAAATCAATAATTGAGGCGACAAGTTATAAATGATTAATAATTGTTGAAAGATTAAATATGTGTTGATGAAAAAAAAATGATTTGTGGTAAGTTTGATTATTTTATGGGGGGCTCGTATGTAATCATCTAAGAGTCTCTTAAATCGATAGTATTTACCTTCGTCGATAGTAATTACCTTACCTTCGATAATAATAGTAATTACCTTAGTAATCGATAGTAATTACCCTTGTGAATAGTATTTACCTTCGTCGATAGTAATTACCTTCGTCGATAGTAATTACCCTTGTGAATAGTATTTACCTTCGTCGATAGTATTTACCTTCGTTAATAGTAATTACCTTTACAGACGTCGAACCACTTGTCGTTTCACATTATTACGATGCGTCGAACCACTTGTCGTTTCACATTCTGAGTGTCGAACCACTTTTCTTTTCAATCATTAGTCGTCGAGCCACTTGCCTTTTCACACGGCGGTCTTAAGCTAGAAATCTTCTATAAATAGAGGCTGAGGCTTCATTATTTTTCACGAATTCATTCAAGCTATAGAGAGAGAAAGTATAGAGAGAATAAGAGAAAGAAGAAGAAGAGTATTTTATTCTTACTACTTGCTGCGTATTCAATCTCTACCAAATGTAAGGGGTTGTTATTCTTTCTTATTATTCATGAAGAAAGCTGTTGTTATTCCATTGCTTATTATTACATTGGAATAACTTTTGTATAAGTGGTTTACCCTATACTTGGTGACATTCTTCTATTATTACATTGGAACATCACATGCATGTGTTTTACACGGACTGGTTAAAATCTTTATTATTATTACATTGGAACATCACATGCATGTGTTTTACAGGACTGGTTAAAATCTTTATTATTACATTTGGAACATCACATGCATGTGTTTTACACACGGACTGGTTAAAATCTTTATTATTACATTGGAATATCCTATACATGTGTTTTACAGGATCTGCAGTTCCATCTTTATTATTACATTGGAACATCACATGCGTGTGAATTTCACGACTGGGTTCGTTTATTTATTATTACATTGGAATAACTTTTATGCATGCGATCTATCGCATGCATGGTGATTTCTTTTGTTATTCCATTCTTTATTATACCCGGTTGGTTAAAACTTTTGACTTATACTCCATGAAATTAGTGGAATATCCTTGATATTTGCGTTTCATCGATATCTTTTCATGAAAATATTCTTGATCATTCTTGAATTTTACTCTACAAAAGCGATGTCGTGTTGATAATTTGGGCGTTAATAATTCTGGATAAAATAATTCTTGAACTTGTTTTATTGAATTCTTATATCATTGTCATCATCCTCATGTTTATATTTTTTAAAGTCATCAATACATGGCACATGTAGTGCATAGATGGACTTGGTATGATTATGACCGAGAGACTATTGATTGTAATCATGGCCGTAATGTTACAAATGATGTGGTAAAAATCCTCGATGGTAGTAGTAGTGCATTGATGGGCGATTGTTGGCATGATCATGACCATTAATGAATACACAAATATTCTTGGCGTAGTGCATGAATAATTGTGGTCGTGATACTAAAGAATATCCTTGGCCGTAGTGCAGGGGTGATTCGATGATGTGGAATATTTATTAAAGCTGAGTCTCAGCTATAACAGTGATGAAAAACCTTTTAAAACCCAAAAGATAGTAGACTTTATTTTCTACTTGACTCTTTTAATGGATTGCATATTCCGCTGCAGTTAAACTGGTTGTCTATTGTATTTTATCAGTTTAACATTGTTGAAGACTATTGATAATTTATTACGCATTATCTTAGTCATAATATTTTCTTCTTGGGCTAGTTGAGCTCACCCTTTCTTTCATTTATTCTCTTGAAATGAGAATATAGGCGACGGGGCTCGGGGAAAGCAGTGATGGTCACGAAGATAGCATTAGTAGTCCTCACTCACTATTACGTGAAATAGTGTGATAATAATTGTAATGAGGACTCCTTTTTGAGTTTGTATAATATCTAGTAAGCGATATTTGTTTTTAAACTCACTTTTATATCGTATTGTACACGATATTGTATTTAAATTACTCACGATTATAGTAAACGATGGGTGATTATACCAATTTTGGGGCGTCACATTCCATGATTTATTTTTGAAATCCTAAATGCGATTTTGTATGAATGCAAAAGCTTCTAAACATCCATGTAATCATCTCGCAAAGGGTGTTGGCGACCAGACCGATCCTTCCATTGGTGATGTATATCTCACTAATTTTTACATTATTCTCGTTCATCACAAATTGTTCATCCTATTAGATAGTAGGTTACTTGATCCCCTCCTGAAACAATTCCCCGATCTCCGCCAGAGATCATATCCCTAAGCTACGATACAACTGTGGCGCCCCAAAATAGGTATACATCACCCATTCCGTTTGTCGATACATGTATAAACAACTTACAACTTTTATTATTACAACAAGAAAAGCTGAGAGTTTGAATACAAATATTATCTTCTAGACAATATCATACTCAAATAAATCCTCATCACATTTATTGATACATTATTTTACAAAATGGTGAGGACTACTAAACAACTTTCTCTAGAACCTTCATTCCAAACCCCAACTCGTACTCATTTATATTCTCGCCTCCACGAGAAGAAAAATGGAACAAAAAGGAAAAGGGTGAGCTCAACTAGCTCAAGAAAGAATATTATGACTAAGATAATATACAACAAATTATCGTTAGTCTTCAACAGGAAAAATCTAATAGAATACAATAGACAAACAAATTTTAAATCAATATTACGCAATGAAATAATAATTCATTAGAAGAGTTAAGTAGAGAATGCAAACTACTATCTTACATGTATGAATTTAAAAGTTCATCGCTATCTTTTATCCCCATAACATCAATCAATATATATCCGGAATCAAATATTCATCTTTGCACTACGAGCCAAAGATATGCATCGATTAGTCATGTTCATCTAAACACTGTTCATCTTTGCACTACTGAGCCAAAGATATTCATCAATTAATCATGTTCATCTAAACACACTGTTCATCTCTTGCTTTACTGGGCCAAAGATATTCTTCAAAATCATTCATCTTTTGCTACACGTGCCAAAGATATTCCATAATATCATCATTTAAGATCAAGATGATGAAAAATATTTTTAAAGAAACGAATCCAATGAAACAAAATGACAAGGATTAAGGATTAAGGATTCGTACTTTGTTTTATCCATGTTCAAAATACCTCAAAAATAATCATAGTGGTGTAAAATTCAAGAATGATCAAAACATTGATCTGATCAAAGCTAGTATCCGAATAGATATTTTGGACAAAAGAAGAAATTTTATTTTTAGGTGAATAGTCAGTGTATATCGTGAATAGTAACTCAGACACCAAAAGATAGAAATTTCCTCAAAAACATCTTCACGCTTACATGAATAATACTTTCGTGAATAAGAACTCGTGAATAGTAACTCATGAATAATAACTCGTGAATAATAACTCATGAATAGTAACTCATGAATAGTAACCCGACATGAAAAAAAAAAATTCCAAATTTGATAAAAAGTTTCAACCAATATTTCAAAGATAATGATATTGAAGAAATAATATCATTTGAGAAGAAAATAACATCCACTTACCTCGAAAGATTAGTATTTACAGCTAGAATCATCAATATATAGTCTTTGAAGGGAACTTGCACCGTCTAACAATACTCAAAGTATACTCAAAATACTCACAAGAATACGCTTCGATAATATAGAGAGAAAAAACTTGATTTAAGTGTGATTTTCAATTCTAACCCAAGACCCTATTTATAGAAAATGCTTAGAACACCAAAGAGAAAAATTTAATAAATTAATAATAAATTTCCTATACATGCCTAGAATCTAATTTCAGCCATCAAACACATGCCACATTCTAGAAAAAAAGTAAGAAAAACGTTTTTCTAATTTTAAATATTTTAAACTTCCAAAAATCAATTATTTGAGCTTGAACTTCAATAATTCATAATAAATAGCCCTTTCATCAAAATTTTTCGAATCTCATGAGTTTTATAGGAAATTCAATTTTCTACAACTTTGCGGAAGAAAGTTTTTCCAAATTCCAAATAGAAATTGACCAAAATCCACAAACGGCGATTTTACAAAGTTTATAATCAAATTTCATCCAATAAATGGGGTCCACCGACATGTTTAACATGTTTTAAACATTTATTGCAACAAAAAATACTCTTCCTCCTCGTATACTCATATATCCCACATTCGTTGTAAAAATATCACCATTATTATATTATTAACATATAATAATATATTTAAATGAATTATTTTATCGAAAAAAGACAAAATATCAATTTTCAACAATTGTCACAATAAAAATTTCTCCATCTATATCCACATAAAATTAATATTTTTCTCATCATATGAATCAATAATTAATTATTCACAAATAATATTACTGAATCACAATATTGACAACCAGCGTTCCTGAAAGGGGGCTTTCCAATAAGAATTTCTTCTTCTTCTTGCGCCGATTAGGTGACCAAACCTCTCCTTAGACGTAACTTTCTAGACATTGCCAATAATGTTATCTAATAATATTATTCGGATAATATGAATTATTGCTTCGATAATGAAAAATCTTTGTGTAATGACAATTATTGAAACAACAACAATATAAAATATCAACGCGACAATTATTGAATCAATAAAATAAAATCTCGAATAAGAATTCATCAGAACCATTATTGAGTAGTTCCTTCTTACGTAAGAATCAACAATTGGTGCAATACTGGTAATGCTCTTGTGTTTTAACCAATGGGTATTTTAACAAGATTAATTGTAATAACTTCGCCGATTATTTTTAAACCACTTATATTTGTCGTTTTTTCATCCAATCGCTTTTAGTTATGGGGCCCACACATGGTCGCTACCAAATGCATTTAATATTCCCCACGATACGAATATTCCACGACCAAACGAATATTCCTCGACAACAATGAATATTTTATAACCACTTGCTTATTTTGAAATATTTGCAGTATTTTACCCCTAACTATCCACATTAATCACATCAACCCTTACTATTTCAAAATAATAAATAGAGAAAATTAAATTTCATTAATAATAAATTGGGGTCTTACGGTTTTATGTCGATTGTACATACGACACGCTTATATTAAGTAAGTTGTATTTAAATTACATACTACGATCCGATTACCCAAGATGGGTGATGTATACCTAATTTTGGGGCGTCACAATATACTAGTTTGGTGTATGTGTTGGTGAACGATGGATGTTTATATTGTTTTGTATGTTGTTTATCTTGGTGTGTATATACATTGGGATAAAGCGGTAGAAAACAAGTACAGTTTTTTGGGAATTCGTAAAAAAAGAAAAATCTGGTCAGTAATTTTTTTTCATATCGTCGATCAATCGTCACGGCGTCAAACGTTATTAGCGACGGACGCGATATCGGACCGCAGCCGATCGCCACGGTCACGATAATGGTCGCTAACACGTGGACCACGTCAGCTTTGGCCCTGGACCATCTTGACTCATTTCAAATGACCGGATTGTCATTTCGATTACTCATACGGCCGCAGATATATCTCGTCAAGCTATTAGTGGTCGTGATGTGCATCCCAAATGACCGTGATTTTATCTGACGACTATCGGTGATCGACTCGATCAAAATAGATATCTCTGCGGTAAAGTGCGGTCATTGATAGTCGATCATTGATAGACCTTTTTCTTGTAGTGATAGTTGGAGAGTTAATAAATTTATTAATTAATAAAATTTATTTTTTAAGTGAATAAATAAGTAAAACCTAAATTTACCCATAATATGTATGACGCGAAGAAGAAAAAAAAAGCGAGGCGGTGTCGTAGCGAGAGAACAACATAGTACTTTCGATTGCCAATTCTTTTTCTAAGAGTAATTGTTATTTTCCTAGTTATAGTCGTAAGTGTAATCACAATGATAGTGTACATATAATAATTGGATTGCAAAGGAAGTCACATATTCATATTGTGTGAATAATGAGATAAGCATGTCTTTATATGAATTATGAGTATTATAATGAGCAAAAATATAAACTTAGATATGTTCTTCTTATCAATCGATTTCGGATGACGATTAGAAAAGTGTGGTGATAAGTTAGTATACTAGCTTAATAAATAACTAATTATTATGTTATATTGAGAAAATTGTCTTTAAAAGTTTTGTATATTAATTCAAATCGAATTCGTTTATTTGTTAAAAAAAATTATTTAATAAAATTAATTAATATTATGTTAGTAATGGTTAGATTTGTAATAAAATTTTATTTTATTATTAGATCGAGCTAAGAGAATTTAACGAGTTATTCTTGGAATATAAATTTTGGAGTATTAATAATTGATATAAGGCGATGATTAAAAGCATATTAAATAGATTATGAATTATTTTGGAAATTATTAGTTTGGATTATTTTAATTTAAGGTGAATATGTTTAGGTTGTGAATGACGTTTCATATTTGATATCGTTGGCAATTGAGGTAAGATTTGGTGGAGTGTCTTTATAAATGGTTTGAAAGTATCGTGTCTGGATTCCGTACTCTTTCAAATGATATTCTTGTTAAATTTGATTTGTTCGCTTTGTCGCTTGTTTGAATTTCGTTATTATTTCACATAATTGTTTCCCTGAAATAAATATATTAGTTTCACTTTGGAGTTGATACATATGACTTCGTATTTGTACTCTTTGAATTAGGTTATCATGT
Organism: Panax quinquefolius; assembly: GCA_020205615.1. NCBI lineage: Eukaryota > Viridiplantae > Streptophyta > Magnoliopsida > Apiales > Araliaceae > Panax > Panax quinquefolius. Next base: position 11,645,976 of record CM035173.1, on the reverse strand, counting down.
TTAGTACTATTTATTTTTGATAATTGTAGAGCGATACATATTCTTTACCTTCTTTTTTTGAGACCTTGTGACTATAATTTGATTTGGTTCAACATGTACATATAGAACCCTTTTGTTGGTATTTTGTCGCGTGTGTTGTGACATGATATTTTTGTTAGAATATCGTAGTAGGGTATACCCGAGCTATAACCACCGTGGGGTACCACGAGCATGTCGTCTTAGGCACAAGAGGCACGACACTTTTCGTGGCATGTGATTAGTCCACTGGCGTCTCCATTTTGGGCTCCGGAGAGGAAGCGGGTCATTTGGTGTTTTGTTGTGGGAGGCGTATGGGTTAACCCTAGTTTTTACATTACTGCGGATTGGTGATGTTGTGCCAAACACACTATCCGATTTGCATACATTTGGATTCGCGGTCAATGTGTGATTTGCACTGTGTGGCATTATTTTGGTTGCTGTGTGGCATCATTCGATTTACTGTGTGGCATTAGTTTGACTTTTTCATGTGGCAAGATATATTTTGAGCTCATTCTTGGTGTAAATAACTCAAATTGTTTGTTTCACCTTTCATTATTTTATTTGATTAGTTTTGTTGGTTTTGTTCGGTTCAAGTCATTGAGTTAGTTACTTGATTCGTTATTTCTTTATTCTTTTATTGGTTTCACAATTATGTTGATTCATATATATTCCATTCGGATCCTTGGATATTACATTTTCGTTCGTCACGTATTTGCAGACTTGAGGCTTGTTCAAGATTTTGTCTCAACTGTTTTATTATATCGATTGTATATCTTTTGATATCTCTGTATCCGTCTTTGGGCAATTAGCTCATGCTATGTTTTTCTTCCCAAGTTTTTGAGGGTGATTCGTGTACTAGTGTGATGAGAGTTTTGCCTTGACCGCTAAATTTGATTCAAATTTTAAGTTTTGATTATTTTGACTCAGTTTTGAGAATTGTACTTATTACTTTATTGATGGATCACCACTATTAATATTTTGAGGTTGTTAGTGCTCTGTTTATTTATTTTGAGGTTTGTTGTGCTTTGCACGTGACCTCCCTTTCCTTTTCGGAAAGGGGGTGTTACAGCATATCTTATTATTACTAATAATATTTTTGAAAATACATAAATTTATCACAATATTTCTAAAAATAATCTCACTAATTTCTTCGACCGTTTAATGTAATTTAGTTTGATCACATATAAGACTGTAAAATAAATAAATAATTCGGGCTCGATTCGTATTCGTTCTATTAAATGTTCGATTCGAGTTCGATTTTAAATATAAATGAGTCCAATATAAACAAATTTTTAAATTCGATAAATTACTCAAATATTTTTGAATTATAATTTTCTATTGATAGTCGTATCATATTCGTTCGAAAAGTTTAAATTAGTACTCGGTTTGATTAGTTAAATGAATCTTAATCAAATTTTATTTTATAATCAATTAATTTTATTAATCAAATTTGAGCAAGTCCATTTATATCCATATATTTGTTGACAAGTCTATCGTTTCCCTTTTTGCTAAAAAGGCTCATCTTGGAACGAACAAAGGGAGCAGCAGCACTTGGTTTGGGTTGTGTCTGAAAAAAGGTTCCCATTTTAAGTAATCGCTGCAGCATACCGTAAATGGATATAGTAACTTTCGGCGTTATCATCGGCATTATCGTACTCTTCTTTGGCGCTGTTTGTTTCATTACTATTGAAGGCACCTGTAAACCCCGGTCTTCCTAATCCCATTTCCCAAACACACCCTTAATCCAAAAAAATGGCTTTTCTCAGTAAACAGATCTACTTACTAGTGATCGTCATTGTTTTAGTAATTTTACTGAATTTGAACCTAAGCTTTGCCCAGAGTTCTGGCTCCTGCGCTTCTGAGGTCCATGAGGATCATGGTCCTTCTCATGCTCATCACCACTGTCATCACGAAATTGGGCACCACCGTCATGATGATCATCAGAAGCAGCATGACCGTGAAATGGTTTGGATGAAGAAGCTTCCGGAGGAATTGGCTGAGGAAGAGAATCTCAAATGGATAGGGTTTGGTTCCGACCATCATGATCATGAGTATCAGGATTACAGTGATTTGGGGCTCACTGGCTTTGGTAATTCTCTTACTATTATGCTTTTAATTAGTTGGCACTTAAGTTTGATTGATAAGAATTCATATTTTAAAGTATAATGCGCAGAAGATAATTTTAAATTATCCATAAAGAGAGACAATGAAATTGTTTCTAGAATGTCATTGCTTAAGTTTTTAATCACTACTAGGAGTATGAGATTTATATATTACCTGGTGAAAAAACTACAATTTCAATTAAGAAGTCTCGTTAATGTTTTGTAGAGTTTAAACATCATTGTATTTAGTAAAAAAAAAAAACAGATTCCCATAACGTTTCGAGATGTATTAGAGTTTTTTGCATAACTTGAAAAAAGAAAATAATAATTCCACGAGTTTTTACTGAATTAGTGTCATCACAGTATACTTGAACAATTACATAGTTGTTGTGTACATGCCTACAGATTAAGCTATCCTCTTTTACTTCCCTAGGAATTGTAATGATATTAACTTCAAAAAACTGTCTCTCTCCACTGCTATTTGCCATTTTGTTACCTGAAGGTAGGATTCATGTCTAGAGATTTTGCACTATGAAAAGAATTGAACTTTTTTCTTTTCTGTTTGCCCTTCCATTTTTTTTTTTTTTTTTTTAAAGTTATTCAATCCATTACCTCTGTTTTTTTTTGCCCTTGATCTCCATTAAGTGTAGTTTATCAGTCAATTCACACACCATTACCCAATTCTCCACATGGCCTGCATGTATTTGAGTTTCAAATTTATTTTGGATATGTCACCCTTATCAAATGGAATTTTTTCCTGTATCCTGTACATTAAGTCCAGTTTTCTCCATGTCTCCCTCACTTTACCAAACAATCCATCTCTGTTTTTGTTTAAAAGAAAGGTTTGAAGGACTGTTGTGACCAAGAATTAGCTTTGTAGGTTGCTTTCAAACTCTGCAAGACTTCTAAACTAAAGGGAGGCTGCAAGCATTGAAGGATCCCTGAACACCCATTTCAAGAGGTCATCCACAGATGCTACCTTATGTCTTTGGTACTAACATGTCGTTTTGTGATTGTTGACTGATCCTTTCAACTTCTTTTGGACTCTTAAGCTTAGTACAGTATTTTCTTATGATGAATGTGCACACTACTTGCTTGATTTTGCTCATTCCATTTATCTGTTTCAACTAACCTGGAGTAATCTTAATATCCTAGCATCAATGTCCTGCATTAAGGTAAATCAATGATTGTTAAATATGTATGTTCTGTACTGGATAAGTTGTCTGAATGAGCTGAATCTTTCGAAATTGCACGGTAGTCTTATTCTGTATTTCCTTTTAATGTGGGTGTATTGTCAAGTTGTGAATTCTAACTAATTTTTCCGTATATCACCGAGAAACTGAGAAACTATTAGTCCTTCCTTTAGATGGAGATTTTAGATTGGATTATATATCTTTATGACCGTCTCTTATTCACCCTTTCTTTTGGTGAGATTGCTAGGTCTTTGGATTCATGCAATAGGCTGCTCACTGTTGGTGAGCTTGGCTTCCCTTATTTGCCTGATTATATTGCCATTAGTATTGAGTAAGTAGCTTGAGTGTCAGGACTTGCATATGCTGTTATTCTTATCTCTAGTATTTGCTTTTGCTAAATTCAGTATTGTGATTTCATATGCCCTTGCCAACAGACAAAATCTGAACTATGAGTTATTGCAGGACAAGGAAAGCCATCAAAGGCAATTGTTGACTCTTTGGCTGTATTTGGGGTTAGATTCTTCATCCAGTATTTCCTCTTTTTGGATTGATGTAGAATTACTTTTATCTGTGTGAGTTTATGCTTTTAACTATATAGTGGATACATCTATTATATGCATCATGTTTGTTATGTATTAATGTTGAAACTTTATGAAGAATTACACATGTCACTTCTACAAGCACCTTGTAATTCATCAGTTTCTGACTTGGTGACTTTTGGTTGTCCATGTAGACTGATGGATTAACTAATTTAGCTTCTGTGTTGAATTTAGAATGTCCATTACTAATATAAACACGGGACACATAAATTTATTTACTGCTGCAGAGTCTTTCTATGTACAAAGTTAAGAATCATGCTTCTTTTTGTTATTTTAAAACCTTCATGTTTTTCTTGGAAGTGGAGTAGTAAATCTTACTATCAGTATATGTTCCTCACTCCTTCCAGTAATACTATTCTCTTCAGATTTTCAGTGGTTTATTCTTCTGTCAAAGATCTTGTAGGCATTGACTTTTCTTAGTTGCCAGGCTTTTACTTTCTTTTTATATATGCACCTCTGGTTTTGAACTGATAGAGGTCCTCTATGGTTTTTCGTTTTCAGGCAGGTGCTATGCTAGGAGATGCTTTTCATCAGTTACCACATGCATTTGGTATGATTAAAGCAGTTGTATTTCCTTGGTTCTCGATACAAATTTTCTTTATGATTATATCTTTTGAAAAATTTTAAGCTATGGCTGTTGCCATAAATTGTTAAGAAGATAAAATTATATTTTTTCAGGTGCCGAACACATCCATTCACAAGATCACCATATAGACCATGCTCATCAAGTTCATTTGGGAAATGAACATTGACATTCACATTCACATTCACATTCAAATTCACATTCACATTCACATTCAAATTCACATTCACATTCACATTCTTTAAGAGATCTTTATGTTGGACTGTCCATATTGGGGGTGTCTAAACAGCACGCCTGTGCTCTTTCTATCAATCTCAGCAGGATGTGTACTTGCATTTGTATTACTGCCTCAACCATCTTAGTGCATGTTATCCTTTTGATACTACACTATTGATTTTTATAGTTAGAACTAGCAAGTTAGACATGTGACATACAACTTTCCAGAAGGTTGATGATATAATATTTCTTGTCCATTTACTTAAAAACAAAAAATTGCATAGAGGAGTTTCATAAAAAAACTATGCGTAGTGATAGTTGCATCATCGTTTGATGTTTTTCTTGGAAAATGCTTTATTTACGAGTGAAGGCCCAATTCTGTGGTCGTAAAGATTGTTTTTGGCTTACTTCTAATCTGAGTTTCCGCTGGAACATGTGTATAGTGGGGCTTGAAATCATTAGTCTTGTGCTTTTGTGAAAAACAAATGTCTTAATTCTTTGTGGTTGTATATATTTTTGTTATTGCAGCTGGAATCGTGCTTTTTCTTCTTGTAGAGAAGGTTGTGAGGTTTGTTGATGATATATCAGGAAAAGTTAATTCATGGAGTCATGGTCATCATCACCATCATCATAAGAATAGCAAAAAATTGAAGGATGGCAATGATGCTCATGACAATCTTCAGGATCTCTCTGTCAATGAAAAGGATGGAAGCATATCGAAAATTTCCTCTAATGGAGAAGTGTTGGATAAAGTTCCCGATGACTGTCTAAATGGAGAAAAGCAAAGTGAAGCTGCCCTCCTTCGGAAGGTAAGATGAAGAGTTTGCATATATTTCTCACTTAAACTATCTTTAGATCCTGATTGCACAATGGAAAATGTAGTACATTCTTTGGAAACAAAAATTTTGTGATCCAAAATTTCTTTGTCTTTATGTAACTCCAAAACATTAAGAGACAATCTATGGTTGAAAACTCTTCAACATAAAATATATCTCTAGGCCAGCAAAGTTATCAGATTGTTTACTGTAAAATCTTCAGGTGGGTGAAGTAGTGTACGTATAACTTCCTAAGCACATCATAAGTAGGTATGTTTAATATATACCCGCCCTAATATACCATGTACTGTACTAGTTCCTGTTTCTCATACTGGTATGCTAATTCATATTCCAGATTTAGCACTATTTAATATGGATATCAAGACAACTTGATTGCACTGAACAGTAGAACTTTATGTCCCTGCAATATATCATTCTTCACATTGTTTGAACTTATAACATGCTTATGTTTTCTAGAGAAGCACTACCACCGGTGCTGGAGAAGACAAACCAAATGTAGATGCTGCAAATGGTTCTGCCTTTATTGTTAAATCCACAGTTGAGAAAGAACCTGTTCAATCTCCATCGACTCTCGTGTTCGGTTATCTCAATCTATTCTCTGATGGTGTGGTATGTTCTTTGAACTTTTTATTTTTCTCTAATGGAATCTTTGCATTTACGTATAGGTGTCCTTGCATTTTGATTGTAATTTATTGTATTACATTTTCGGTTGACATTTAGTTCTAAATTTCATAATAATGTGAATCATGATATAACAACTAAATTTGCGAGATTTCCAAAATATATTGGTATATATAGAAAATGTGTGTAATATGAAAGAGTTTTTATCTTGAAATAATGTCATCCTTGAAACAAAAATTATTTTCGGTAAGCAAGCAAGATATCTGAGGTAACCGCTAACATCTCTTTTCATTTTCTAACAAATTTGATCGGAGGGTACAGACTGAAATTTTTTACAAGTTAAATTTACTATTAATCATTGCCATCAGAATACATTTAAGAGGAGCAAATCTAATTTATATAATGTTTACTTACTTACAGTATTAAACATGGCTTCATAGAACTCAATTTTGTAAATCCCTTTTTTTATCTTAGCCTTTGAAGGGTTTAATTAACTAGAACATCATAAGTAGCTAAAAAAAAAAAATGATATATTTGATCGAGTTAATTATTTTTATATACCTTCTATTTCTATTATCATTATTATTTTAGTTATAAGAATCATAAATGATAAATTTGACTTCCAAAATGATATATTTGGAAGTAATATATGTGACCCTGCTGCACAATTTTACTGATGGGATGGCTTTGGGAAGTGCTTTTCTCCTTTATGGATCTGTTGGTGGATGGTCAAGAACTCTTTTTTTGCTTGCCCATGAACTCCCTCTAGAGGTATTGTTTCTCCTTTTTGCACCTCACACTATTATTTAGAAAATTTAAGAATGTATTCTTTTTTGTCAAAGCCATTATAGCACACAGAGGCAGAAGTGCTGCACTGTGGGTGGGTTGAGACCTCAAATCTTCACTTTTCCCTCACAAGCAATAAGGAAAAAAATTAATTCATAATGTCGTATCTGCTTTATCAGAAAGTAATGAATGCATGTTACAAACTTGCTTTCGCAATCATCCCGAAAAGAACATAACACGATTGTAATCCTCCATCCCCTCCTTCCTCCCTTCTGTTTTATCTTAGAGTAGGAAGGTGCCTGTTTGTGGCAAATATTTCTGTGTTAGACGAGCATGATAAGCATGGGCTTCCTTCCTTACAAGTGTGCTACATTTTATGATTTTTTATCTCAGCGATATGTTTGTGTTCAAATTATGTTGCATTGGAATAGTGCCATACTAAGGACATTATTAAGGTCAAATTTTAGTTTAACTAAAAATTTTAAATTAGGTAGATTACAGCGTTGATTTGACCTTGTTGTGCAGATAGGTGATTTTGGTATTTTGGTAAGGTATGGATTCAGTGTCTCGACAGCTCTCTTCTTTAACTTCCTTTCAGCGCTGGTGGCCCTAGTAGGAACTGCATTGGTTAGTACCTTCTTGTGAAGGATGTTGTTCTTTCCTCTTCTTCTTTTTTTGGGTTTTGTTTTTGTTTATGCATGTGATTGATTCTTAAGGATGCTAAAACAACCGAAGAAAGTGTTTTACTGGTAAACAAAAATAGAGGGAAAAAATAAAATAAGCAAGGTTGATTGTGGTTTTACTCGGGCTTTATTGTGGGGACAAGATCCAGGACAATCATCTTTGATTGAGGTAAGATTTGTCCGGGGAATAATAAACACCCATGTCTGCGTACACAGACAAACATTCACAACAAATATATACTATTATATAATATCTACTGTTCCCTGATTGCAGGGATTCACAGCAGGCGGGTTTATCTACATTGCAGTTGCTGGGGTGCTGGCAGAAATGAACAATGGCAGCTCAGCATTGAAAAGTACTGCAATCTAGATAACCCTTGTTGAATGAAATTGCTTTTGTGACTATTTTATATCCATGTTAATAGCTCAGTTACGATGATTAATATAAGTTTAAAGTTCATTTCTTTATTCCTTTGTCCTTTCCATCTTTTGATTCGTTTCTTTAAGTCTTCCATGGATACTGGACTCGGCAAAACTGAATGCGGAAAAATGTCATGAAGGATTTAATTGATGGAAAAAGGCAAACTAGCTCTACGTAAGTAGTGTTCTTTGCCCAGAAGAGATTTTCAAATTGATGGCATGAGTTTACATGTATATTGTAGAAGTTAGGAATGATGAAGTTATAATGCATCTTTGACGAAAGAAAAAGTTGTAGACATTAGTCTCTACAGTTGAGTATCATAATTATCATTATCAATTTTACATGTGATTAGAAAAAAAATAAACATAAATTAGAGTATGTTAGCTTGTTTCTTCACGTGTTGGTGGCTTGGTGCGTGTGTTCCAGCAGCTATGGTATTTCATATTGTAATTATGCTTGGCAAACTCCTATATGTTTGGCTTAGTTTGTCATGAAATAATGGCACTCTACTTTATCTTGCTTCATTTGCAAGCTTAGCTTTTTGCCCAAGCTGTCAATGTTTAGATCTTCATGGTTGCAAAAGCGGTTATTCTCTTTTGCTTTTGATTTCAGTGAATAGTATTTGCATAGAGATAAGGGTTTGGCTGCGTACATCATTTGACCCTCCCTGGATCTTACAATTTGTTATTATTATATAAAATACTATGAATGAAGTACAAAGTAGAAGGGAGTTTGTTGATAATTGTACAAAAATTATGAGGCCTATGATAACAGAGTTGCAAATAAGTTTAGCCGTGTCTAAGACTGATTCTGAGGCAGATAGCTTACATGATATGTAAACCAGCTAAGGGATACAATCGGGTTGGGTTGGGAAAGGACGTGAATCAGCTTGTTTGATCAAGTACAGAATTGTCAAGATTCGAATTTGTTGAACTGCTGAAGCATATGAAAGATTGTAAGATTTCGGGGTGGAATTCTCAGTAAAGGACTGATTGCATGGTCTACACTACTAGTAAGTGTGTGATGCCTCTTGCGCAAAGCTCGTACAGGAGGAGGAGGGGGAGGCTCTGCAACAGCCACTGGCAGCACCCTTTGCTCTTTCTTGGATAGCTCTTGTTCTGCTCTCTTCCGTAAGCTCTCGGAAAATTGGTCTTCGTGCATGCTTCCATCCTTTTCATGTGGTATATATGAAATGTCAGAATTGAACGGTTGATTACTTGTAAAAAAGTTTGTGAGCGACGACACTTAGTTATGCTGCATTACGAGTACTTTTATGTTGTGGGTTAACTGGGCTCTAACAGGGAGACCACAAAGAACACATGAACCCAATTTAGAAAGTAGGACTCGCATACTCTTTGTTAGGACACAGTTAGTGCTTAATGCAAAGAGAATTAAAAGCCAAGCCAATGCTGCTGACTGCACTGTTTTACACTTGAATTGAACTTCAAATCAAATTTTACCACTCCAAGCCTTGAAGGGAGTTTTAAACAAGTTATTTTCATGGTCTTGGTTTTAGGTATGTAAGATAGATTTTAAGTTTGAGAAAAAGGGATGGAGAATTAACATGAACCAAATTACCATAATTGAACAAAACAATGAGGAGAGAGAGAGAGAGAGAGAGAGAGAGAGAGAGAGAGAGAGGCAAGAAGAAGTTACATTCATAAGGGAATAGTTTGGCATTGGGCACTTGACTGGGCGATCCTCATCCGAAGGCTCAATAGGATGCTCAATTGGCCAAAACTCAAAATCAATTTGATATCTGCTCGTCATATCCATACCACCTGTTTTTCTTCTGGTTTCATCTATGAATGGGATTATGCTTTCTATGTTCTCCTACAATTTTTCAAACACACACATATTCATAAACCAAACCAAGTAATAAGCTTAGAAGAAGACTGCAGGAAGGAGAGAGAGAGAAGAGAGACTTACTAAATCATCCTCAGAGAAAAGAGGGAGGGGAGATGTATGGGAGTAAAAATCTCTCTCTATATGGGAGTAAAGATTCTCAATGTGCAGTTGTACTATAAATCTTTCTCTATGTTTGTTTGTGCACTGTTGGGACCCCTGACCCTCTTCTCTCTCTCTCTCTCTCTCTCTTCACTTCTTTTGCTTTAAGAATTGTACCGTTCCGGTTCCTTTCGTTTTTGTTTGAAAAAAAATGCCAATCTCCCACTTTTAAGAACTCGTATTTATTTTGTTGTCTATTTATATTTTTCACCCCAATTTTCTACATCAAATTTTCCTACATTATGACATTTTTTATTGTGTTAAGGGACAAAAAAATAATTATGTAACAAATGCCGTAACTAAAAAAAAAATCTCATTAAATTTAAATGTGTAACGAGAGAGAATGAGTTGGGTGAGTTGCCCAAGAAAAAGAATGCCAAGGGAAGAGCCGAAAGCGCAACAAAGTGGCCCGCCCTTTCGATATAAAATTTTTTCCCCCTACCTCTATGGCTCTATTCTATTCTATTCTATTCTACTACTTGGAGGCTAGAGCCTGATCTGAATGACTTATAAATTAGTTAAATCAACTTATAAGTCATTTTTATTATTCACTAATGACTTATTTTTTTATTTATAAGTTGAGTTTTAAGTAAAAAAAATATAAGTAAGTATTTCTAACTTATTTTAAAATAAGTTCGTTTGACCAAATGTAACGTTTATTTTGTCCCTCTTTTTATTAATGTCATTTTTAGTAATTTTTACATAACTTATAAGTCATTATCAACGGAACACCTTCATAACTTGTTTTAACTTAATTTTTGACTTATAAGTCAAATTGATGCCCAACGCTTTTACTTATAAGTCAGAACTTATATTTTAACTTATAAATCATTTAAATTAAGTCATTCCGGAACAAGCCCTATAGTACTTGAAGCAAGAATTTATAATTTAAAATTATTATTGAAAGTTTGTATTTAAATATATTTTACACAAAACTGAATATGTGTACGAAAAAATATACAAGGCAAATCGGACTAATTTTTTGCTTAAGACAAATCTACTACTTTACTGGCTATTCCTGGGAAACTTTGAGCTAATGGTTGATGTGTTAGGGAGTGGGATTGGGCTTGAGGCCCATGACCCATAAGGAAATCTGAACTCAGGCCCGAAATCTCATTAGTCCGAGGTTGAGGGCCTAATGTCCCAAAGGATAAAGCTAGGAAGGTCTGAGGTCCATTGGGTGTGGAAATGTAGTCAACTGTGCCAAGATTACATCCAAATTAAAATAACAATTCTGCAAGTGAACCATCCAAATTTAAATTTAAATTTGGCTTGTTTCCATTTTACAAAATGCTAAGGAAAAAGAGATAGGACAAGGGGAAAATAAAATAAGATGATTGGAATATATTGAATTATTATTTTATATTTTTGTTATTTTCGACTGAAATTTAATATTTTTGTCTAAGATTTTATGCCCAAAAACTTATGAGAAATTTTTTTTATCATTGAGCCATGTTCTTGTTCTTGAGAGAGGGAGAGAATAGAATAACTCATTGGAATCAATCATTCTAATCTCCATTCCTTCAATCCAAACGCAGCACAACTCTTTTATTAATTCGTATTTTATAATTTCATAATTCTACTGTCAAGAATTGAGTGAATTTGTATCATATTTGAATTTAAAAGTATTCAAATTTTGTATTTGAAAATTTTATATTAGTTAGTATTATATATTTTGAAAGCATTGGAATATTTATTTTCCAGTATCATTAAGAACATTAGTACACTTGGGAAGGGTCAAACCCACATGTCTCCACTGTGGGGTGGGAGTTTTGACTAATTAGGCTAACACCCCTTTTGGTGGAATGAAACTGAATAGCATTACAAAATTGCTATATGTATATAGCAATAAATTTATATCGTAATTAAATAATGATGTATGTGCATATCTCAATGAGATAGAATGATATAAAAAAACTATTAATGTAAGATTCCAATTTATTATAAATAAATTAAATTTTTCTCTATTCATTATTCTAAATTAATAAGGGTTAATTTGATATAATGCTTTGGTTATGGGTGAAATGTACAAAGTTTATAAAATAAGCAAGTGGTTATAAAATATTCATTTCGTAGGGAATATTCGTTTTGGTAAATGGAATATTCTTTTGTCGAATCTCCGTATGCACTAAGACAATCATTTGTGAGCCCTATAACGAAAAAAACAGTTGGATGAAAGAAAACGACAAAAGATTGAGTTTTATAAATAATCGGCAGAAATTATTACCGAATTAACAATTTGTTGGGTTACCCGGTGGTTAAAATACTGATAATATCGTGATTGCATTGCAAAGAAGACACTTACGGTATTGCAAGATTGTTGAATTATTGATTAAATGCGTAAGAAGACAACACTCAATAATTATTCACGATGAATTCTTGCTCAATATTTTATGTTATTGATTCAATAATTCTTTGCATTGTTAGTTTATATTATTATTGTTTCAATAATTGTCATTTTACGATATTTTCCATTATCGGATCAATAATTCATATTATTTGAATAATATTATTAGATAACATTATTGGCAATGTCTAGAAAGTTACATCGAGGAGAGGTTAGGTCATCTAATCATTGTAGGCCAGGGAGAAATCCTTATTCGAAAGCCCCCTCTTTCCTGGGAATGGCCTGGTTATCATAATTGTGATTCTGTAATATTATTTGTGAATAATTAATTATTGATTCATATGATAAGAAAATATTTATTTGATGTAGATATAAATGATGATTTTATTTATTTTATGTGGTTATAAATGAAGGAATTAATGCTGAGGTGTTTTATCAGTATTTTGTCGGACTGAAAGTATTAAAAATCATCCGTTTGTGGATTTCAGATATTTTATGTTTAGAATTTAGAAAAACTCAAAGCTACAAAGTTGTAGAGAATTCGATTTCAGGCAGAATGGACATAAAATTCGTATTTTTTTGATAAACGAGCTATTTTCTATGAATTGTTGAAGTTTCGGAGAATAAAATGATTTTTATTAAATTATAGGTGGGACCCACTTTTATTCTAACACATGTGGGCTGCTAATTTGGGTCAAGGATGGCTGGTAGCTGAATTGGTCTTTAGGCATGCGTAGAAATGAGTTTTGTAATAATAATATTTTATTAATTTAGTCTCATTTGGCGTTCTAGCATTTTCCTATAAATAGACGCTTAGGTTAGAATTGAAAATCACACCAGAAACAAGTTTTCTTTTTCTCTATATTATCAAGCGTATTTTAGTGAGTATTTTGATACTTGAAGAGTTGCTATTCCGTACAAGTTTCTGTCGGCTTTATATCCGAAATTCAGTCGGAAGTACGGTTATTTTGAAGTAAGGGATGTTATTTTCTTCTTAAATGATATTATTTTCTTCAATATCGTTATACCGAAATATTGGTGAACTTTTGAATCAAATTTGAAACTTTTTGTGTCGGGGTTACTATTCACGTATACGGCACTATTCACGTATACCACACTATTCACGAATACGGCACTATTCACCGAAAAATAAAATTTCTTCTTTTTGTCCAAGATGTCTATTTTGGCTACTATCTTTGATTGTATCCATGTTTTGATCTTTATTTTGAGTTCTGCTTCATAATTGGTTATTTTGAAGTATTATTGATCTTGGATAAACTGTTATACGAATCCCTAATATTTTTCTTTCATCTCAACCGATTCGCTTTCTTTTAAAATATTTTCATCATCCTCAGTCTTAAATGATGATTTTACTGAATATCTTTGGCCTGTAGTGCAAAGATGAATGATTAATTGATGAATATATTTGGCCCGTAGTGCAAAGATGAACAGATGTTGAGATGAACATGACCAACTGGTGATACAAATGAATATCTTTGGCCTGTAGTGCAAAGATGAATATTGATTAAAGATGTATATTGATTGATGTTACAGGGATAAAATATTGATGATGGACTCGTAAATATTAGAAGATAGTAGAATTCATTCTCTACGTGACTCTTCTAATGGATTGCTGTTTCCGCTGTATTTGTTGATCTAAAACTTGTTGTCTATTATATTCTATCAGATTTTTCCCTGTTGAAGACTAATGATAATTTGTTGTATATTATCTTAGTCATAATATTCTTTACTGGGCTAGTTGAGCTCACCCTTTTTCTTTTTATTCCATTTTTCTTCTCAGGAGGTGAGAACATAGCAGGATCGAGTCGGGGTAATGGAGTAATGGTTCTAGAAAGATATTTTAGCAGTCCTCACTATTTCTGTAAAATAGTATTTGAATAATTGTAATGAGGACTTATTTGCGTGTGGATATTGTCTAGAAAACAATATTTGTATTTAAACTCACAGTATGTATTGTCGTATTTCACACAACATTTGTATTATTGAAGTTGTAGTTTGCTTTATGTACCATGTATTTGGCGACTCAGAATGGGTGTTGTATACCTGTTTTGGGGGTGTCACAGTTGGTATCAAAGCTTAGAGATATGGTCTCTGGCGGAGATCGGGGAATAGAACTAGGAGGGGAGAGATGAGTAAATCCTTCGCTAGTGTGTTCTATCTAAGCTTATTTGTTGGTTGGTCATAATGTAGGGATATTATGTGATATGTTAATTTATTTAATTAACCCTTGTTTTATGGTAGTATTTAAGAATGGCTGCTGAGAACGTTATCAACGGAGTGTATGACACTTGTGGAATAACCTTTAATTCTGAACCGGGAGAGCGTGCAATGAAAAGCAATATTCCTCCATAAACAACACTACCGAGCAAACGATGAACGATAGAATGTTTAGAAGCTTTTGCGCTTCATGCAAAATCAAAGTAGAGGAGACTCGTGTACAAAATACGGGTGGAAATAATGGCAACGCTAGCGATTCATCACGACCCAAGCGATTCGAGGAGTTGGGACCACCACATTTACGGGAAAGCCCGATCCGATTAAGGCAAAAACATGGGTCAAGCAAATTACCAAGATATTCGATGTCTTGGGATGCACGGAGGAGAAGAAGGTTCCATTCGCCACCTTTATGTTCCGTGGAAAGACAGATTACTGGTGGGAATCTGTGAAGCATACCCAGCCAGCCGCACTCAACCTGTCTTGGGAAAGATTTGAAAGCTGTTCAATGACAAGTACTTTCCGAAAAGTATTCGTCGTATGAAGGAGGTAGAGTTTATTAGACTTGAACAGACAACACGAGCGGTGTCTCGATGCGAGGCAAAGTTCGCGAGTTATCCAGTTTTGCACCTCATTTGGTGGAGAATGAGGAATGTATGACGCGGATGTTTCGAGAGGTCTAAAACCCGAGATTAATCGATACCTTATATCTCATAAATTTTCTCTCAGTATTCAGGATGTTGTAAACAAGGCTCAATTATTAGAAGCGAGATAGTGAGTATACTCAACCGAGGGACCACAACGAGGTCATATATCTCGGTGGCAATGATCATCGAGCGATGATAACCAATGAGGAGGGGAGAATACTGAGACAAAGCGGTAACCACTCGGTGGTAATCGTGGACATGATAATAGGAGAGGTGAGTCAGTGGAAATTTCGAAAGAGGAGATTCAACAACGACGGAAGACATCAATGACAGACGATCGGCCAACAACAAATTCTAGGGAAGGAAACGACCGCCGCTTAGATGTTAGAAATGCGGGAAAGAGGGACATATCAGCCCAAACTGTCCACAACAATCCAAGGTATGTTACAATTGTGGAAATGAAGGACATATCGCTCGAGATTGTACTATAGCGAAACCAAGTTCGGCGGGGTTGGTAACTCCAAGGGCTGTTCCCGATAAGTCGAAATCAGCGGTTCCTGGAAGAGCGCTTGTCGTGACTGGCCAAAACATGAGGAACCCGAACGAGGTGATCACGGGTAAGCTAATCTTGAATTCTTACGAAGTCTATACCTTACTAGATACCGGTTCTACCCATTCTTTTATCTCTCCTGCTTGTGCTTAACGTTTAAACTTGACTCCGAAGAAATTAGACTTTGATTTATCTGTTGAAACTCCGTCGGGTGAAACCTTCGTTACATCTACAATTTATAAATCTTGCATGATCCAAGTTGGCACTATCACATTACCTGTTGATCTTATCTCTTTAAAAATACTTGCATTTGATGTGATTTTAGGAATTGATTGGTTAATCACTCATCATGTCAAAATTGATTGTTTTCATAAGGTTATTAGTTTTCATATTCCTAACCAACCTGTCGTACGAATTCAAACAACTAAACCACTAAAATTAGTCACTGTCATATCAAGCCACAAAGCTATTCGTTTATTGAAAAACGGATGTCGAGCTTTCTTAGCCCATGTTATGGATTTGAACAGAGACAAGTCAGATTTGAATAATATTTCTGTTGTTAGAGAATTTCCTGATGTATTTCCTGAAGAACTTCCCTGTCAACCCCAGAACGTGATGTTGAATTCTTTATTGACCTTGATCCGGGTACAAAACCCATTTCTAAAACTCCATATCGAATGGCTCCTATTGAACTTCAGGAGTTAAAAGTCCAATTACAAGAATTGTTAGACATCGGTTTTATTCGTCCTAGTACATCTCCTTGGGGTGCTCCTGTTTTATTCGTAAAGAAGAAAGACGGGAGTATGCGACTTTGTATTGACTACCGAGAATTGAACCATGTCACCATCAAGAATAGTATCCGCTACCTCGCGTTGATGACTGTTCGACCGATTCTGAGGAGCACAATTCTATTCAAAGATCGATCTTAGCTTACGGATATCATCAATTGAAGATTAAAATTGAGGATATTCCAAAGACGCCTTGTAACTTCGATGCGGGCATTATGAATTCTTAGTCATGTCTTTTGGATTGACTAATGCTCCTGCTGCTTTCATAGATATGATGAACCGAGTATTCAAGGAATATTTGGATCAATTCGTTGTTATCTTTATTGATGACATCCTCATCTATTCTAAAAGTCGTGAAGATCATGAGCACCATTTGAAGCTGATACTTGAAAGGCTTCGTGAAAACAAGCTTTATGTCAAGCTGAAGAAATGCGAGTTCTGGCTTGAGGAAGTAGCATTCCTTGGGCACGTGGTGTCAAAACATGGAGTATCTGTTGACCCGGCGAAGATTGAAGCAATACAAAGTTGGGAACAACCGAAGTAGGTGACCGAAGTACGCAGCTTTCTGGGCTTAGCTGGTTATTATCGGAGATTCGTGGAAGGATTTTCTCGAATCGCTACTCAGTTAACTCAGTTGACTCGAAAAGATACAAAATTCGTATGGAGAGAAGAATGCGAGAAGAGTTTCCAAGAGCTTAAGAGGAGACTCATTTCGACACCTGTTCTAGCAATACCATCTGGTACGGATGGATTTCTTATCTACAGCGATGCTTCAGGCAAAGGGTTAGGATGTGTTCTCATGTAACATGGGAAAGTCATAGCCTATGCCTCACGACAACTCAAAGAATATGAGAGGAATTATCCTACTCATGATCTGGAGTTGGTAGCAGTCGTATTTGCGTTGAAGATATGGAGACACTACTTGTATGGGGAGAAAATGGAGATTTATACGGACCATAAAAGCCTCAAATATTTCTTCACCCAAAAAGAACTCAATATGCGGCAACGACGTTGGCTTGAGCTGTTGAAAGATTACGATCACACTATTCAATATCATCTTGGAAAAGCGAACGTAGTAGCTGACGCATTGAGTAGAAGATCATATGCAAGTACGAGTGCGATATTGTCAATGCAAAAGCCCATTTTGTATAACTTGCAAAGGATGGAGGTAGAATTAAAGACTCCAGGGACCCACATAATGATGGCGAATATGCGAGTAGAACCGACTTTAATCGATAAGGTTAAAGCTGCTCAAGCTACGGACCTGGGGCTGATGCATATAAAGAAGAAAGTGTAAGAAGGAGCTATTCCGGAAGCAAGAATCGATGAAGAAGGAATACTTAGATTCAACTCCAGACTTTGTGTTCCTAACGACTCTGATTTGAAGCATAGAATCATGATGGAGGCACACAACACACCGTTTTCAATCCATCCTGGGAGTACCAAAATGTATCATGATATTAGACATACATTTTGGTGGAACAATATGAAGAGAGAGATCGCGGAGTTTATCTCGAGGTGTTTAACCTGTCAACGTGTAAAGGCGGAGCATCAAGTGCCAAAGGGTCCATTACAACCACTTGAGACTCCGGAATGGAAGTGGGAACACATTACAATGGATTTCGTTACAAGTCTTCCCAAAGTTTCTCAAGGCATAGATGCGATTTGGGTTATTATTGATAGATTAACCAAGTCTGCTCATTTCTTGCCGATACGTGAGACTTATTCCCTTGAACGCTCTTGCTTTCGTATATGCGTGAATGAGATTGTGAGATTGCATGGCATGCCAAGATCCATAGTTTGGGATCGCGACCCAAGATTCACTTCATGATTTTGGGTTAGCTTGCGAAAGCTATGGGCGCAGGATTCTGATTGATTCAAAGATACCATCCTCAAACCAGACGGACAATCGAGAGGACTATTCAAACCCTTGAAGATCTATTAAGACTCGTGTCCTAGATTTCAAAGGAAGTTGGGATAAGTACTTAGAATGGTGGAATTTTCCTATAACAACGATTATCAAGCAAGTATAAAAATGACTCCATTTGAGGCGTTGTATGGAAGAAAGTGTCGCTTCTCCAAAGATTATCTTTGGGGCGAGGTGGGAGAAAGCAACGTTGTTGGGACCCGTAATTAATACGCATGACTACAGAAAAGATCCAAATGATTCGACAACGTATTCAAACTTCACAAGATTGACAAAAGAGTTATGCTGATCTTCATAGAAAGGACGTGGAGTTTAATATTGGAGATCATGTATTGTTACGTGTTGTTCCATGGATGGGAGTTACAAGATTTGGAAAGAGAGGAAAGCTCAATCCAAGATTTGTTGGTCCATTTGAGATTCTTGACCGAATAAGAAACGTGGCCTATAGACTCGCATTACCTCCAAACATGTCTCGTGTTCATAATATTTTTCATATATCTATGCTTCGTAAATATGTGAAAGACCCGAACCACATTATTGCGTTAGAACTAGACGAGATAGCCGATGATTTAACATACGAGGAGGTACCTGTTAAGATCTTGGATAGGAAAGAACATGTCCTACGCACCAAGGTTATACCACAATTTAAGGTTTTGTGGAGGAACCATGCTATTGAAGAAATGAACTGGGAGTTGGAATCGGAAATGAAAGCGAGGTACCCTCACCTATTCGAAACACCAGGTACGTACGTCAATTTCGAGGACGAAATTTTATAAGGAGGGGAGGTTGTAAGACCCCAACTTATTATAAATAAATTAAATTTTCCTCTATTCATTATTCTAAATTAATAAGGGTTAATTTGATTTTATGCTTTGGTTATGGGTGAAATGTGCAAAGTTTATAAAATAAGCAAGTGGTTATAAAATATTCATTTCTATCGGGGAATATTCGTTTGGTCGTGGAATATTCTTTTTATCGGGAATCTCTGTACGACGGCGCAGTCATTTGTGGGCCCCATAACGGAAAACAGTTGGATGAAAGAAAATGATGAAGATTGAGTTTTATAAATAATCTACAAATTGTTACCGAATTAACACTTTGTTGGGTTACACAGTGGTTAAAATACGATAATATCATTGGTTGCACGATGCAGACACCAGTTATTGCAAGATTGTTGAATTATTGATTAAATACCTAAAGACACCACTCAATAATTATTACAATAATTCTTGCTTCAATATTTTATGTTATTGATTCAATAATTGTTTGCATTGTTAGTTTATATTATTATTGTTTCAATAATTGTTCTTTAATAGTATTTTCCATTATCGGATCAATAATTCATATTATTTGAATAATATTATTAGATAACATTATTGGCAATGTCTCAGAAAGTTACATCGAGGAGAGGTTAGGTCATCTAATTGCAATTGCTTGCAAGTAAGGAGAAGTCCTTATTGGAAAGTCATGGCGCCCCAAAAATAGTATACATCACCTATTACGAGTTGTCAATACATGAGTGCGAAACAACTACAACTTTATTATTACAACAAGAAAAGCTGTGAGTTTGAATACAAATATTATCTTCTGATAATATCTATACTCAAATAAATCCTCATCACATTTATTGATACATTATTTTACAAAAATGGTGAGGACTACTAAACAATCCTTTCTAAAACCTTCATTCCATACCCCAGGCTAAATACTCGCTTATATTCTCCTCCACGAGAAAAATGGAACAAAAAAGGAAAAGGGTGAGCTTAACTAGCTCAAGAAAAGAATATTATGACTAAGATAATATACAACAAATTATCGTTAGTCTTCAACAGGAAAAATCTAATAGAATCTGATAGACAACAAATTTTAAATCAATATTCGCAATGAAAAATAATAATTCATTAGAAGAGTTAAGTAGAGAATGCAAACTACTATCTTCTATGTATGAATTTAAAAGTTCATCGTCTATCTTTTATCCCCGTAACATCAATCAATATACATCTGAAATCAAATATTCATCTTTGCACTTTCTGAGCCAAAGATATTCATCGATTAATCATGTTCATTTAAACACTGCTCATCTTTTTGCTTCTGGGCCAAAGATATTCTTCTTAAATCATTCATCTTTGCACTACAGAGCCCAAAGATATTCTTAAGAAATCATTCATCTTTGCACTACTGAGCCAAAGATATTTCATAATATCATCATTTAAGACCGAGGATGATGAAAAATATTTTTTTAAAGAAAGCGAATCCAAAGAAACAAAATGACAAGGATTAAGGATTAAGGATTAAATACTTGGTTTTATCCACGTCCAAAAATACCTCAAAAATAATCATAGTGGTATAAAATTCAAGAATGATCAAAACATGGATCTGATCGAGTTAATATCCGAAATAGATGTTTTGACGAAAAGAAGAAATTTTATTTTAAATTGAATAATCTGGATAATCGTGAATAGTCTCAGTATCGTGAATAGTCAAGATATCGTGAATAAGTAACTCAGACACCAAAAGATAGAAATTCCACAAAAACATCTTCACGCTTACGTGAATAGTACTTTCGTGAATAGTAACTCGTGAATAGTAACTCATGAATAGTAACCCCGAGACATGAAAAAGTTCCAAATTTGATAAAAACTTCAGATCAACATTTCAAAGATAATGATATTGAAGAAATAATATCATTTGAGAAGAAAATAACATCCCTTACCTCGAAAGATCGAGACTTACTTATTTGAAACAGGATATAGGCTATGACTTGGACTTGCATCCGATAGCAATACTCAAAGTATACTCAAAATACTCACAAGAATACATTTCGATAATATAGAGAGAAAACTTGATTTACGGTGTGATTTTCAATTCTAACCTAAGCACCCTATTTATAGTAAATTGCTTGTAAACACCAAAAGCGAAAATTTAATATATTAATAATATTATTTTCCACATCTTCCTACGCACACCATCAGCTGAAATCAACCACTAACACATGTCCCATAAGTGACAAAAACGTTTTTCATGCAAAACTTACTTAAAACTCCAAAAAATGATAATCAATTAATCTGGAACTTCAATAATTCATAATAAATAGCCCTTTCATCAGAAAATTCGAATCTCGCGAGTTTTTATAGGAATTTCAATTCTCTACAACTTTGCAGAAGGAAGTTTTTCCAAATTCCAAATAGAAATTGACCGAAATCCACAAGCAGGCGATTTTTATGGTGCTATAATCAAATTTCAATCAATAAATGGGGTCCACCGACATGTTTAACATGTTTTAAACATTTATTGCAACAAAAATACTCTTCCTCCTCGTATACTCATATATCCCACATTAGTTTGTAAAAAATATCACCGTTAATATATTATTAAAATAATATATTTAAATGAATTATTTTATCGAAAAAAAGATAAAATATTAATTTTCAACAATTGTCATTTTAAAATTTTCTCCATCTATATCCACATAAAATCAATATTTTCCTCATCATATAAATCAATAATTAATTATTCACAAAATAATATTACAGAATCACAATATTGACAACCAGGCGATTCACAGGAAGAGGGGCTTTCCAATAAGAATTTCTTCTTCTTGGCAAGCGCAATTAGGTGACCAAACCTCTCTTTAGACGAACTTTCTAGACATTGCCAATAATGTTATCTAATAATATTATTCAGATAATATGAATTATTGCTTCGATAATGAAAAATCTTTGTGTAATGACAATTATTGAAACAATGAATATAAAATATCAACGCACAATTATTAACTCAATAAAATCTTGAGCGGTAATTATCGTAACCATTATTGAGTAGTGCCTTCTTACGTAAGAATCAATAATTGGTGCAATACTGGTAATCTTCTTGTTCAACAACGCCGTATTAGTGTGTTTTAACCAATTATTATTCCAACAAGATAATCTTGAATAACTACGCCTGTTATTTAAAAACAACTTATATTTGTCGTTTTCTTCATCCAATCGCTTTCCATGGGCTCCACACATGGTATTTGCGCCGTATACGAATATTCCCCGACAATACGAATATTCCACGACCAAACGAATATTCCCAAGCGATAATGAATATTTTATAACCACTTTATTATTTTGAAATATTTGCGTATTTAACCCTTAACTATCCACATTAATCAAATCAACCCTTACTATTTCAAAATAATAAATAAAGGAAATTCCTTTTATTTAAAAATTTAGGGGTCTTCAAAAGCCCCTTTTCCTGAGAAGCGGCTTTGGTTATCGTAATTGTGATTACAGTAATATTATTTGTGAATAATTAATTATTGATTAATATGATAAGAAAATATTTATTTGATGTAGATATAAATGATGGTTTTATTTATTTATGTGGTTATAAATGAAGGAATTAATGCTGAGGTGTTTTATCAGTATTTTGTCGGACTGGAAGTATTAAAAATCATCCGTTTGTGGATTTCGGATATTTTATGTTTAGAATTTGGAAAAACTCAAAGCTACAAAGTTGTAGAGAATTCGATTTCAGGCAGAATGGACATAAAATTCGTATTTTTCAGATAAACAGGCTATTTTCTATGAATTGTTGAAGTTTCGGAGAATAAAATAATTTTTATTAAATTATAGGTGGGGCCCAATTTTATTCTAACACATGTGGGCTGCTAATTTGGGTCAAGGATGGCTGGTGGCTGAATTGGTCTTTAGGCATGCGTATAAATGAGTTTTCTAATAATAATATTTTATTAATTTAGTTTCCTTTGGCGTTCTAGCATTTTCCTATAAATAGGCGCTTAGGTTAGAATTGAAAATCACACCAGAAACAAGTTTTCTTTCTCTCTATATTGTCGAGCGTATTATTTTAGTGAGTATTTTGATACTTAGAGAGTTCTTTATTCCTGCAAGTTTACATAAACTTTATATCCAAAATTACAGCCGGAGTATGGTTATTTTGAAGTAAGGGATGCTATTTTTTTCTTAAATGAAATTATTTTCTTCAATATCATTATTACGAAATATTGGTAAACTTTTGAATCAAATTTGGAACTTTTTGTGTCGGGGAGTTCTTATTAACGTGATACTCAAGACTTTATTCACGTATACGACACTTTATTCACGAATCACGACCTTTATTCATCAAAAATAAAATTTCTTCTTTTTATCCAAGATGTCTATTTTGGCTACTATCTTTGATTGTATCCATGTTTTGATCTTTATTTTGAGTTCTGCTTCACAATTGGTTATTTTGAAGTATTATTGATCTTGGATAAACCGTTATACTGAATCCCTAATATTTTTCTTTTCATCTCCTTTGGATTCGTTTTCTTTAATATATTTTCATCATCCTCGGTCCTAAATGATGATATTATTGAATATCTTTGTGAGACCCCGAGTTTTATCAATAAAGATTTAAATTTTGTCCGAAATAATTTTTAATATTATGGTGTGAATTTGAGATAATATTATAGTTGTGGGTAGTATTTATAAATTTTGCAAAGTATGCAAGTGGTTATATTATATTCGATTGGTCGGGAATATTCGGTTTAGTAGGGAATATTCCATCCGTATTTTATAGTGCATAGATGGACTTGGTATGATTATGACCGAGGATTGTTTCGGTATAATCATAACTTAGTAATTGAATATACAATTATCTTTAGTAGTAGTGCATGGATAATTTGTGGTTGTGATACTAATGAATACACAATTATCTTTGGTAGTAGTCATGGATAATTTTAGGTCGTAATATTAATGAATACACAATTATCTTTGGTAGTAGTGCATGGATAATTTGTGGTCGTGAATACTAATGAATACACAATTATCTTTGGTAGTAGTGCATGGATAATTTGTGGTCGTGATACTTAATGAATACACAATTATCTTTGGTAGTAGTGCATGGATAATTTGTGGTCGTGATACTTAATGAATACACAATTATCTTTGGTAGTAGTGCATGGATAATTTGTGGTCGTGATACTAATGAATACACAATTATCTTTGGTAGTAGTGCATGGATAATTCGTGGTCGTGATACTTAATGAATATCCTTGGCACGTAGAGTGCGGGATGATTCGATGATATGGATTAATTATTGAAATTTGAGTCTCAAAGAATGAAATATTAATTCATGGATGTGGTAAAAGTCATCTTTAGTAGTAGTGCATTGATAGACTTGGTATGATTATGACCACGAATTATTCGGTATAATAATAGTGGTATCAGATTGAAAACACGAATATCCTTGGCCAAGAAGTGCATGGATAATTCGTGGTCGTGATACTTATTAAGCTAAGTCTCGATATTATTGGTTTTATACGCTATATATCTTTGGCTGTAATGCAAAGATGAATTGTTAATGAATATCTTTGGTAGGATTGCAAAGATGAATTTAATGTTTTCAACGATAAAGGTATTCAAGGTATCCTCACCTCTTTATCATATCAGTCGTACCTTCTAATTTCGAGGGCTTAAATTCCATAAGGAGGGAGATTGTGAGACCCCAGATTTTATCAATAAAGATTTAAATTTTGTCGAAATAATTTTTAATATTATGGTGTGAATTTGAGATAATATTATAGTTGTGGGTAGTATTTATAAATTTTACAAAGTATGCAAGTGGTTATATTATATTCGATTGGTGGGGAATATTCGGTTTAGCGAGGAATATTAAATACAACTGACTCAATCATTGGTGGACCCCACGATGTAATTATTATGCGATTGAAAAACGACAAAAATATTTTATTGAAATAACGGCGGGAAGTTTCACCGTGGTTTCTTGTTGAACTACTTTCATAGTAAAAAAGTACAACAATACGTGTGGTTGCGTAGTAGCACCAGGTATTGATTATTGATGCTTATGTGAGAAGTTACTCGGTTTGATTCCATTATTGTCGATTAATAATATGAATTATTATAGCGATAATGACGTTTTG
Source organism: Panax quinquefolius (assembly GCA_020205615.1). Lineage (NCBI taxonomy): Eukaryota > Viridiplantae > Streptophyta > Magnoliopsida > Apiales > Araliaceae > Panax > Panax quinquefolius. Next base: position 11,620,489 of record CM035173.1, on the reverse strand, counting down.
TTTTATTCAGTATTATTAACGTAATAAAGCGAAACATCTTTTATATAAAATAGAATACTTTATTAAAGTTATTACATAAATAGAATATATTATATTTTATTATGCATAGTGTTGCATAGTGTTTTGCATAGTATTGCATAGTGTTTGCATAGTAAAATGTTTTTATATAAATAGAATATATTATATTTTATTTAAAAGATTTTTCTTTAAATATGGACCGTCGATTAAAGTAAATCAATCTGGACCGTTCATGGATTAATTCTTATGCATTCCATTTTCCTATAAATAGAAGCTCATTCCTTCATTATTTTCTTTACGAATTCATTGAAACTCTAGAGAGAGAATTATAGAGAGAAGCTATAGAGAGAAAATTATAGAAAGAAGAAGATATTACTGCTTACTTCACTACTTATATTATTTTTTTTACTTGTGAGGGTGTTATTCTTTCTTCTTGAAGAGAACTTCATTATTCCATTCACTATCATTCTGTTTGGAATAACTTTGTAAAAAGTGGCATACCCTATACATAACCTTGTATCTGGCAGACATACCTATACTTGGTGAAATCCTTATGTTATTCCATTGCTTATTATTACATTGGAATAACTTTGTATCTGCGATTTACCCTATACTTGGTGACATTCTTCTATTATTCATTTGGAACATCCTGCTCATGTGTTTTACACCTGACCGGTTCCGCTTTTATTATTCATTGGAACATCCTGCTCATGTGTTTTACAATCGGACTGGTTCCGTCTTTATCATTCTGTTGGAATATCCTATCTGTGTGTTTTACACCGGATCCGGTTCCATCTTTATTATTCTGTTGGAACATCCTGCTTGCGTGAATTTCACGACTGGTTCCGATTATTATTATTCTGCTGGAATAACTTTGTACATGCAAATCTGCATGCACGGTGATTTCTTTTGTTATTCCATTCTTTATTATACTCAAATGGTTAAAACTTTGACTTCTATACTCCATGAAATTAGTAGAATATCCTTGATATTTGCGTTTCATCCAATGTCTTCTCATGGAAATATTCTTCCGATCATTCTTGAATTTTACTCTCACTGAAAACAAAGATTATGTTGACAATTTGGACGTTAATAATTCATGGATTAAATAATTCTTGAATTTGTTTTATTGAATTATTATGTCATTGTCATCATCCTCATGTTATATTATGTTATCTTTGGCTTACGTGCGTAGATGAACTTAGTATGATTATGACCGGGATCAATCGGTATAATCATGACTTGATATAAATGATGTGACAAAAGTTCTCGGTGGCACATAATGCGATGATGGATAGTTTTTGGTATGATTATGACCGGGGGTGATTCGGTATAGTCGTGACCATTGATAACTTGATGAAAATCCTTGGCCGTGGTAGTGCGAGGATGATTAGATGTGGTGGTTTATTTATTAAGTCGAGTCTCGTGATAAAATTGATAAAAACCTTTTAAAACCTAAAAGATAGTAGATTTTATTCTCTATTTGACTCTTTTAATGGATTGCATATTCATCTTGCAGCTTAAACCGGTTGTCTATTGTATTTTATCAATTTAACATTTGTTGAAGGCTAATGATAATTTATTCTCGCATTATCTTAGTCATAATATTTCTTCTTGGGCTAGTTGAGCTCACCTTTTCTTTCACCGTTCTCTTCGAGAAATGAGAACATAAATTTGGGACGAAGTCGGGAACGGAGTAATGGTCCGAGAGGATAGCATTAGTAGTCCTCACTATTCGTGAAATAGTGTGATAATAGTTGTAATGAGGACTCCTTTTGAGTTTGTATAATATCTAGTAGACAATATTTGTATTCAAACTCACGGTTTATGTCGTATTGTACCACGACAGCTTATATTAGTAAGTTGTATTTGAATTTATATACCATGTAAGTGGCGACCCAAGATGGGTGACGTATACCTATTTTTGGGGGGCATCACGGTTGGTATCGAGCTTAGGATATGATCCCCGCTAAGATGTGAGAATAGTACTAGGAGGGAGAGACGGGGAATACCTTCGCTAGTATGACCTACCTAAGTTTATTTGGTATTTGATTGGTCAATCGAGTATAGTGATAATATGTTGCATGTCAATTAACCCTTATTTTGTGACGGTGTTTGAAAATGCATCCGAGAATGTTGAGAATAAAGAATGGAGCACAAGAGACTGCTGATTCTCCATGGATCAATAATCGGATAATGTGCAACAGGATGGTGATAATCCTCCAGAAACAACAATACTAATCAATTGATTTAATGACGAGATGCGTTTAAAAGGTTTTTAGAATTCATGCAACATCGGTAAAGCGACTCTGTCCAAAACGTGGGGTGGAAACACGGAAAACTCTCGGTGGTCCACCGCTAAACAATTCAAGGAGCTGGGACCACCGAGTTTAAGGGAGAGCCAAAACCACTTCAGCGGAAGCATGGATAAAGCAGATTACCAAGATATTTGATGTCTTGGGATGCTCGAGGAGCAAAAGGTTCCTTTTCACGCCTTTATGTTGCATTTGGTAAAGCAGATTATTGGTGGGAATCGGTAAACGTACTCAACTTTGTTGTCTTGAAGATATCTTGGGAGAAGTTCCAGAGTCGTTCAACGACAAATACTTTCCCGAAAGTATTCGCCACATGAAGAAGAGGTGGAGTTTATCAAGTTGGAACAAAACAATATGGCCGTGTCGCAATACGAGGCAAAATTTGCGGAGTTATCACGGTTTATATCCCACTGGTGGATAATGAAGAGAGAATGGCGCGAATGTTTTAAGAGGTTTGAAGCGAGAGATACGCCAACATCTTATTTCTCATAAACCGTGTTTTTATTCGGATGTTGTAAATAGGGCTCGATTTAGTGGAGCGCGATAACGAGTCAACGCAACTAAAAGAGAGCGCGTAAGAAAAATTATAATACTAGCGAGAGTAGTCATCAAGCAAAGGACAACAAGCGTGGAGGGAATCAACGGGCGGATATGGTAACCACTTCGGTGGTAATCAGGGCCAAAATAATAAGAATGGACATTTCAAGAAAAGGAGATTCAACAATGATGGAAAGATGTCAGCACCAGCACCTGTTGTTAAGGAAGGAGAAGGACCACCTATTGTATGCTTCAAATGCGGAGGAGAGGGACACATTAGTCCGAACTGCGCCATGCCGTCCAAAGCATGTTATAATTGTGGAAGAGAAGGTCACTTAGCTCGATTTTGTCGTTTACCGAAGACAAATTCAACTAGGATGGAGGCACCAAAGGTCATCCCTGCACAAACCAAAGCCCGATGGTTTAAGAGAGAGCGCGTTTTTTCGTGACGAGGAACCCGAATAAAATTATCACGGGTAAGTTAATCATAAGCTCTTGCGAAGTCTATACTGTGTTAGATACCGCCTCTACCCACTCTTTTATTTCACTAGTTGTGTCAACGTTTAAATTTGACTCAAGAAGTTAAACTTTGACTTATTGGTTGAAACTTCGTTAGTAGGAGCCTTCGTTCTGCGCTTACTATTTTTAAATCTTGTTGATTCAAATAAACATTTTCACGTTACCTGTCGATCTTATCTTTTTGAAAATACTTGCCTTTGATGTGATTTTTAGGAATCAATTGGTTAGCTAATCATCATGCTTTTCGTAAGGTTGTTAGCTTTTATATTCATAACCAACCTGTTATACGAATTCAAAGTAACCAAACCCTAAAGTTAATCTCTGTTATATCAATTCATAAGTAAAGAGCTCCGAACCTTTCGTTGTTGACTTCCTTGTGTGGAATGCAATCGGCCGGACTTTCTGTAGGGCGACATCGTGAATGAAGATGGCAAGTTTATAGGTATCATTGTGAGGTCTTATCTAGGTTAAGGGATAGAAGTCACAGTTGGTATCAATGTGACGTCTTATCCAAGTCTTGAATAAAATGTGATTTTGAATGATATTTCTATCATTAATAAATTTCTTGACGTATTCTTGAAGATTTCCTAGCCTACCCTAGGCGTGAAATCAAATTTTGTATTGACCCCCAATCTGAAAACCCATTTCTTAAACCCTCAAATATTTCTTCAACTAAATGAACAGTTTACGTGGTTTATGATGAAAGTCATAATAAAAGCATTGGAATAATGAAAATCATGGGTATTCGTGGTATTAGTAAGTTTTATGATGAGTTATGTTGGTTAGTATGTAAAAACATGAAAGTTTCTTAGAAATCACAAAGAGTGGAAAATCAGATTTTGATGAAAAACGTAACATGAAATTCAATTGACCATATCTCTTATTATATTTTGAATTTTTGAATGTGGTCAAGTCCTAGAGTTATATCTATGAGTTACCTAACTAATCCAAGTGGAATTACTGGAAAAGGTGTTGTAGATTTTTGTGTGGACTGATTTTTTAGCAAAGGAGGCCAAAGGCTGTAAATTTCAAAATGCTCTTGCCCAGAAACTTTAAGGGCTGTTTTCGGCCACTTAAATTATGAGAAAAATTCTGGCCTTTTGGGACATGAAGGTATATGGTATAAAGTATCTCCTGTCCAAAAATGAGTTCATTCGACTTAAAATGAGCAAGTTATGACTATTTCAATATTTAGGTTTTTTAAACGAAAAACGCTTATAACCGGAGTTCTATAACTCCGATGACCATAAAATTTAAACTAGAAGCTCACGTTAACATGTGTAAGGTCCCGCCAAGATTTGGGAATTTTGGAGTTAAACTTGAGGTAGCTAATTTCTTAAGGAATTAATTAGAAATTGATTTTTGAAAATAGTAAATGAATTTTAAAAATTCAAAAAAATATATGTTCATTATGAGACTATATTATGCTAAATCCCAGAAAAGAAATATTTTGGCACTGATTTGGTATTTTCATGAAAATAGTTTAATTCTGAACATATGAGTTAAATATGTTATGTGAAGTAAAAAGTTGAAAATAGGATTTTATGGCTAGAGAATCTTATATAGAGTATATGCATATTTTTGAGAGATTTGATAATTGGTGATGATATCTTATGAGTATGACATTTTGAATGATTAAATGCATTATATGGTAAAGCGTAAACAATTAAGATAAATTGTTTATAAATTTAAGAAGTGATTAAAATATTGTTATAATATTAATGATATTAGATTATGAGATTATTAAGTGATTGAAAACATGGGGATATTCTTGAATCTGGATAAATTATATTATAAATGTTTAATATTTATCCTTTATCTCATTTGATTGATTCTTTATATCATTATCCTCATGCTTATATTATGTTGAAAGTCATCATCGGCACAGTAGTGCATAGATGGACTTGGTATGATTATGACCGAGGATTGTTCGGTATAATCATAACCGTAATTGAATATACAATTATCTTTGGTAGTAGTGCATGGATAATTTGTGGTTGTGATACTTAATGAATACACAATTATCTTTGGTAGTAGTGCATGGATAATTTGTGGTCGTGATCTTAATGAATACACAATTATCTTTGGTAGTAGTGCATGGATAATTTGTGGTCGTGATACTAATGAATACACAATTATCTTTGGTAGTAGTGCATGGATAATTTAATAGTCGTGATATTAATGAATACACAATTATCTTTGGTAGTAGTCATGGATAATTTATGGTCGTGATACTTAATGAATACACAATTATCTTTGGTAGTAGTGCATGGATAATTTGTGGTCGTGATACTAATGAATACACAATTATCTTTGCCGTAGTAGTGCATGGATAATTTGTGGTCGTGATACTTAATGAATACACAATTATCTTTGGTAGTAGTGTATGGATAATTCGTGGTCGTGATACTAATGAATATCCTTGGCTTTAGTGCGCGGGGATGATTCGATGATATGGATTAATTATTGAAATGAGTCTCAAAGAATGAAATATTAATTCATGGATGTGGTAAAAGTCATCTTTGGTCAGTAGTGCATTGATAGACTTGGTATGATTATGACCACGAATTATTCTAAGATAATCATGATCAGATTGAAAACACGAATATCCTCGCCGATGAGTGCATGGATAATTCGTGGTCGTGATACTATTAAGCTAAGTCTCGAGATTATTGGTTTTACAGATTATATATCTTTGGCACATAATGCAAAGATGAATTGTTAATGAATATCTTTAGTAGGATTGCAAAGATGAATTTAATGTTTTCAACGATAAAGGTATTCAAGGTATCCTCACCTCTTTATCATATCAGTATCGTACCCTAATTTCGAGGGCTGAAATTCCATAAGGAGGGGAGATTGTGAGACCCCGATTTTTTATCAATAAAGATTTAAATTTTGTCGAAATAATTTTTAATATTATGGTGTGAATTTGAGATAATATTATAGTTGTGGGTAGTATTTATAAATTTTACAAAGTATGCAGTGGTTATATTATATTCGATTGGTCGGGGAATATTCGGTTTAGCGAGGAATATTCGTACAACTACTCAATCATTGGTGGACCCCACAATGTAATTATTATGCGATTGAGAAAACGACAAAAATATTTTATTGAAATAACGGCGGAAGTTTTACCTGTAGTTCTTGTTGAACTACTTTCAGTAGTAAAAAAGTACAACAATACGTGTGGTTGCATAGTAGCAGCACGGTATTGATTATCGATGCTTATGTGAGAAGTTACTCGGTTTGATTCCATTATTGTCGATTAATAATATGAATTATTATAAGCGATAATGACGTTTTGTTTTATTCAGTATTATTAACGTAATAAAGCGAAACATCTTTTATATAAAATAGAATACTTTATTAAAGTTATTCTATAAATAGAATATATTATATTTTATTATGCGTAGTGTTGCATAGTGTTTTGCATAGTATTGCATAGTGTTTTGCATAGTAAAATGTTTTTATATAAATAGAATATATTATATTTTATTTAAAAGATTTTTCTTTTAAATATGAATGGTCAGATTAAAATAAATCAATCCAGATAGTTCATGGATTAATTCTTATGCATTCCATTTTCCTATAAATAGAAGCTCATTCCTTCATTATTTTCTTACGAATTCATTGAAACTCTAGAGAGAAAATTATAGAGAGAAGCTATAGAGAGAAAATTATAGAAAGAAGAGAGTATTCGCTACTTCACTACTTACATATTAGGTTCTTTTTACGGTGAAGGGTGTTATTCTTTCTTCTTGAAGAGAACTTACATTATTCCATTCATTATCATTACATTGGAATAACTTTAAAAAGTGGCATACCCTATACATAACCTTTGTATCGCCAGATACCCTATACTTGGTGAAATCCTTATGTTATTCCATCGCTTATTATTCTTGGAATAACTTTTATATGTGCCATTTACCCTATACTTGGTGACATTCTTCTATTATTACATTGGAACATCACATGCATGTGTTTTACACCGGACTGGTTCCGCTTTTTATTATTCTGTTGGAACATCACATGCATGTGTTTTACACCGGACTGGTTCCGCTCTTTATCATTCTCGTTGGAATATCCTATCTCGTGTGTTTTACACCGGATCCGGTTCCATCTTTATTATTCTGTTGGAACATCCCGCTTGGTGTGAATTTCACCCGACACAGTTCCGATTATTATTATTCATTGGAATAACTCGCCTACATCTGCACCGCATGCACGGTGATTTCTTTTGTTATTCCATTCTTTATTATACTCGGTTGGTTAAAACTTTGACTTATACTCCATGAAATTAGTAGAATATCCTTGATATTTGCGTTTAATCCAATATCTTCTCATGGAAATATTCTTCCGATCATTCTTGAATTTTACTCTCACTGAAAACAGATATTATGTTGACAATTTGACGTTAATAATTCATGGATTAAATAATTCTTGAATTTGTTTTATTGAATTATTATGTCATTGTCATCATCCTCATGTTATATTATGTTATCTTTGAACTACGTGCGTAGATGAACTTAGTATGATTATGACCGAGGATCAATCGGTATAATCGTGACTTGATATAAATGATGTGACAAAAGTTCTCGATGGCAGTAATGCACGTGATGGATAGTTTTGGTATGATTATGACCGGGGTGATTCGGTATATAGTCGTGACCATTGATAACTTGATGAAAATCCTTGGCCAAGTAGTACGAGGATGATTAGATGTGGTGGTTTATTTATTAAAATTTGAGTCTCGTGATAAAAATTGATAAAAACCTTTTAAAACCTAAAAGATAGTAGATTTTATTCTCTATTTGACTCTTTTAATGGATTACGTATTCAAACTGCAGATTAAACCGTTTATCTATTGTATTTTATCGGTTTAACATTTGTTGAAGGCTAATGATAATTTATTCGCATTATCTTAGTCATAATATTTCTTCTTTTGAAATTTAGTTGAGCTCACCCTTTCTTTCATTGTTCTCTTCGTGAAATAAGAACATACATTTGGGACGAAGTCGAGGAGCGGAGTAATGGTCCGGAGGATAGCATTAGTAGTCCTCACTATTACGTGAAATAGTGTGATAATAGTTGTAATGAGGACTCCTTTTGAGTTTGTATAATATCTAGTAGACAATATTTGTATTCAAACTCACGATTTATATGCGTATTATGTACACAGCGCTTATATTAGTAAGTTGTATTTGAATTTATGTACCATGTGTAAGTGGCGACCCAAGATGGGTGACGTATACCTATTTTTAGGGCGCCACATCTTTGTCTCTGTAGTCAAGAATGAATGATTAATTGATGAATATCTTTGGCCGCGGTCAAAGATGAACATGTGTTGAGATGAACATGGCCAACTGGTGATCTGAAATGAATATCTTTGGCTGCGGTCAAAAGATGAATATTGATTAAAGATGTATATTGATTGATGTTACGAGGATAAAATATTGATGATGGACTCGTAAATATTAGAAGATAGTAGAATTCATTCTACATGTGACTCTTTTAATGGATTCTTTGTTTCCATTGTATTTATTGATCTAAAACTTGTTATACATTATATTTTATCGATTTTTTCCTGAAGAAGACTAATGATAATTTGTTGTATATTATCTTAGTCATAATATTCTTTACCTTGAAATTGAGTTGAAACTCACTTTTCTTTTTATTCCATTTTTCTTCTCGGGAGGTGAACACAAGTAGGATCGAGTCGGGTATGGAGTAATGGTTCTGAAAGATGTTTTAGCGAGTTCTCGCTATTTACGTAAAATAGTATTTGAATAATTGTAATGAGGACTTATTTGCGTGTGGATATTATCTGAAAGACAATATTTGTATTTAAACTCACAAAGATGTATTATCGTATTTCACACGACATTTGTATTATTGAAGTTGTAGTTTCTTTTATGTACGATGTATTTTTGATTTCGAAATGGGTGTTGTATCACTTGTTTAGGGGCGTCATAGTTATTATATATATATATATATATATATGTTACTTATAATTTCACATTATTCATAATTCACACATAAAATTAGTCCGTATATAAATTATCTTGTATAGAAGTATTTTTTTTTATACTCCTTTCAACATTCACTTCCTTCTGAGATCCAAATGGACCATGAAACTAGACATTAGTGATAATATATATTTTCCTTAAATTTTATAAATAACTTTTTATCTTATGGAATAAAAGATATTAAACCATGTTTTGAAGAAAGTCCAGCCATTAAAAATAGAAAGTGCTAATTATGGTAAGAACAATAATGAGAGCCAGCCAGAGTAGTAATGGAGTAATATGGAAAAAAGAGTCTTTTACTTGTTTTTTTGTCTTATAAAGTGGAGTACTTTTGGCTATTTTAGATTTCGTATGTATTATATTTGAATATAAATGTTTCAGTAACTGTTTTTAAATATATAAATTTCTTTAAATATAATTATTTAAAAAAACATCCACATATATGGAGTTTTTTTTATAAAAAATAAATAAATAAAAAATCTCGAGTTTGAAACGGAGTTGTTTTTAGAAACATCGCGTGAAAATAACTGTCCACTCCAACCCCATTGGATTGACAGCCATTTGCGGATAAACAACCAAAAACCCTAATGATTTAATACATATAAACTAAACACACACGGTCCAGTCCCCCTGCCCCTGCCCTGCTCTCCTCTCTCTTCTCCATTTCACTAAACCCTAGAAGAATACTGCACAAAATCGTCGTCATTCTTCTGGGGTTTTATTTTTCAATCCATCTAATATAATACCTCAATCATCAAAATTTCTCCTTTTGTTATATCTATACTTGTACAAATACTACCAAAAAATGGATCTTAATAGTCTGGCCATCGTTCTTCAAGCTGCACTTAGCCCCAATCCAGATGAACGAAAAGCAGCTGAAGAGAGCCTTAACCAGGTAATATATATGTAATCTATATCTAATTTGCTTTAATATGTGACTTGGGTTAGCTGATTATTGATTGGTAAAATGATTAATTTTTTTTTATCAAGGATTGTAATTAGTAATAAATATTTGATGAGGTTATTGTGTTTGCGCTTAGAATTTTGATTTACTTTTTGAGCAATTTATTCTTTGTCCAATGATTGCTCGAGTTCAGGATTTTTTGTATGTACATATAAACGTACATTTATGTACTTTAATTCATTATAGTCCTCCGTCAGCTACTTATTGGTTGAAAAGTGACTTATTTTTGATAAAGAATTATAAATTGTGCTTATTTATCTCCATTTGATGTGATTCTGATTCTGCAAATCTTTAATTAGCTATGGACTTTATATTTTTTTTTGTGGCTGGTTCATGAGAATCGTAGAATGCAAATAATTCATGCACTTGTAGTTGATTCCATATTTGTTCATTATGTGGTTGGCTTGTTGTATTTTATGTTTTTTTTATCTTTGTGTTGTTTTGCAGTTCCAATATACACCTCAGCATCTGGTGAGGATGTTGCAGATCATCGTAGATGGAAATTGTGACATGGCCGTACGACAAGTTGCAAGTATACATTTCAAGAACTTCATAGCTAAGAACTGGTCACCTCATGATCCAGGTAAGGACCTGTTTTATGCTATTACATTTTGGGTGTTCTTGAACCCTTTGCTAATTCCTGGTGCTTATTTTGAAATCTTCTGCCGAGTAGATGAGCAATCGAAGATCCTTCCCAGTGATAAAGATCTGGTCAGGCAGAATATTCTTGTGTTCATTGCCCAGGTTCCCCCATTGTTGAGGTAAGTTGTTTAAGCTATCCACGGTTTCCTTTTTCATTTATTTTTTCAAGATAACGAGCTTTTCCATTCATTGTGTATAAAATAGTCTCTTAGATTTTGCCCATTTTTCTCTAATAGGGTACAACTCGGTGAGTGCCTCAAGACCATCATACATGCAGACTACCCAGAGCAGTGGGCCAGTCTTTTGCACTGGGTGAAGCACAATCTACAAGATCAACAAGTTTATGGAGCTTTATTTGTGCTGAGACTCCTTTCTAGAAAATATGAGTAAGCACATGGGGAACATGGTTGGTTTATGTTTTTAATATAGCCTTAGTTTTAGTCTTATAAATGGGTTTAACTCATTATTCTAGGCTCCCTTATAGCTTCGTCAACGTTGATAGTTGATTACCATTATAGATATTTGATGCATGGATGATTTTATGCAAGTATGTGATGCAAATATATGGAGGGCATTCTTGGCTTGAAAAGCTATTGAATTATTTTGATCATTAACAAACTTGCATCACATGTTAAATTATTGTATTCAAAGCTCCCCGTGTTACGAATATTTTGTTACATTTGTACTCGTGTTTTTTGATTATAGGTTCAAGTCAGACGAGGAGAGGACACCAGTTTATCACATTGTTGAAGAGACATTTCCTCATCTGCTGAACATATTTAACAGGCTTGTCCAAATCGCGAATCCTTCAATAGAAGTAGCAGACTTGATCAAGCTCATCTGCAAAATATTTTGGTCATCCATATATGTATGTTTTAGCATTGTTACTTTTATAGTATGCCTTCACATGAAGATTATTTTTCCTTCTAGTCAATGGATGATGTCTTAAACTGAATAGTAGAAATAAAATGCTTTACAATACAGGAATATTATGATGTTTTCTTGTGAAAAATCCACTCGGAATATCTTAATATTTTGTTGGTGAATTGTTGAAATATTTCATGTTGGTTTTTAAGTGCAAGCATGTATGTTTTATTGATGACAAGGATAGAGAAAATACTTTTCTGCCCCCTTTTTAGTATCCCTTTTACTTTTTAAGTATTTCTGCTGCTAAATTTAAAGAAGAGGGCCGGGCTTATATTTGTTAATTTAAATAAGTTCCTGCATACTAAATTCCTGCATACTAAATTCAGTTGGAGATTCCGAAGCAGTTGTTTGATCCAAATGTATTCAACACTTGGATGGTTCTATTTTTAAATATATTGGAGAGACCTGTCCCTTTAGAAGGAGAACCTGCCGATCCAGAGCTCAGGAAATCGTGGGGGTGGTGGAAGGTTAAAAAGTGGACAGTGCACATATTAAACCGCCTTTATACCCGGTGAGTTCATCGATTTTAATTTATCAATCAATTTATGTATTGGAATTCCCTGTCTGATTGAGTATTATACTTCTTCACAGATTCGGAGACTTGAAACTTCAAAACCCGGAAAACAGAGCTTTTGCCCAAATGTTCCAGAAGAATTTTGCTGGAAAGATTTTGGAATGCCATTTAAATTTGTTGAATGTGATCAGAGTTGGTGGTTATTTACCTGACAGAGTTTCCAACCTTATTTTGCAATATTTAAGCAACAGGTTTGTTTTTAAGGTTTTAGTTATTTTCCACTAGTATTGCAGAACTCGATTATGTATCATCAACGGCACACTAAAACGTGTATGTCAATTATCTAGTAAACATGGCAATGAAGTTGTAAGGGTAAGATGGGGTGATGCCAATTATGCTACCATCATGCGGTGACTTTATTTTTTATTTATTTTTGAATAATAGAATAAGTTTTTAATCTAAGATCTGCTTGTCTAGTAAACTTATTTACTCTGATAATTTATATTATTTGGATATTGAAACTACGTATTTGTTGTAAATATATAATTAATTTTTTATCCTCGACTCTTGTGCAGTGTTTCGAAGAGTAACATGTACAATCTGCTTCAACCAAGACTTGATATTCTACTTTTTGAGATAATTTTTCCACTTATGTGCTTTAATGACAATGATCAAAAACTTTGGGATGAAGACCCGCATGAATATGTGAGGAAGGGGTATGGTAAGTCATCGATACATGATCATATTTATGTTAATAGATGCTAAGTAAAACTTATTAATAGCCGCATGGGGATTTTTTTTTTTTTTGGGGGGGGGGGGGGAGTAAGATAAGAGGATGAGGGAGGAGAAGCTCGTGTTCCAGATACTGTGGAAAATCTTTGTTTGACGTATTGAAGGAAACTGTGAATGGGAAAGAGGCCTTTAGGTTGGTGGAGTGAGGGATGGTGCGAGAGATTTTCTTTTTTGGGTGGTGGCTCTATCGTTGTCTTGGAGAAGATTTAGTTGCTAGAGCTTTTGTGTAGGAGGTTTTGGGAAGAATACAAGGGTTATGGTGAAAATGAAAGGTAATAGATGGTTGAATCTTTAGGTCGAGGTGTCCAAGAACATGTTTTAGTTTTTTGCAAGAATCTTGTTTATCTGGGCCTGTAGTTTTTTGTCAGGTACTCGGGTGTGGATTTTGTGTAGTTTGGCTGCTTTATGAAATCTGTTTTAGAGATTTATATATAAGGATTTGCTTGTGATGTAGATTGTGTTTTTATGAGGTCCAACATACTTTTTTATGTTTTGCCTAAAAAACTATAATCCCGAATGTTTTTTTTTTGACGGGGGGTGGGGAACCCAAATAATATGTACGTATATAATTGCGTTTGTCTTAAGGCTGGGTTGTTTGGTTGATAAAGTTTGCTTGCTTTGCAGATATAATTGAAGATCTATACAGTCCTAGGACTGCTGCTATGGATTTCGTTACCGAGTTGGTAAGAAAGCGTGGAAAAGAGAACCTTCAGAAGTTTATTCTATACATTGTGGAGATTTTTAAGAGGTATCTATGGTAGTATATAACAAGTAAATGTTATAATGATGCACCTCCTTTAATATATTTTCCTAATCAGATATGATGAGGCAGCAGTGCAATATAAACCATATCGGCAGAAAGATGGTGCTCTGCTTGCAATCGGAGTACTATGTGATAAACTGAAACAAACAGAACCATACAAGTCTGAGCTTGAAAGGATGTTAGTGCAACATGTTTTTCCCGAGTTCAGCAGTCCTGTGGGTCATCTTAGAGCTAAGGTACTGTGCTTTATATCTGACTTCTCATTTGTTTCCTCCTGTCAGTAAAATTATGTGCTCTTACTTTGCGTACAACAGTGTATTCTAGCTTTGTTGTGAAAAAGGATCTGGGGTTGGGCCAAGAGGGCCTCTTAAAGTCGCCTTTTTATTCTCATCAGAGTTCTTTCACAATGTTTAATCATCTATACCTTGTTTATTGAATTTTCTCCAGGTTTGCTCAATGAAATAAATGTTATATGAGGAACATATTTTTTCTGTGTTTTAGGTTAAAATCCCATGGGATGGGAGTAAATGGCAAAGGCCTTGAGGAATGACCTCAAGGTCACTGGTTCCTATCCCTATACTTAGGGCCAAAATTGCCAAATAAAACTTTGTTCTTGGGATGCTATTTTGTCCATTTGCAGAATACGTATCTGAATTGAGTAGTATGTGCCATAATTTTTGCAAGACTTCCTTTCGAGGAAGTCCCAATTTTTATTTTCTTTTGTGAAACACTTCCTTTTTGAGCAACTTTTGTGAAGTTAAATGACCAATTTACCCACAGTCGGATAAACTTTATCATTTAAATAAATAGTGGATCCCTCTGTTAAATAAAGATTTCTTGGGTTCACATTGTTGGAGAACTCTGAACTACACAATTTATAGGGATCAATTAGGAAACCAACTGAGATTTTGAAAGTTTCTTAAAATTTGTGCAAAAAGGTATGTTGTAATAATTGTGGGACGGAGGGAGTACTATTTAGTAATAAAATATGGGATATTAATGATAAGATTTGTGGTCAAAATTTATATACAGGATAGTCTATTAATTGTTTAGTTGATCATGGATGATGCAGGATGCATCCTATTCATACTTCAGCAGTCTGTGTATTACTGTATATATATGGTGCAAATTTATGGAGAAAAGAGTGTAGTTTCTTATGGATTGTTTAATTACTGTGATGTGCACAGTTGACTATTACTGAAGATTGTACTATGGTATTGGCTCCATGTGGTTGAGGAATGTTTGGATATAATATCTAAATGTCTAAGAGTACAGTGTTATGATCTCTGAGGCCTTCTCTTCCTGAAAATGTTCCACAATTTACTTTGATTGCATAAATTTTTTCATTTGAAATTCACCCAAGTTATTTTGGAAGTTATGGATGATTTCTTATCTGAGCGTTTTAGCTTATTTCGTTCCAATTTTTAATATTTGGAATGTTAGGCTGCATGGGTTGCTGGACAATATGCCCATATTAACTTCTCAGACACAAATAATTTCCGTAAAGCACTACACAGTGTTGTGGCTGGAATGCGGGATCAAGAACTTCCAGTTCGTGTTGACTCTGTATTTGCATTACGTTCATTTGTTGAAGCCTGCAAGGGTAGATTTCTGCTTGTTCTTCTGTTGTCTTTTTTTCTTGGGCACTTCAAGTATTTGATTTTGTTCTTTATTTTGCAGATTTGGGGGAAATCCGACCTATTCTTCCTCAGCTACTTGATGGTATGTAATTTGTAAAACTGTTTACCAGTAATTCTATGCTCATACACTCTTGTGATGGGGAGGAGTTTTCTAATATGTTACCTCAATTTTATTTTAGAGTTTTTCAAACTTATGAATGAAGTTGAAAATGAGGATCTTGTGTTTACTCTGGAGACTATTGTTGACAAGTTTGGAGAGGAGATGGCACCCTATGCTCTTGGACTGTGCCAGAATCTGGTGACACTATTTTTTGTACTTTTTTAGTTTTACTGCTTTTCAATGCTTGTATTTATAATATTCTGTCTTTTAGGCTGCTGCATTTTGGAAGTGTATGAACACTACCGAGGCTGATGACGAAGCCGATGATCCAGGTGCTTTGGCTGCAGTTGGTTGTTTGCGTGCCATAAGCACAATTCTTGAGTCAGTGAGCAGGCTTCCTCACCTTTTTGTCCACATTGAGCCAACTCTGCTTCCAATAATGCGTAGGATGCTGACTACTGACGGACAAGGTACTTGAGCTAATTGCTGAAAGGCTTCCTTGTCCAGTAGATGTCATTACTCATTAGTCTTTTTATGTCTGAGTTCAGTTTCTCTTTCAGCAATTAGGATGATCTTCTATTTCTTTTCCTTTCTTGGTTCAATTTGATATTCTGGATGGAAGTTTACATTTGCATCTCTAATTAATGAAATATATTTTTGCAGAGGTCTTTGAGGAAGTTTTGGAAATTGTCTCATACATGACCTTTTTTTCACCGACGATATCCATGGATATGTGGTCCCTTTGGCCTTTGTTGACGGAAGCTTTGGCTGAATGGGCTATTGATTTCTTTCCAAGTATGTTTTATTGCTTTATTTTGTAAGCATCATAATAACTTGCCTACAAACCCGTATTACGATTTTCTTCTGTTATTTTTTTCTGTGTTGTTGGGGATAGTGGGTTTGGTGGGTTTCTTCTTATTAACTTTTTTAGGTAGCATTCAGGTGAGAGTTCTGAACGTTTTTTTATCTTCCAAGTTGTTTAAGGAAATAAATGATGTTTGGTGACCCTGCTTAAGGGGTTTCCACTCTAAGATAAACTTACCCAAAATTGTTATAGAAACTTACTGGAGTTGCTTTCTAGGACCTACCAGGCATCTCTCTTTCTTCAAAATCAGAAATTTAAAATCTAAATCCAGCTATAAATTTCTCATGTACGTCTTGGGGAAGCAATGACTTATTTATGTGATATTTACCCCTATTGCTGTAGATCTTAAATTTATGGTTAATAGTTTTAAGTTCTCCCAAGGGACGTATATTCTGGATCAAGGACTCCTATATTGGGACAAAGAGAATCTTCCTCACTGATCCATTGCAGATCTAAGAGTAGGATACATATAATTAATAAGACGTTGAAATTGTCTATAATTTTTGTTAAATGCACGTCTGAAGATGTGAATAATTTTGGCAAGAACAATAGGGTAAAAAATTACTTTGAAAATAGTACATTTACCTTGTAGTTCTTTGTAGATGCAGTTTCTCTGGACCTTCTTATACCAGTGCGTTCTTATGGATTTTATTTGTCTAGATATTCTGGTTCCACTGGACAACTATATATCCCGAAGTACAATGCATTTCCTCACATGCAAGGAACCAGACTACCGGCAAAGTCTTTGGAATGTGATTTCATCGGTGAGTTGCCTTTTGCCTAAAATTCTTATTATGTAATTCCTGCTGATTTTATCAAGTTTCATTTTCTTTATGTTTTTTTTCTGTTGTCATGTAGATCATGGGAGATAAAAATTTGGAGGACAATGATATTGAGCCTGCACCTAAGCTCATTGAAGTGGTGTTCCAGAACTGCAGGGGACAGGTGGATCATTGGGTTGAACCATATATTAGAATCACAGTTGAGCGGTTGCATCTAACTGAGAGACCATATTTGAAATGCCTTTTAATGCAAGTGGTAAGAAACTCGAAGTCTAACACCCCCCAAACCTAACCTTTTTTTAAAAGTTTGAAATCAGACTACGCCTGAAAGCTGAACCCAATTTGTTTAATCTATATTGTGCTTCTCTTGATGATGCTCTGGTCCTTCACTTTCCTCGCTATTTTTAAAGCTTTACACTTAAAAAGTGTTTCTGTTTGTGGCTATGCATGACATGAAACTATATTACTTATCAAAAAAAGTAAAAGTAAAGCTAGTCTGACATTATGTTTCAATCACCTCTGGTTGATATGACAAATTTGCAACCCTCATTTAGTGTTTAACCTATGAATTGCAGTCTTTCATAGCAATCATAAATGGAATATTAAATAATCTCATTACACATTACACAATCTTATTAGGTGGAACATATGAAACCAGAGCATCTTTTGTTGTTTTGCAGATTGCTGATGCCCTTTACTACAATGCATCTTTGACTCTCAACATATTGCAAAAACTTGGTGTTGCTACAGAGGTTTTTAATCACTGGTTCCAAATGTTGCAGCAAACTAAAAAGAGTGGGGTGCGGGCAAATTTTAAGAGGTAATTAACTGTTTTTTCTGCAAAATCACTTTCTTGTAGTTTTCTTTGAGTACTTCATTTCCTCTTCTTTTCCTCTCCCTCTCTGCATCTTAGAATATTTAGTTTCTGATCACATGCTTATCATATTGGTGTCACAGAGAACATGATAAAAAGGTTTGCTGCTTGGGTTTAACATCACTGCTTCCACTTCCTGTGGATCAGTTCCCAGGGGAGGCCTTGGAGCGTGTTTTCAAGGCCACTCTTGATTTGCTTGTTGCCTACAAGGATCAAGTAGCAGGTATCTCAATAAATGCCATCTTTCTTCTTCGTCTTTTCCCTCAATTTGATGTTCCTTCAGTATGAATGTGTATTGCCTGTTCCGTCTAAATAATTAGTTTTTCTTCCTTTTGTCATGCTATATTCATATTTCTCTAACTTGCGCAGAAGCTGCAAAAGAAGAAGAGGCTGATGATGATATGGACGGCTTACAGTCGGAAGATGAGGACGATGATGGTGATGATGCCGATGGGTCAGACAAAGAAATGGGAGATGATACTGAGGATGGAGATGAAGCTAATAGCACCAGACTTAAAAAATTAGCTGCACAGGTTTGTTATTTGTCATCGTCTAAAGATTCATTCTATTAGGATAATGGGATTTTCGTTGGTTTACATCTTTGAGCTTCTGCCTCTGGTAAGTTTAAGATATTATTACATGTCTCTAAAGAAGCGCAGAGAGCAGATAAAGTAGAGCATAAAACAGGTGACGTTAGAGTCGCATGTCTCAGACTTCATCTCAGATGCGACTCAGCATCAATAGTTCCAGAAAGAAAATAAGAACAAACAGAATTGAAGAAATACATCATGGGGATGTCTTCATAGTTGCCTTCTCAAAAATATGCACATTCCACCACCATAAAATTTCGTAGGTGCCCGTAGTCACCTTAAAAATTATGCTAAAATAACCGCCTCAAAGTATTTTATAATAGTACTTTTAGTCTTAAAGTTTGGTGTGTTTTAAATTCCACCGCTACAGTTTAATTACTATAAATAAATTAATATAAAATTTACACCGGCTAGAGTGCCTGCTTAGGGAAACTGCCTGGGAGCGCCTACAAGGCCTAGGCGCTCAAAACTCCCTCCAACGCATTGATCAGCCTAACGCTTTCTCTAACATTACATACGAGTTTATGCGCTTATTATTATTTTATTTTATTTTTGTCTTTTGTCTTTTTTGTTTTTTTTGTTTTTTTGGGGGGGGGGGGGGGGTGGTTAATGATGGATGTGTTATTTTTCTTCCATATCCATTATTACATTTTGATTATTTTATCATGACCTGATCATAAAAGCTGACACATGATGTTGCAGGCGAGGGATTTCCGTTCAAATGATGAAGATGACGATGGCTCAGATGATGACTTCAGTGATGATGAGGAACTACAATCACCCATTGATGATGTTGACCCCTTTGTTTTCTTTGTGGATACAGTCAAAGGTAAACTACTGCAACTGCCTTCGTCCTCTTTTATATCATTCATTTTCTTTTCTTTTGTTAGTTAAGAACACAATTTGGGTTAGTAGGCTGACGTGGAACTACTATTTTTTTTTTCTTCCAATTCTTTGAATCTAGCTTTGCAAGCATCTAATCCATCGAGGTTCCAGAGCCTTACACAAACACTCGACTTCCATTTTCAAGCACTTGCCAATGGTGTTGCTCAGCACGCTGAGCAGAGAAGAGTTGAGATTGAGAAAGAAAAGTTAGAGAAGGCATCAGCGGCTGCCGTTGCTTCATGATTTCAGCGGCAAAATTGCCGTTGCTCAATTTTTGCGTTTACTCAGTTATTTGGTTATTCCATTCATTCATCAAGTTATGGTGTAGTGAAACCAAGAGTTTTTGTGAAGTCCGGATGGAGTTTTGCTATGGTTCACGGTGATCATTGAGTGCCATTGGGTGTCGGGTTTTGTTGAATGTCCATCCTGTTTCCAAATTTGAGAAAATGTGAAGAATTAGGGAACTCAAAAAGTACCCAATTCCTCCCAATGTGTGGGTTTGGATAAGTTATTTGTTATTTCTGGTGAGTGTGACTACTTCACAACCTTGTTCATCCTCATCGGATGTCTTGTAGTTTTAGATTTCAATTTTATACAGATCAAGTCTCAATTCAAGGAAAGGGTATATTGATAATTAGAAACCCTCTGATCTGGCTTTAGCAGTGAAGGGTTGTCGTGCATACAGAGGATGGTTTGGTTTTTGTTGGTCCCGAGGGTGACCCTTTTTTTTCTTTCTTTTTGTCCGCATGTGTCATAATTTTGGAATGTATTACGTACATAAATTGGTTCGGAGCTGGGGGCATATTGCTCATGGCAGAGGGATTAGAATAGTAGTTTGTTGCTGAATGTAAAACAGCTGTTTATTCTTTATGTGGATTACTGGGAGAATTTGGTTTTCTCTTTAAATTATTTTGTACCCTTTACTGCATTTGAATGTATAACAAGAAATGTTAGTTTTATCATTTATGCCTCCCTTGCAGTTAACATTCCATGATTGCTGTTAAAAAAAAAACTCCCACTTTTGAGTTATGGTTAGCAATTTTTGGGTTTTTAATCCTTTATTAAAACAACAAAAAACCACCAAATGTAGGGCCTCAATTCATCAAACAAAATAGCATATTTTGACAAAGTCAAACATTAACTAAATATACTAATAATATCATATGGATATGGAAATAAACGGAAAATAATTAAGATAACAATACAAAATAGAGAATATAGGCCGGCATTGTTGGGGTGTGTTTTGGAATTTTAATGAGGTGATTTCCAAACGTTCAACGCAGAGATGTGTCCAAAGAGAAAGAAGCGGAAAACAAGTGAATATCAACAACATCATGGGTGAAAAAGAAAGAGCAAAGGAGGAACACAAACGTAGGGGCCTGCAGCTTGGTGACACTGAAAACAGGAAATGAAGCTATGGAAGAGGGCTTCCGGAGTGCTCAAGGACCGCAATAGCATATGGCTGGCCTCCTTAAAGAGGAGGACAACACTCCGGAACCCGGATATTGAGGCTGCCGTCATTAAATCTACGAGCCACGACGATTCCACGGTTGATTATCGAAACGCCCAAAGAGTCTTTGCATGGGTACGGGTCTCCCCCTCCTACGTCAAGCCTCTCGTATGGGCCATTTCCATGCGCCTGGAAAAAACTCGTAGCTGGGTGGTTGCCTTGAAGGGGTTAATGCTCTTGCATGGCGTTTTCTGTTGTAAAGTTCCCTCCATTCAACGGATCGGACGGTTACCCTTCGATCTGTCCGGTTTCAAGGACGGACACACGAAACCCGAGGATAGTTGGGGCCACAACCAATTCATACGGGCTTACTACACGTTTCTTGATCAGAAATCTTCCTTTATTTTCATCCATGCACAGGAACAACGTAAAGGTCAGCTGCTTATAAAAAATCATGAAGACCAAAAATCTTCCATGATGCAAGACCTTGTTTGGCTGCAAACCATGCAGGGCTTACTTGATATGCTGCTGCAGATCAAACCAAAAGCCAACTCCATGATCGGGGTTCTGATTCTTGAAGCCATGGACTGCATTGTGATTGAGATTTTCTACGTTTATAGCCGAATATGCAGTGCCATTGCTAAGGTCCTCACCAGGATTTATTCAGCTGGGAAAGTTGAGGCATCAATGGCACTAAAGATTTTGCAAAAAGCAACCTCTCAAAGCGAACAACTTTCTTTATATTTTGAGTTTTGCAGGGATATTGGTGTCATTAATGCGGAAGATTGCCCAAATGTGAAGCAAATCCCAGAAGAAGATATCCTGGAGCTGGAGCAGATCATCAACGGCGTTTCAGAGAAATTTGATCCAGCTCCAGAAACAGACCAGGAGTTAACTACGGTGAGATCCGAGACTGATCAAATTATTGTGCATGAACGGAAAGATTATATGAACAATAAATTGCAGACGATTATCACGAATAATTGGGAAGTGTTCGATGAAGATTATCAGAAAAATCCTGGTTTTGGAGGAAAAATTTGCAAGGCAAGAGAAGAAACTCTGTTGCCTTTGATTGATCTGCCTGATCTCCATGTGCAGGGTAATAACAAAGAACTTCCAGATTTAATTAGTTTCTAGTTGGTGAAGTGCTTGGATATTAACTTGTATTCATTCTCCAATGGAAATCTGCAGTTTCATTCATTAATTAACTACTACTGGGAAAAGTTATATATACAATACGTACACATATTTCTATAGAGATGGAAATATTATTATTTAATTTACTTAGAACATTTATGTAGAGATTCATATTTTGTTTTTTTATAGTTAATGAATTTCACATTCTTATTGTATTTGTTTTGTCCTAAAGGGTCGGTGTTATTTAATTCGGACATCCAGAAAAAGATATAAAATGGCATTACAGAATTAGTAAAAGAGAGATGCGACACAGGTTTAGTATAGTAGTAGTAACTTTTGAGCCGTTGAAATACAGAATAATCTTAATGGTAAATTTGTTTAGTCCTTTTCGGGGGTATATTATTTTTTAATTTAAGGTTTTTTTTCGTCCCATGTGATATAAAAATATACAATCCTGTAAGAAGAAATTACAATCGAATCCAAAACCAGCAACAATTAATACATGGTGCAATTTGGTGATAAGACTCTGAGAAAAGCATCTCAGCAACCAAACTAAATTTATTACATGAGTTTTTTTGATGAAATTGATGGACTATATCAAAAAATTAAAATTTGGTAAATTATAATTTTAAATATATTTAAATAGGAGGTTGGAAGGTAGACCATATTCAATAAACATAATATAATCTTTTAATATTATAATTCACGAATTAAAAACTAAATTACATCTGGTAATGTATATGAACTATAGTCCACCGAGATGCTCTAAAAGGCCGGTCAAATTTGTGATTTTAAATTGGCTGCCTGACAATTTTAACTAAGAGAAAAAGATAAAGAAGCTAACACTCTTTTTATTTTTATTTTATTTTTTTACTATTAATTTCACAATTGCATTGGGGAGGGGAACCTAATCAGAAGAAATAAAGAACCAACTGCTGGCTGAACAGGAAAAGGCATAACAACATTTCTTTTCTATCTGCTAATGCAATTGTGAAACATGAAGCACTAATAAACAAGTGTAAACTCAAATCTAAAATATCTAGCAGCAATTGCAGCTCATATGATCAGCAGCTAGAAAATTTAAAGAAAATAGGAAGATTGCCTTTCCAGTCCCAGAGGAATTATAATTTATCAAAACACTTGTAGATCAACCAAATCCAGGAAAGGAACACAAGGACAAGTGAAAAAACAAGTACCAATGTAATAGGCTCTGTTTATTAAGCATAAAATGATGCACTTATCACTCTTAATTTCCAAGCTCTATAACCAGACTTGGCATTTTTACACCTATCTTGCCTGCCCAGGATCAAATATGAAGATTACAACTAAAAGTTATCCCCGGGGGAAGAGTAACAAAATCCTCGCTTCCAACTCATAACTCCTGGGGGTATTAGCTTGCCCCCCAAGAGGGCCATAGGGATCCCAAGTGGGGTGTCTAACTATTTATAGATGTCATGTCTAGGGGAAAAAATGTCAAAAGCAAATGCAGCTGATGATGCTTCTTCAGCAAACGCAATAAGATTACTTAAAACTATTTGCAAAAGGTCGATGGACCTTAAGAGTAAAATGAAACAGACACTTTCTATGCAACTATGAAATTTAAGAAACAGCCAGCTATATGGTCTCAATTATTGCACATGCACTCTAAGAGAACGAGCAAGATGTACTCCTATAATGCAAGTCATCATAAAAATAGACCACATTACGTGGGCTTGTACTGCATCAAACTTGATATACAGAGTTAGTTGTAATCTTACTTGTGCAATTTGTAATTGCCATAATACGACATTTAGCAAATCAGCTAAAAACTTTTACTTTAAAACCGAAATGTAACGTAAAAGAAAAGAAGAAAGAAAGAACAAATGATAAAGCAACCTGAAGATAATAGAAATGATAAAAAGAATTGATATTTCCACAAGTGAATTTGATAATTCCACAAGTCTCTCCACACATGAATAGTAAAACAGACCCACATTCATGCGAGTAAGGCCTTGTGAAAATATCAAATTTCTCGTGGAAATCAAAGAACTTCAAACATAAGGGCATATTTTCTCAAAATGGTCCAATATATAAAGAAAAAAAAAACTCATCCACAATCCTACCATCTGGTGTCCGGAAATTGCCTTTTAATATAACTTCAAAGAAATAAAACAATGTTTAAGAAACTCATACATCTAGAATTTGACAACATGCATCATGACTGTGACAATTCATGGACTACAAAGTACCAAAAACTTCTGCAAAGGGCCACAGACATATATACATTCAAACAGGCGACATATGTGATGACAGTCCAGTGACCATACCCATAGTTTAAATCTACCTGATTGTGACAAACTTGTTGGTACCATGCTTTGCCCAATGACTCCTCAGATCAATTGCATTCCCAAAATTATAATTTTCAGATGCGAGCTTCTCCAGTACCTTCTTGAATGCACCCTGACTCATCTTCCGTCCAGCGATTCTTGCTCCACGTCTTTTTGTGCTCATCGGCAAGGGATACATGGATATTGTTGTGGTGCAACAAGCCGATTGCCAACCGCCACATCCCCATCGATAACATTGCTGAGGGGTACCAGTGCATGAGCAAACTGGTATCGGGATACTTGAAATGTCCATATCCATCCCGTTAATGATCACATCCATATTCTTCTTTGCTGGTTTTGCACGGTGACTAGAAGAGTTGCCATTTTCCTTTGGAACAGAAGGGCCTTTCTTTGGCTTCTTTGCTTTCAGGGGTTTTGGTGTGGCAACACTTGGCCTTTTCTTCATAGAGCCACCAACTTCCTTCTTCACAACTCTATCTTCCACGTCCGTGTCCACCTGTGCATCCTTGGACGACTCAGGGGGCTGCTGCTGCTGCAAAATCTGCATGGAATGAGCTGCAGGGTGTTCGTGAAATCCTCCAAAACCAGAATTTCCTGAAATCATCTGTTGAACAAATCTCTCCCTGGAGTTCACCCAACTTTCCCTCACAGGTTCCATATGCATAGAAGATTCAGAAACCAGGGGGTGAAAAGCCCCGTTGTGATTCATCATAACAGAATTCTCGCGCCCAAGGAAAGGTCTTGGTATTGGTATCCTTCTATTATCCATTGATGGGAAAAGGTGCAGATTAAGATTCCCCGGTTTATTATAATGTTGTTCATAGTAAGTCCAATTTCGCATATTCAATCCTCCTTCGTCCATCCAATCTACATATTCACAAATATTAAATGCTTACTGAACATTGCGATATTGGAGAATGAACACAGGACGTATCAACCCTAAACAGATTCAAACTTCAAATTGTGAAATTGAACATAAAACATTAAATACTTACTTCATCCCAAATTGTGGAATTGGTGTCAGTCCTAAACACAGATACACTTCAAAATTTGATATTGAGCATATGGCATATTACATCCGATTCCAAATAGCTAACAAACCAGACTGGTAACTAACCAATCTCAAAAAGACCCATTACTGATATTGCGATCCAGATACCAATTACCATTAAACACAAACCAAACCCAGCAAAGTTGCAGAAAGAAAGAAATAAAAGACCAACAAGCTTCAAACGGGGAAATGAGAAAATTCAGCAGCAATTCCAAATAATAACAAAAACAAAATGTGGATTCCAAGGGAAAATCAAATCTTTGCTAAATTATACATATGGACTAATAAAAATGTATATAACATGGGAAAAAACCAATCTTTAGGTAAAAAGTTAAATTTAATGGCTAGATCTTAGAAAAAGAGGAGCGAATTTCAGATCCGGCAGAAGAAAAAAGACTTGACTTTTTATACATAAATAAATACACATATAAAAATATGTAAAATGAGATACAAGACAGTAGAAGCGGATAAATAGTATAGAGAGATGAAATGCTTAGATTTTTAAGAGAGGGTGAAAGAGAGATAAAGAAAGAGAACTTACTTGTGTCGGTAAACAGCTCTTTTAGGGTTTTTGTCCTTCTGGAGAGAGGAGAGAGAAAATAAGAAGGAGATTGAGAAATGAGAAGGCCAGAAAAGGAGAGAGACTTTAAAATTGTGTTTGAAATTTGAATTAAAAAAATAAAACATTTCTTTTCACAATAAAGAAATAAAGCAAGCAAACAAGCAGCCATGGATGTGTATGCCAGGTCACTCACTAACTTAACTTCACTACAAGTCGCATCTATCTTTTCTTCTTCTCAATTTTGAGGTGCCCACCTGTCCATACCTCCAAATTTTATTTATTTATTTATTTATTTATTATTTTTTTGATTTTATCCGCCTCAGTATGGGCTGGGCTCTTAAAAATATATAGTATTTGTTACCATCTTTTTTTCTTTTTGGATACAAGTATCATCCTTTATGCAATAACCAAATTTTGACAAAAAGAGTGTTCTTATATAGGCTATTTGTTGTTTATTTCCTACTAAAAACTTTATTGCTTAAAATAAACGGGCAACGATGCAACTATATATATATATATATATATATATATATATATATATATATATTACCAGATTCAAATTTGACCCATCAAGATTAATCTGACCAATCTTTAATGACAGATTGTCAATCGTTGTTATGTTATATATAAAATAACATTATAAAGTCCAATCCGTTGGAGAACGGCTCTGTATATATATATATATATAGTTCGATCCAAATCAGGATCCCGGACTTTATAAAATACGGACTTTTTTTTTTTTGCTTTTTTTTTGAAACAACTAAAAAAAATAAAAAAATTATGGAACTGTAATTTTTACATAATACAGTGTTTTGGGTGTGATTTGGATACCTATATAAAAAAATATATGCATATATATATAATATATATATATATATATATAATTTTTTATTTTTTTTAGTTGTTTAAAAAAAAACAAAATAAATAAATTTTGGGTCCCAGATTTTAGTCCCATCCCAGAGTCCTGGACAGGGATATATATATATATATATATATATATATATATATATATATATATGTAAGGGCAGAGTCAAGATTTTTTTTGCATCGAGAGATGAATTAAAAAAGATTTTTACATAATAAATAGTTTAGGTTATCTTCTAATACATATATGCATACTTCCTAACTTAGAACATTAGCTAATTCTCAATTTTACACATTTAAACCTCTTTGAGGTAAATTCTCAAACACCATGCCTACAACACTTAAATTTCAGAATTTCTTAAGACTTTAGAAGGGGTTTAATCAAAAAAATTCATGAAATCTTTCCTTATTACTCCATATAACATAAACAATATATTACAAACTATGAGAGAGCCACACCTTAAAAGCTAGCTGTTAAGGTTAATGTTATGATCCTAATTGTAAGGTATGGGACTTGTGTACCACATCAATGGTATGGGAGTTTGATGTGAGGTATTTATAAACTTTGGGCTCTCCAACTTTAACAACTAGCTTTTAAGGTGTGGCTATCTCATAGTTTGTAACAATTGGTATCAGAGCCGTCCACTACCTCCTGATTAAGGCTAAATTCGTCTAGCACAAAAGACTTATGTACTAGCTTTTAAGGTGTGGCTCTCTCATAGTTTGTAACACAATACTCCCCTTACATGATTGCATTCTTGTTTTAAATTTGTTTTTAATTCCTTCTCATGACAATTCCTTGCTCTAATTCCTTCTCCAATTCAGTTTACTAACATCAATTCGTAGATAATTATTCTTCTTTAATTTCAATTTCTAAAGAGTTTATGTTAATTCTTTGTTTAAGGAGAGAAAATAAACAAATTTAGTAGTATGAGAATATTTTAGGTATAAACTCATAGACTCTTTCTCTCTTTCTTTCTCTCTCTCCATTTTTATCAGATGAAGAAGTGATTAGTGGTACCCCTTCATCGTTTCACGTCAATCTGTTGTTCATGCCACGGCCTTAAAGAACGCAAGCGTAGGAAGCGGTGGGGTGGTTTCATGAAAATTCACGGGACTACCACCCCACAATAACTAAAGTGTGACTCACTATATATATATATATATATATATATATATATATGATCCGTCTATCTGGTAAATCATAGGGAGCGAATTAAAAACGAACAGATTATAACGACGGTTTTATCCGTCGCTATAGTATAGAAAGTCGATTTTCTATGTTATAGCGACGGATAAAATCGTCACTATAGCCGATTCGTTTTTAGTTCACTCCCTATGATTTACTGAAGAGAGTTACATAGAAAATGTGACATTTACCAAATTACACCGAGTGAAATATTACTCACCCCCAACAAATCAATCTTAACAAATTTCTATTTGGTATCAAATTCTTCCAATTTCATATTCCCATTATCTTACATTTATTGTCGAGGATTATCGTATCTTTTACACACTCTTAAATTCTCATGAACCTCCTAAAATTATATTGA
Source organism: Panax quinquefolius (assembly GCA_020205615.1). NCBI lineage: Eukaryota > Viridiplantae > Streptophyta > Magnoliopsida > Apiales > Araliaceae > Panax > Panax quinquefolius. The sequence goes on along the minus strand of CM035173.1, from coordinate 11,591,789 downwards.
CTTTATCATTGGAGGCGAATTCAGATAATACCACCCTATTTATCTGTTTATATTTTTAAGTTATTCGGAGCACCAAACTTGGTGATAGAGACGACAAAATATAGCATCATCCACTACTAGAAAAACAAGAATACGTGACGGAACTTTGTGACAGTTTTTAAAAATAATCACAAAAAATAGTAATTTATGATGGACTTTTTAAGCAATCACAAAATAATAGTATATATGATGGCTTTTGGTGATGACTAATCTTGCCATCACTGTATTATAATTGTGATGGTCATGTCAATCACACCAATTTTTTCACGCAAAATAAATTTTCTTTTTGTGACGCACTAAGTCATCACTTATAGAGATACCCTTTCCGTGATTGCATTTAAGCTTATATTTTAATGTAAGAAATAATCAAAACAATATTTTATGACGGCCGTGACAATCATTAAAAAGATAGATTTTTGTGACGACTTTTATTTGCAATTATAAAAAGAAGGTATTTTGTGATGGAATTTTCAAGCCATACAAAATAATAAAATATATGATGGCTCTCAGTGATGACTAATTTTATCATCATTATAGAGTATTTGTGACTGCCATTGCAATCACCTAATCTTATGTGGAAGTAATTTTATTTAGTAAGTCAACTCACATATGTTTCCTTTTATATTTTATTTTAAAACTATAATCATGATCTGGGCTTTGGTGTGGTGGTAATACTCGTTAATTAGTTTGCAAATGGGGGAGGGTTCGAATCCTATAAATATCATTTGATATAATTAATATAGATACAATTAATACAGTGAAATAAATTATACGTAAATAGATATTCATGTTCTTACATTTGATCCCTAAAGTCTTGTTTTTTTTTTGTGTGATGACTTTGACAATCACAATAGATTACGTGTTAATGTGATTGTATTAATCATCACAAAGCACTAAGAGTTTGCGTGACTGCCAAAACCATCACGTAAAACCTTTCAGGATGGGTGTTTACAAGACGACCATTGTGATGCTTAAAGCCATCACGCGTAAACCTTTCGTGATGATTTTCCTATTTTTTGTGATGGATTTTGGCCATCACAAATGACCATTTTTTTAGTAGTGATCAATATGATGGTCTTCACGAGATGAAAAAAAGGAAAAACAAGATCAAACAACTTAAAATTTTTTAAGTTGAAGAACATGAATCCGATTAGCATGAAATTCATTTTTGAGTAAGTTGGTCAATTGAACAATAGAATGCTGACACACATAGTCTTGTTTGCGTGTCAGCACTCTATTGACCAATTGACAAACTTATTCAAAAATGAACTTAATGCTAACAGCTTCCCTCCATATATGTAGTAATGAAAAGTGGGATATAAATGAAATATAATTTAACAATAATCGTTTTATGTAGGAAATATGTCACTAGTGTTGTTTAAATCGCTTTGGGTTTTGTCGATGAATTTCATTTCATCTATGTTAGTATTGGAAGATGGACACTTGATCATTAGTTCGAAATAGCCAGAACTTGGCAATCTGTTGTGTACATGAGCCTAATTAGAGCTTGAAAACTGAAAAGGTGAGGTAGGCCCAACGGCCCAAGCCTGAAGTTATACCCATCACAATTCACAATCTAAGGTGAGTCGAGCAGTTAATAAAGTCCACAAGCATATGAATAAGCAAATATATTTGTTCCTCTCAAATTTTTTTTAATTAGTTTATGGGTATAGCTAATTCGTTCTTTTCTGTTTTTCTTTTTTAATTCTAAAATGAAGAATAAAACAGTCTATCATGCTTTTCCGATTTTGGCCCGAAAAATAAAATGTCTGAAAGTTAATTTTTACTTAAAAAAGAGCACTAACAAGAAGATTTTAAAAAGCCAAATGCAAACATGCTTATAGTTGGTGCACAACTGCATGACCTAACGAGATTGTTTTGCTGGTGACCATAGATAATATGTTGATTTTTAATTAATAGCTTAATTAATTCATTAGATAGGCGTTGCAGGTATATATAGAAGCTCTTCTTGAATGATATATATATATATATATATATATATATATATATATATATATATATATATATATATATATAACCACAACAGATTCTGCAACCTTAACCCACTAATTATTCTTAGCTAATTGCAATGTTTTATTTCCCTTTCTTTCTAGAAGGTGCATGTAATTTTATTATTATTTAGTTTTTAAAATAACCGAATTATGTACAACACCTTTGTGATGTGCACTAGAGAAATCTTGAATTGATATATAGGAAAATGACTTTTATATATCTTCCATTAATATTCTAGATATGCGTTTATATATTATATATATGAAAAATTAATGAGCTAATAAGAATTAAAGAGAGATTAGTTAGCCAAGAAATAAATTATGGCGTAAGATAAATATCAGCATAGCGTGACCCGGAAATTGGCGGAACACGTAGGAAATGAAATGGTGAATAGTGGCATGCATGATAATTACTTTAACTGTACTATATACCACTTAATTGTCAATGCATATATGCATGCACTTGTGCGATAACTTTGCAAATCCTCTATTATCATAACAAATCATGCAGATGGTGAGCAATCCCTACACATCTATCAATATTCCAATTTCACGCATATATATATATATATATATATATATATATATATATATATATATCCACCATTGATGGATCCATCGATCTCGTTAATGTGATCAATCTATCTATCGTGTTACACAGTTAATTAACGTCCTTTAAATTATCTTTAGACATTCTGTGTTCTTAATCAATCACTGGCTGGCTAACTTAGCTAATTATTTCGAGAATTATGTCACATTTGGAGGCGAGTGGTTGCAAGAAAAGGAAGAGATATGGAGAAAGAGTGTTCAAGTTCAAGACATTTGGCGAACGAGGTTATCCTATAGACTTTAATTACGGATCATTTCGACAAAATATGAAAGCCCTTTTAGAATTTGGAAACACGGAGACTGTTTCAGCTTCAACTCCATCGAAACCCTCCTGCTCATATCTTGCTTTTTGTTATTGAAGAGCCCATTGAACTATTGCTTAATCAACAGCACTGCAAGCACTGCCTATATATAGGTATAAGTATAATAAATACTCTTAATTTAATTGATTTTCTTAATTTATTAATTTGCTCAAGTTAATTATCTTACTTACTAAAATTTAAGCTTATGCTATAGGGTGGGGAGACCATATTATTTGCAATAAGAAGTATCATTTTTTGGTGCCATCTAAGGACACATTAGCAGCATGTTTGAGCTACGAGGGGAACTGCATTGGGGGGACAGATTCAGGAATTGGCAAGTTGAATTTAATAATGGAATTGCGGGGCCATATATTGCATGGTGTTTTCCATTCTAATGGATTTGGGCATTTGGTATGTATTAATGGGTTGGAGATGGGCTCGGACTTGCCTGGATACCAAGTCATGGATTTTTGGGATCGCCTATGTAACAGCCTGCAAGCAAGGTTATTAAGCTTACTCAATTCTCAACTTCTTTGCCTTCACTATATTTTTCAATTGAATCTATCTATTTTTTTTATGCGCGCTTCATATATTTTGGACCCAAATACTAAAGAATCTATCTATCTATCTATCTATCTATCTATCTATCTATCTATCTCAAACATGCATGATTGGGAATTAATTAGTTGGTCCATACATTTGTGCAAGCTAGCTTGGCCCAAAAATGAGAGAAATTATCCAATTATTTATTCATTCCAAATTTCCAATCACCCAAACATTACACTTTGTTAAAATCATCAGCCACCAAGAGTGACCTTCATGTACAAAAGACCACTTAATTCATTCAAAGATGAATCATTTGTCGTCCTTGTTAGGCCCTCAATATCCTCCCCGAATATTTTGTGCCATAAGATGGGCTAGATCGATCAAATCTTTCTAATTAATTGGCCATCAATTACCAGGGCCCAAAAAGAAATGGATTTATAAATAATTACTTTTCAATTCAAGATGGTCTTAATTCCATGCAGATCATGACTATCAAATTTAATTTGAATTTGCATGTATATATTTGTCCAGAAACTAGAAAAATTGGTCTTGATTATTGTCACATTTTGTAGGAAAGTGAGTCTAAGGGACAATTCACAGAAGAAAGCCATGGATTTGAGATTACTCTATGGAGTAGCCTATAGTGAGCCATGGTTTGTTCGATGGGGCTACTCATTTGGACGTGGAAGCTTTGGGGTTACACAACAAATGCACCAAAAAGCCATTGAAGCCATACAAAGCATACCATTATGCATGCTTGTTCATCACCTTGGCACTTCCAGTCATGAAATATCAAGCATGGTCTCAAAATATCAAACACTTTCAGGCCATTCCATGAGGTCCCTCAGCGACCTATTCCGTTACATGCTAGAGGTCAAATTACGCCTTTCAAAGGAAAGCAGCATCGATACATATAATCCCGGAATCCTAGTGGACACTACTTGTAGATGTTCTCTTAAACGAGTGGAAATGGCCGCTACGGTGATCATTGATTCTCTAAAAAGAGCTGAATTTCGATGGATTTCTAGGCAAGAGGTTCGGGATGCTGCTCGTGCGTATATTGGTGACACTGGCCTACTAGATTTCGTGTTAAAGTCATTGGGGAACCATATAGTAGGAAATTATTTGGTTCGACGCTGCCTTAATCCGGTCACAAAAGTTTTGGAATATTGCTTGGAGGACATTTCTAATGCTAATTTTTCCAATCAAGAGGGTTTTTCATCCGATGATTCGAGGGTTAAGGCTCGATACAAGATTACTAGGATTCAACTCTCAAAGGACTTGTTTTACTTGTACAAACGCATATTTAAAGACCAAAATCCAACTATGAGTCCGGGGATTTTAGCTACAATTTCATTAGCCTCGAGGATAATCCTTGATTCCAAATACCTCGTTAAAGAATATTACAAGAAGCTACCTTCCAAATTTGAAGTTGGGTTGGGAGAAAAATTAAAACTCTACTGTACAATTGCATTAACCAACAGTGGTGGGTCTGAGAATGAATTAGTGCCAAAAAAGGTGGTGCCACCGTATGAGTGTATCACATTGGGAAACAATGCTACAATCGAGGAGCTTATGCTAGAAGTTGAAAAATGTTTTAAAGATATATATTTTGGATTAAGGGGTTTGATCATCGATTCCATCGTTAACTTGAATCTCGGTAAGGGATCCGATTTGGTCTTTAGGGTTATCAAATCCGGTAGCAAACTTGTTTTTGAAGGCACCATGAATGGAGAAAAAAGAATGATCCGTGAAAATATATTTGAAGGTTTTCGAAACAATAATTTTGTTATGGACTGTCCTTGTGGAACCAAAGACAACGACGGCGAACGGATGGTCTCATGTGATATATGCGAAGTTTGGCAGCACACACGGTGTGCTCAAATTCCAAATAATGACGGAATTCCAGATATATTTCTATGCAGCCGATGTGAGCAAGATATACTGGTTTTACCTTCTCTACCATGGCAGCAGCATGAATATGTATTTGAAATATATATATATATTCCAGTAGTCTATATATTAAAATGACTAGCCAGCTAGATCGATGTATTTGAAATTTAATTTGAGAACAATTAATTCGCCATCAAGCTAGGCTGTTGGCAGAATTCATAATTATGAACCATGCATGATTCGATTTTTACTTAAATGCTTGAGCTATAATTACAGGAAACCATTTCAGAGCGATCGAGGGCCATAGCTAGCAGACGTACGGAACTTTTTAATTAGAAAGTGAAGGGATCTCTCTCTCTCTCTCTCTATATATATATATCCAAATAAAAACCTAACCTGTTAGGTCGGGATTAATTTGCAATACCAGTTAATAGTAGACAAAAAATAGTACAAAGATTCTCTGAGGAAACAACCTTTTATGCATTTGTACGTTTCATAATTTACGAATATATATACAGGGAATTAAATATATATGAATCTCACGAAACCCTATATATTTAAGTTAGTTTCCATCTCGGAAAAATATTTGCTGGTGCATGTTGCAATTGATGCGCTTAATTTTAAAGTTTTTATTTTTACTTTTTATCTTTCATCCTAAATGACACTGCAGCTATATATATTAACTCATCATTAATTCGTACCCATCAAATTTCTTATTTCTTGAGGGTGACTACAAAATTCTGTTACATAATATCGATATATATATATATATATATATATATATATATATATATGGTATTCATCCTCTAAAATTCTGTTCAACTAGTTAATTATAGTTTCCACGGGCAAGGGTACCATGTTTATTTATCTAGTGTATAAGTACTGTTTGTTATGTGTTGATAAACTGTGAATATAGAACTCCAAATGAGAACTGCTCGTATTTTCTCAAAAGACCGAGGGCTCATGCAAATTTTTATGTTATGTTTGGATTGAATGATTGAAATGAAGGAATTAATTAAAGAAATTAAAAATAATGTATTTTTAATATTTTAAGTGTATGTTTAATTGGTGGTGGTGGTGATAAATAGTGTGATAAGATGACATAATTGTCACATATATTCATTTTATTGGAATTGATTTCATTATTCCACCTCTCACATGAAATGAAAATCAAAAGGATGGAATGAATTTTTATTTCATCGCAATGATTTATCTACTAAAATGATCACCAAATACACTATTTTTTATTTTATTAATTTCTTTCTCCATTCCATTGCTTCAAATTAAACGTAGCATCAGAGTTTATATATATATATATATATATATATATATATATATATATATATATATATAAAAGATTTTTTTAAAAAACAAGTAAATAGTAGGTGATATTTTTTGTAAATAAAAGGAAAGCATGTGATCACTTCTTTTAATATTATTTTATTTTAAAAAAATAATTCAAAACGTTGTAGTTTTAATAAAGATATATTATTTAAGATAAGTATGTTATTTAAGAAGTATGTTTAAGATCCGTTTAATATATATATATATATATATATATATATATATATATATATATATATATATATATAAATCTGGATCTTGCCTTACCCCTTATCTAACATACTTTGATATCTTTTCAAATGACGGACCGGACGACGATTCTTGGTATTAAAATCATTGCTATATATAGAAAACGTTATCTTAAATTTTAGCGACAAGACAACATATATAACAACGAACAACATATAGTGATGGACTGAACCTATAGCGACAGATCGAACATATATATATTACTCCCTTTAATTTGTGCCTAAATTATATACTTTATAAGTAAATTTGTGAAATCAAAAATTCAAGTTAAATAAGAATCTATTTGATTTTTGTATAAACAATTATAATTCTAGTAATCCAACTAAATATTACTACTAATTAATACATGCATATTTGCTAGCTCTAAAATTTAAATAAATTCATAATAATTTTGAATTTTAAAATTATCATCGACTAGGGTAGAATAATGTTTAATGAATGATTTTGCTAATTGCAATCGGAGGGAGTTTATATATATAATATATATATAGTTACATATGTTTTTAACATTAAAAGTTGATACAAAATGATATGATTAAATAATTATAATTACTAATTTACCAAGAACAGCCAAATCCTTTATAATTAATTACCAACATTAATTTTTATACATCATTTTCTAAATATTTTTAGTATTTGTATTTTTTATTATGCAAGAAAATTAAAAAAGCAAGACGAGTATAATCGATAAGAATAATGTTTTGTAATAATAAAAACGGATGGAAGGTGACATGTTGAAACGGATTAAGATCCTTTTCATTTTAAATAAAAAAATTTAGAGCGGATAAGGGAAGGTGATTTTAAAGGGCGGGCTGTGGTGTTTTGGTCAAACATTCTTGCAATGAGTGTAGTAGTAGTAATACTACTACTACTACAACTGAACTGTTCGAGAGAGAGGGGCGGGGGGTTGTTTGTTGGTAGTAGAATTAAGGGGTAGTAGTCACTCGTGGGAAGATATAGAGGGTATATTTGTCTCCGACAATCCCCAAACAAGGAGTAATACAGAAATTAAGTTGGCATAGCGCATGTTTGTCTCTGTAGATATATAAGGTACGTACTTTTTTTATTTTTTATTTTTTTATCATTATATATATTGGATTAAATCCCCATTTAGTTTATATATAGTAGTACCTTTTGAATATGACACTCTGGAAGTTTCATAAGCACAGGTCCCTCTCATTTAATTTTAATTCCTTAATTCCCTTCCCCATCGATCTTATTTATTGTTTGTTTGTTTGTACTACATCATTTTTTTAAAAAACAAATTAAGTCTATGGTTTATTTTACCAAAACTTATTCATCCATCTTTTCATTCTTTGCCATAATTTGTAATTTCTATTTCCTTTTCATTTCAATTTAACTAATTAAACAATATTATATTGCGATGATTATTTTGACAATCAGAATAATATAACATGCTGTTAATAATGTCATAACGATATTTGTATAATTGTCAGAGTAAAGTTGTATTTAATTAGTTATATTTTTAATTTATACTTATTTTAATAATATTTCAAATTTGCAACAACACTTAATAATCTAATAATATAATTATTAACCGGCCCTAACGTACGTTGTTATCAGTGGCCAAGAATTATTAGAGATGTCATATATAGAAATACAAGGTTTGAAAGAGGAGTTAGGCGTAAATTTGGATTTAATAATAATAATAATAATAATAATAATAATAAAGTTGTGGGTCTTAATAATATCTTGTATACTATATATTCAAGTGATAATAACAAAATGCAGTGCATGTGGGCCTGCGGGGGAAAGAAAATTGTGGTACGCACCAGAAGCAAAATCCATATAATCCATAACTTGTAAATTCATGAATAATAATACATATATAAATTATTGATGAAGGCGAAGAACAAATATATATTGAAAGAGAGAGAGCAAGCTGGCGTTTTCAGAATCCGACAGTAATATTCATCTTGTCAGCTCTCTCTTTCCTCTCAACTATAATACAAAAATTAAAATCCATCAATTTTGAGAAAGAAAACAATCTGAAACAAACAAAATATATATAATAAATATTCTCTAATTATTCTCACTGATCATGCATCTTATATATATATATATATATATATATAGAGAGAGAGAGAGAGAGAGAGAGAGAGAGAGAGAGAGAAAGTTTGGACGGGTACGTACAATATGATCCCGTACTCTACTGTTTTAAATGTGAGTTGTTGTATATGCATACGTCTGGTTTGAGTGAGTGTATTGATGCCAACTTTTCTCACTCAATTGGATCCCAACAAAAATAAACCAGACAAATATTTCAGGTATCCACTGCAATTAAAGGGGCCATTACTTTGTTCCACCATCATCAAATTATTGAACCTCACATGCACTATATATATTATACATGTATATACATATATATGTAATGCTTGTATATACATATATATATCTATCTATATAAATAAGAGAGGTATATTATTTAAGAGGTATACTTTCAAATCCATAATATATATATATATATATATATATATATATATATATATATATATATATATACCTCCTTAATTTTTATCTCTAGCTCTGAAGTCTTTCTCTCTTGGTTCCTCTTTTGTTTAAATTATTGTACAATACTCCCTCCTTTTTTCACTGGTAATACAAACAAATTAGGACTCCTTTTTTCATAAACCGAGATTATTATTTTAAAATGTAGCTCTCTTTTTTTTTGTGCAAAGGGGCTTCACGGCCAAAGATTATTAATCTAAAATGTAGCTTAGATGTGTGTATACTACTCTAAAAAGGCTAAAATGGAATGTATGTATGCATATATACTTTATACATATATACACATGAAAATTTTGTAAAGACTAGCTAGCTATCATTGCTTGGAAGTTGGAACCAACTCACTGAGGTCCAAAGAAGAACGTCGTCTAACCCTTAATTGGCTCAAGTGTAAAGGAGCTTTCATGCAATATGGTTAATTGACCACACACACAAACACACACATATATATATATATATATGTATATATATATATATATATATATATATATGTATGTATGTATGTCGATCTATCTATTTATCCTCACCATAAGTGATCAAGAATTCCTCAACCCGAAGAAATTAATTAATAACTAGATATGGATTTTACATCAAAGTTCATCTTTTGCTTTGAAGGGCCAAAGTAAACTGATCTGTAAAGTGGTAGTATTTTATGGAAAGGTATCCTATGAATAATGAGCAAGGTGGTGCATGATCGATATAAACTTTACTTAAGGTCAAAAAGGAAAACTTCAAAAGTTTTCATGTAAAAGTATGACAAAAAGAAAGGATCAAAAGATAATTACAAAATTTGAAGGGGCGGGGACCCATATGAAAATTGAATGACTTACTTAAACAAGAAGGTTATTATTATTGTGTGTGTGTGTGAGTATATATATATATATATATATATATATATATATATATATATTTGTTACGTCTCCAGGTGAATATGATGAAATGTAATTAAAAATGAATCGACTATAGTGATGATTTTATCCGTCATTATAACATAAAAAATCTATTTTTCTATTCTATAGCGACACATAAAATCGTCTTTATTTTTAGTTCGCTCCCTATTATTCGCTGTCAGCCTATATATATATATGTGAAAAAAATACATAACATATATATATATATATAACGATTAAGAAACCTTTGCATAAAAATTTTAAGCAAAGATCTCATCACACTCTCCCAACTTGTATTATATGAGCAAGATAAAAACAAGTTTTCTATAGAAATCCAAATCGAACCAAAATAATTTTTTTAAAAAATAAATTGAAAACAATGATAGTGGAGAATTAACACCGATTAATAAGAATTTGATCTAATATGGTCATTCCAAATTAGCCCTATCTCAAGTGAAAAGAGAGAAAAGCAACAAATTATAACTACTAATACTTACAATAATTATGCAACTACTTTAGATTAATTATTTGTGACCTTCAATAAACTATAATATAATTTACACATTATATATAAATCTTGTTTCACTTTTAACTTAATTTTTATCTGGATTATATAAAGGACCGATTAAATAAACAAATTTAAGTGACAAATGATGTTTAGGCGTTGATCGAATTAAGTACGTATATGTAAAACTAGCTAGTGCTATAATGCTTTTCTCCAACAATCGTTTTACTTTTCTATTTTCCAATTTTATATATAATTAATTTCCCTTATTTTATTAGCAAAATATTAATATACATATATAATTAATTATATAAAAACTGCAGCTAATGGTGTTTAAGATATTAATCTTTGAATTAAGGCTAGCTAAAGTTGATAGCCTCTTTGTTATAATAGCACGTGATTATCTTTTATAGTTTGAATCTGATTGGGTGGACTTTTGCCGAAAGTCAAATAAATGTTTTATACTTTGCAACAAATAAATTTGATCTCCATTTAAACTTAATTAATTAGGGTTTAGCTCAGACTAAATTAGTACTTAGTACGTAGAAATGATTAGATTCGAATCGAGAACCCTTGGGAGAGATGCTTGTCGGGTAATTCCTGATCTTTTCTTTTCTTTTCTTTTGTTTTTTTGATGCGCCATGCGTTGAGACTCCAACTCCATCATCACCCCATACCTTCCATCTCATTAAAAACATTAAAATAAAGAAAAGCTTGAGCATCTTCCATTCTTTTCCTCCGCCTGAGATCATTATGTTAAAAGACCAAACAAACCGTGCAACCCTAATAACTCCGCTTAACAGCTTGATATATTTGCAGTCGTCCTATAACTATACTTAAAACGGGGGTGAATCTGATAAATATGATCAAACAGTTAGTGTTTTAGCTATATTAATTGCTTTTGTTCGAGTGGTGATCAGTAGGGAAGTCAGAATTTTTATTCAATAAAGTTAAAATATTGTCATCTTATAAATAATTTGGCTGCGCCCTCGTGCTAAGTTTTTTATAAATAATTTTATTTTTTTTTGACCGATTGCATATTTGTATATGTAAAATATGATTTTTGTTACAATATTGTTAATATAACAAGTAATAATATTATATATATATATATATATATACACACACTGACACACTCCTTATTGACCCCTAATACTCATTTCTAATCACAAATTTATTAATAAATATTTAAATTCCTTATGTTATGAAAATTATCTAAATTAGATTATTATTTATTTTAAAAATAATAGAGGAAGATGTATACATAAAGATGTATATATGTGAGGTCAATTTGTTTATTACACTTAATTTTTTTTTAAATTTATCATATATTATAAAATATATATATTTTTTTAACAGAGCTAATTGACCCCACAAACTTCAACCTTGCTTCGCCATCAGCCTCATTAATCGGCCATCACCATAAACAAGGTAGAACCCCAGTACATAAACATACGAAAATGATGTAAGAAGAAAAAAATGGTGCAAACACACTGCAACTTTAACCGTCCGATCATGGGACGTGGTATGCCATGATTCAACAGTCTTGGTTAGGAAAATTTGTTTTCAAATAATTTGGGTCAAATTAAAATCATAAGCTTTGAACAAATCAAATACATTCAAACAAAACGTTTAATCACTAATAAAATAATATCTTCTCGGGTAATATCATCCCACCACAAGTTCATTCGGACAAAAAATCATAAATGAAGATATTATTGTTAATAACTTATTTTATTAAGTACTGACAAATTTTTTCATATCTTTTGATATTGGATTGGAGTGTTACAAACTCCTCCCGAGTCCGGAACAAATCAAATACATCCAAATTAAATCTTAAACCACTAGCATAATAATATATTTTTGGGTCACCTTGGCTAACCACAGGCTCACTCAAAAGGTCATGACTGAAGGTATTATTGTTAGTAACTTAAAATTTTATATACAATTTTTTTTCCCATATCTTTCGATGTAGGACTAGGATGTTACATTATATATATATATATATATATATATATATATATATATATAAGGTGTTGTAACATTTATTTGTTATGGTTTCTTAGGTCATACATCATCTACACCATTGAAAACAAGGAATGTTCATAATTAAAAATTGAAAATCGATGTCCGCTACTATTAGTAGCGGATGCTTAAAAAAATTAGTACCATTTGTTACTAATAGTAACGGATGCTAATCAGAATAATTAGGGATTTGATTTTATTAACTAAAGTTTCAATTAATTAACCAAAGTTTAAGATTTATTAACTAGGGTTAAGAGTTTATTAACTAGGCTTTAGAGTTTATAAATTAGAGATTAATAAATCTTAAACCCAGTTAAAAATGAGTTAATAAACTTTAAATTGAACGATAGAAATGGTGTATGCTCATTTTTAATCCATGATAAATACATAATATGAATTAAAATAATGCTACTATAACATAAAAATGGTCACATAATATTCACATACACACACATGCATATTTGTTAGTCCCACATGTCAGACAGGAACCCACAACATGCATATGTGTGTATTTGAGTATTATATAACCTTTTTTTGTGATAATAGTATTGTTGAATTAATTATTGAGTTTTTCTATGCAGACATGAATATGGAACAAGGTTATTGGACAAGAGGTGTATGTAATTTCATCTATTTATATTTTTATTCTCATTGAGGGTCAAAACATAAATAAATAAAAATTAAATACATTCATGTCAAATATTTTTGTCATCGTAGGCTTTTTGTTAATTATTACTCATATATGCATGTATATATATAGAGACAGACACAAACCCACGTTTGTACTCTCTTTTTGAAAAGTTGATAGCTATTATTTTGGTTTTGTACTTTTTCCTGCAAATATATATAGGGGATCGAGCACTATTTTCATAATTTTTGATATTTTTAGATGGTTAATTTTCATATAAAAGTGAAATTTATTTTTTCTGAGAGATAATTATGTGAAAATATTAAAATACATATAAAAATATCATTTTATATATATATATATATATATATATATATATATATATATTACTATTTGTACGTATTACACATGCTTATTTATATTTATTTTCAATACTAGGCTTGAAAGACAAAATTTAATACCAAAAGAATATTTATAAAAATTATGTCTCGATGTATCTATCCTTTGTAAACCTCAACATTCAAAAACAAGGGTACTATTTTTATGGGTGAATGGCAGCAGTTCATTTTATGGCTTTGTGCTCATTATAACTTCACAGTAATATATAAACCATGAGAATAAAATTACAACTTTCCATCGTATTTGTACTCCAAAAATGAAAAAAAGAAGGGGTGCAAGCAAGTGTAAGTCCATAATTAATCAAGAATGAAAGAAATACTCCCCCGACTTCCAAATTAGAGATATTTTTTTTAGTTCGTTCTAATTTAAATTATATATTGTGGGTCCAAGTGCAAATTAGGGTTCAATTGATTTAATTGAATTAAATGCACAAATTAAGGTTCATATTATGATTAAATGAAAAGACGGAAGAAATTAAAATAAAGAAGCAAGATCTCGAGAGAATCTTTCACGTGTCCCGAGGCGCAGTAAGACGCGGGAGGTGACTCATTTTGGGAATCGATTGAGGATTGGATTAGTGGTAGAAGGCGGGCGACGATCCGGGCATTACTTTGATGACTAAGGGTAATTTGGAATTTCTCCGAGGACATGTGCCTATCACATGACCACTCTCCAAAAACCCTATAAATATCTCTTCCACTCCATCGGGAAGGGACTTCTCCTGGATCAAGACTTGGACTCTTGAAGATCGAAGGGACCTTTTGGTGACTTAAAGGCTTGAATTCCACCCAAAAGCACCAAAGGGGTTTGGACATTCTCTCAACTCAAGGACTCAAGGCTCTTGGAATCCTCATTACCCTAACACGGCTCCCGGATTCTGGGGGTTCTGCACACGCCGTCGTTAGTAATCGCCCACCGCCGTTCTCCCTCTTCAATCAATCAATCAATTCCAGACTTTTCGTGGATTTCTCTCCTCCTCACCAACACGAAACCCTAACCCTAGCAAGGTACGATTTCCTTGCCCACATTTATTCACGACTCACTGGGAGGTGTAGAATTCGTGAAGGGTATGCCCACAACTCAAGTGGAGAACTACAGGAAGAGTCGCTTCACCAACAAACAAAGATTACCTCACCGGATCCAGTTCAAGGCAAGCCACCAAGCTTTCCAAGGCGCAAACCGGATTTCGACCAACCACTTATCAAGACGCTTGTATGGAAGTTCGACGTCACCACATATGGCCAATCAACAACAAACCAACGCAAGAAGGCAAGGCGAGGATGCGGTGGAGACCGAATGAATGATGTGCAACCGGAGATGCTCAAGGCATCAAGGAAGCACGAGAAGGGCAAGGAATGATGATGCCATGATCTTCGAAATGCAGAGAAGCAAGAGGAGATGGGAATTTCCGCCAGCAGCTTGATGCAGATTCCCACTTTCAAGGCCATGTTCCTGTGAAGTTTGCAGAGGGAACAAGTAGGTGTGGAAGACAACAATAATGGTAAGAAATAACAAAGAGAACCACATCATTCCTCCATTAACGGAAAGTCAATTGGTTCCAATAATCAACTTGAAGCCCGAGCAGTTGGTGACGTACACAACCTAGGATGGAAGCAAGCCAACCTCGTGCAAACATCATCTCACTCTTATTCCATCATTTTCACAGTGCAAATGCCAACCATTCCAAGCAATGTCCAAATGAATGAGCCAAAGAATTCCACCAAAGGGTACCGCTCATGATGCAAGTGTCCATCAACCAATTTCTCTACCATACACACCGCCGATGCAAAGAAAGATATCACAACACCCCGTAGAGTTCACGCTTACAAGCCCGTGATGTGACGAAGGATGATATGATTGACGTGATCAATCAACTTCGCAGAGCACATCTCGACCCTCGAGTTGGACTTTACTCCTCCTTACCCACAGCACACATTCGGAGGCAACCTTACCCAACAGGGGTATATTGAGCACCCCCGCATTTCCAAAATACAACGGAGAAAAAGGAAATGCTAGGGAACATATCGCCAGTTTTGAGAGTCAATGTCTCCGTGGCTCTTGATATGACGAAAATGAATAACCACAACTTGTTGATGCGGGAATTCAACAAGACTTTGACGGATAAAGGCCTTTAGTTGGTACTACAATTTGGAGAAGGGTCACCCATGATTGGGATGACTTAAAATTACAATTTTTCAAGAAATTTTCTATGTGCGTAAACAGTAAAACCATTGTGGAGCTTATGCGGTTCAAGCGAAACCGAATGAGGAGTTGTCGATTATGTTGACAGTTCAGGCCCGTATACGAGGGTGTGCAGAGCCAATCAAGAAAAGAACTTGGTTAAGATATGCAACAATGGTGCTTTAGACGCCTTCAAGCCCCACCTTATTACCAAAAGCTCAGGATTCATTTGCGACCCTCTCATCTTTGCACAAGACTTGGGAGGAATCATGACATTTCCCACCACCATGCGATGGTTACATGGAAGAGCAAGAGGATAAAGAACTGTGGCTTTGGCCGATTCTCACCAAAACCACAAGGGGGCAAGAGGGAGAAGAATGAGAAAATTGAGCGAAGCAGAGAAAGCATGGTGACAAGTATACTAGAATGCCATTCCGGGAGGCTATTACATGCAAATGAGAAGGCATTCAGAGCCTGTCTTTAACAATGGGTTGAGTATGGAGTGGTGAAGCCTCCAAGACCCCTGTTAGTTGTAATTAAGAGATGAAAAGAAGACCGAACTTCACAGTATACCACCAATACGCAGGATATTCCACTATGGATCATTATATCATGGAGGAGGATATACCATGAGAAGTCGATTTACGGGAGATTGAACTAGAGAAGAAACGTGTAACACTATCACCCATGGTTCAATCCTGTAAGTCATGAACCCAAATATCGGCTCTACCATCGAAAAACTCAAACTACAGATGAATTAAAAATCCACCCAAGATGGTGGTCCACCAAAATGGCGGTTTAAGTCCTCGTGAGTATCCTTGCCAAGTAATTGGATGACCAAGGTTGAGGCACAAGAATGTGAATTAAAAAAAAAATATATATATATATATATATATATATATATATATATAATCCACCCAAGATGGTGGTCCACTCTAAATGGTGGTCAAGTCCTCGTAGATCGCACTTTGCAAGAAATTGATTTAACCCAAGTGACGAGGCACCCGATTTCAAGTCCTCGTAGACCGCGCACTTGCCAAGAAATCGACGACTCAAGGTACAAGGCACCCGATTTCAAGTCCTCGTAGATCGCACTTGCTAAGAAATTGATTTACCCAAGCGACGAGGCACTCGAAAGTGTTACACTTTATCATTATAAGTGAATGAGGCACCGACTATAAGTCCTTAGACCCAAAAAGTTATACTTTTTAACTTTAAAAGTAATCGAGGCACCTTTACTATAAGTCCTCGAACCGCATAAGTTATACTTTCAACTTCAAAAGTAATCGAGGATTAATTATTTGAAACGTTATGCTTTTCGTTAAAAGCAATTTTGTTATCAATAAATTGTCAAACTTCCACTTATGCTTGAATATTTTTTCTAATCTCTTTAAAAAAAAAAAAAAAAAGGGAAGTATAGATTCAAGTGTTAGTTTGCATAAAAAAAAAAAACATGTTTTTCTTGAATAGATTCATGTTTGCTGTTTTATGAGGCCTATTGGTGTCTTGGAGTCTTAATTCGAACAACTTAAGATTCAATGTTAAATATTGAGTTTTAAAGAATCGTTCAAATTAAAGGCAATCAATAAGGATAAAAGAAACTACAATTTGATAAATGAAATATATGTACATAAATTTTCTGATACAGGAAATGAAAAAAAAATATGAAAGTTTATGATCTAAAGGCCACGACTGTCGAATCTAAAGAGAGGGAATAACTAAAGCCTTCAAGTCGACAATGGTGTGGTACCACGAGCCTTCAGATTAGAGGCTATCGAGCCTTCAAGGTCTTGGGTAAATGACTTCAATTTCCCAAAAGCTTGGTCTTCAATTTATGTATGTCATCTCAAGCTCCTAAAGTTTACATAAAGTAAGTCATCCTCACGGAGACGCGAAGTGACTTCCGAACGGCGCAACAACATGATGATTGGAAATAAAAGATCCAACCTAGCATGTAAGGGAGACATGTCCAAAGAAAGTTAGAGATACCTAGATATCCTTGAAGAGATCCTCTAGGGCTTGCCTCCTGTGGTTTGCTCCCCAGAGGTTCACTCTCCTAGGACTTTTGTTTTCAAGGCTCAGCGAAAACATCAAGCTTCAAGAAGTGAAGACTTCAACACTTAAAAATATTTTGCACGATCATCTCACCAAAGGCGACTCACGCCAGGGCAAATGCTTCTCGGGTAGATGACATGACATCCTCTCAGAGTTGGGGTGAACTCCCCCAAGCAAAGGACAAATGTACATGTGGAAGAACACCAACGTGAAATCAAGACTCAGAAGAGCATCTTGGTCCTCGCTTGGATATGAAGATCCCCATAATCGAATGCAACGCAAAATTTCTACCCTCTTCAAGATATCCACATAATCGAAATTTGCGAGAACCTCGTCGGTCCAATGTTGCCACCCCAAGACGATTGGATAAGTTCTGATATGAAATGAATGGGACCGTAGGGTATTCTGCTTTTCTATACACATACGAGGAATGCGAAGCGAGCAGGAAAGCTCGCCTAAACTTGCATGGCCGTAACATATAGAAATAAGCCTCGCTTTCGTGAGGAGGAAAGGTCAGACGATCATAATTCTTCACTTACTCCCGTGAAAACGCCGAAGACCCATAAAAGGGAGCCTTTCCCGATCGGCGATGAAAGGAACCTCCTTAGTAGTTTTCGTCCGTGAAACGCTTCACCGAGTTGGCTGCAACAAGAAAATATAACATGAGAATTCTAGAAACAAAGAAAGAAAGTGAATGAGCATTTGAAATTAAGTGCTTACCATAACAAGAGAGAGAGGGTATGAAACTTAAATAAGAAGATTGGATTTGGGAAAGGAAGATCACGGACACCTTGGATTCTTGAAAGGAAGATCATGAACACCGAAAGAAGAAAAGAGCACAAGCATTGGGGAGCCATTCAAATAAAAAAGGGTAAAAGAAGAACTGGGAAATGTGAAAAAGGAGGCCATTAGGTCGGCTTCCCTAAGGGTCAATTCGTAGGATTTAGCCACCCAAGGAGCTCCCTCTTACATTTAACTTCTCCTTACTCGTCAATCAACTGATTGGAATGAATGCTACTTCACCGAACATCCGAACTAAGATCCTTGTTAAGGTGAAATGGCTTCTAATAAATCCTCCTCCTTGCAAAGGTTGTTTTCTTTTGAGAATATCCGAGCCAAGATCCTGTTAAGGTGAAATGGCCCGGAAAAGAAAAACTACAATCACCTGAAAAGAGAAATCGATGAAACAATTAAGAAAAAATTAAACAAAAACATCAACCAACAAACAAACAATCAATCGACAAAATAAAATAATTATACATGAAAAGAGTTTCGAAATTCCAACTAAATAAAAGAATTATGAAAACAAAGATTTTTCTTGAAAGTAAGTCACCTTCAACAATCGAAACGAATTATGAATTAGAGGGCGATTATAATCAATTTCCCTCGGTCTAAAAAAAAAGAAAAGAAATATATATATATATATATATATATATATATATATATATATATATATATATATACCAGGTCTCGGATTTGTCGGTCTGAAATGAGGTGATTTCTATCCCAAGAGAATTGATTGTTGATGGTCTTATGGGCTATCGTGAAGAAGAGATGGTGGAATATCTTCTTTTTATTTTCGCACCACGAGGAGCCTTTGACGCCAGTGTTCTCATTGAATCATTGTGTAGAATCACTGGGTAATGCCGTGATCGATCAAGAATGATGGGGAAGGAGTGGAGAAGGCTACACTGACTTGATGACTCATGGGATATAGCGAGACAGTTTGAAAGGAACCAAATAATCGGCATTGGGAAGCAAGAGTGGGGTTAATCATGTTCATTCTTTTCATGGGCTTATTTTCTTTTAGTTTCACGAGGTGTTAACTCGATAGTCATTGGATGAGGTGAAGGCATGTATAGCTTCAACGGATCTTTCTTATGGCAAAAAGGAAGCAGCACAGTAATTAATCATGGAGCAACAGGACCTCTCAAAAATAAGATAAGTAAATATTTTATTTATTTATTTATTTATTTTATTTTTAATTTTTTTGAAAAAATAAAATAAGATTTTATTTTATTTTATTTTCAAAAAAAAAAAAAAGGTTCGGCCAACATTCAAAAAAAAAATGGTTACCTCATTTTTGTATAGGGTTCGGCCAAAAAAAATAAAAATAAAAATAAAATAAAATAAATAAATTGGACTAAGGGTTCGGCCGCCGAACTTTGGCGTGAATAGAAAGGGACTATGGCTATCATGCATAATCATATGATTTTAGTTTATTTAATATGATTTTATGATTTTGATTTGTTTTAAAAAAAATCTCTTTTCAAATTAAGAAAGATTTGATTTGATTTTTCAAAATAAAGAAAGATTTAATTTCAAAAAAAAAAATTAAGATTTGATTTTATAAAATTAAGATTTGATTTTATTTTGGAAATAAAAATTAATTTTGATTTGATAAAAAGGAAAGACTTGGTGTATCAAGATAAAAAAAATTATTAGGAAGATTATCGATATATATATATAAGAGTAAGATCCTATGGGTTTTAATTATAAATGTATCATATGACATGATTATTACTTTTACAAAAGTCAATCAATTATGCATACATATATAGATTATAAAACAATATTTTATATATTAGCTCCATTGAGCAATCGAGCATACCTATATATCTTTAGGGAATTCTATATAAAGTTTGTTGTATCCGAGTACTACTCGAATTAATTATTAATAAGTATGTGTTGAATTTGATAAAATAAAAAAAAAAAAAAAAAAAAAAAAAACTCATGAATTGCTAATAAAGTTCTCCCTAGAGATTAGCGATTCTCGAAAATATATATGAACGAGGGAATATTTTATGGGTCTTTCAATTTGGAAATTACATGGGTAATTGTGATAAATATAAGAAATTAATTAGACAATTAGGCGTTCATTAATTTACGCCTTCAATCATAACTGAGAATTATATGCATGGGATATAGGATTTGTCATTTGTATATCTATTTTATAAATTGAGGAAAAGAGGTTGTTTATCATTTCTGACTGACCCAAGCATCATACCATTATTCTAGAGTCCTTCCCATAATATTACTTATGGAAAGTTAGAATTATAGCCAATCAAAAAGATGCCTTGATTCAATCATTTTAGTATCTTGACTTGCAGAACTTTTATTTTATTTTATATGGAAATATTTTGCAATGACCAATCACGCTTCACAAGGAATTCTGTCAAAGCTAAAATAATGATTTGGTTTTGAAAATGAAGCTCACGTTCACGGAAGAATTCGCTACCATTTTTCACTTTCAATTGTAAATGTGTTGATTTTTCGCTTGTCAATTCTTCATGATTGTTTCATTTGTTTATCTACCCCAAGCTTCACTACCACTATTACTCAAGAATTGCTTTTTTTCCCTTTAGTTTTTTTTTTTTTCGCCTTCTTTCTCTAAAATACATGTCCAAAGAAAATCAATTGCTAATTTGCTATACTTGTCTAAAGTGGAATCAATTCTCATCAATCCCATAAATGACTACGCCAGATCACCAATTAAGGGAAAAGATCTTGCTTTAAAAAATAATAATATTATTATTATTTTATCAAATTAAATTATTCTTATTTAAAAAAAATATTTCTCGATTTTCAAAAAATATTTTCAAAAAATAATTTCTTCCTAATTTTATTTTATAAGTATATAAATAAAAATAATTTGATTTTGTTTCCAAAATAATAGGAATGATTTGATTTTCTATAAAGAAGGATTTGATCTTATTTACAAATCAAAATAAGATTTGATTTTATTTTATTTGACAAATATATAATTTATTTTGATTTAGTTTCAATATATGTATATATATACATATAAAAATTAATTAGGGAAACAAATATTATGCAAGGTTTGGAAAGATTTGATAGAGGATTTCCAAAGATATATCGGGAGAGCTCCCATAGTTACGCTCCTATGATTTTCTCATTTCGGGACTCAGCAAGATCGAGCATTTTCGAAAAATCAAGCAAGATTCACAGAGTTAAAGTATTTTGCACGATCGTCACTCTAAGGACGCGACTCGCATGCGAGGGGGCAATGTGGGCCCAAGTGCAAATTAGGGTTCAATTGACCTAATTGAATTAAATGCACAAATTAAGGTTCATATTATGATTAAATGGAAAGACGGAAGAGCCGAAAATAAAGAAGAAAGATCGAGAGAATCTTTCACGTGTCCCGAGGCGTAAGACGTGGAGGTGACTCATTTTTTGGAATCGATTGAGGGATTGGATTGGTGGCTGTGAAGGGCGGTGACGATCCGGGCATTACTTTGACGACTAAGGGTAAATTTGGAATTTCTCCCGGGGACATGTGCCTATCACATGACCACTCTCCAAAAACCCTATAAATATCTCTTCCACTCCATCGGGAAGGGACTTCTCTCGGGATCAAGACTTGACTTTGGAAGATCAGGGACCTTTTGGTGACTTAAAGGCTTGAATTCCACCCAAAAGCCAAAGGGGTTTGACATTCTCTCAACTCAAGGACTCAAGGCTCTTGGAATCCTCACACCCTAACACTGGCCTCTTGATTCTAGGGGTTCTCGCCACGCCACGTTGGAGTAATCGCCCACCCGCTCGTTCTCCCTCTTCAATCAATCAATCAATTCCGTCTTTTCGTGGATTTCTCTCCTCCTCACCAACACGAAACTCCTAACCCTAAGTGAGCGTGACGATTTCCTTTCCCCATATATATATATATATATATATTTTTTTTTTTAAGACTATAAATTATGTATATTCTTAGTTTACCATTATCTTTCTACTATCAAATTAAGCACTATATTAATAACTACTAACTTTTTTATCTAATAAATTAAAAGTATTTTTTAAAATATAAAATTATACTTAAAATTCATCATTTAAAAAATATAGTTTTAATTAAGGGAAAAAAGGAATACCTAATAAAGTAAAGTTAAGTTAATCAGGCATGTATATATATGTATATTCAATTGTTTTATTTATTTATATGTTTTTTTTTGGGGTGGCAATGCATGATGCGCTAAAATAACTTTTGAGTAGGATAAAAACTTGTTGAAATGATTACTGCAGTGTTTTTGAGTTAATTAAGTGAGTAATGATCTTGCATCAGCCTTCATTCACTCTCATCTGAGAGCAGATTCTCTTTTTCCATTTTCTATCTCTTTATGTCTTTCTATTTAAATTTTGACATCTGATTTTTTATTTAATTTTAAAGTTAATTGGTATTAAGTAAAATATTAAATATCAAAATTTAAATGAAGTGACACAAGAAAATGAGGACAAAGGATCTGGTCTCCTCTCATCGTCGTTTATCTTTTAAAAAAGCTGCTCTAAAACACTAATCATGTTTTACTTTGAACTCTAAACTGAAAGCATGCAGTAGTATTTTTTTAACCAATTCAACTTTTACTTTACAGAGAGAGAAAAGGTAAAAAGGATAAAGAGATCGATGATGGAAAGGTCACGTGAGGTAGAAGGAAGGTCACGTGAATTGGAGGAAAGAGAAGGTGTAAGTGAAAGTTGTAAGCATAATAGAGGAGGATGCATTTATTCATGCAAATTACATTTGTGGATGAATAATTATGAGAGTTTTGTTTTGTTATATTTATATGGAGGGGATGTTTTTTTGTTTTTCTGTACAAAATGCTTCTTCTCTGTGGGCTCCAAATTTTGAAGCACTGAAACTGGGTCACCCCACGCCCAGCCTAATAAGGCCTGAGCCTAGCCAAGCCAGAAGAGCCTAGCTAGCTATTTTACTTGTAAGTAGAAGACTTAGCCTCAACCTTACCTGCTCAAGGTGGGTGGGACTGGGACTGGGACTGGGACTGGGACTGGGGGTCAATGAAAACAAAGCAAGAAAGTTCATAGAAAAAGCTGAAAGCTATGCCTTAAAAGAAAGCTGATTTTCACAAAGCACCACCAGCACCTTCTTCTTCTTCTTCCCCCTTTATCTTTTCTAGCTATCTCTTATTCTCTTTCTCTCTCCACCCGTAATATTATTAACTGGCCTGGCCTGGCCTGACCTTGTAGAATATTAAAGCTGAAACAATTAAAAACGAACCAAATTTTATTGTTCTCTACCTTGATAGATCGATCGATCAGTATGATGTTAGAGAATAACACCACGGTTTCAACTGGTCCATCGTCTTCTTCTGATGCCTTTACTAATTCCTCTGAAAATGGCGTTTCTAACAAAAGAAAAAGAAGACCAGCGGGTACTCCAGGTATTTGTATAGAGTATAAATTAAACATTTAGCATTATTTAATTAGTGTAGTATGATACTGTATTATTATTCGAAATCCAAAATATTAAATTTGTTAGTGCAGATCCAGATGCTGAGGTGGTATCTCTGTCGCCAAAGACGTTATTGGAATCGGACAGATACGTTTGTGAGATCTGCAACCAAGGGTTTCAGAGGGACCAGAACCTTCAGATGCACCGCCGCCGGCACAAGGTGCCGTGGAAGTTGCTCAAGAGAGAGTCGCCGGATGTGCGGAAGCGGGTATTTGTTTGCCCCGAACCGAGTTGCCTTCACCATAACCCGTGCCACGCACTGGGAGATCTGGTTGGGATTAAAAAGCATTTCAGAAGGAAACACAGCAATAACAAACAATGGGTGTGCGAGAAATGCTCAAAAGGTTACGCTGTTCAGTCTGATTACAAGGCTCATCTCAAAACTTGTGGCACCAGAGGCCATTCTTGTGACTGTGGCCGTGTCTTTTCCAGGTATTTTATTTCTTAATTACTAGTAATTACTAATTCCTACCATTATTTTCTCTCTCATGATTCATATACTCTCTCTCTCTCTCTCTACATATATATATTCCGTCTTAATTCAAAGATGATCAGTTATTGATAAAATTAATTTAAACATGCACTGAAACCCAAAAATACCCAATTATGTGGTAGTATCTGTGAAAAATACTTAACATCTTTTGGCATTAAATCTCTTCTACTTTTCTCGTGTTTCTCATGATCCTCCTCTTGTAGTAGAGTATTATCTTTAGCTAAACCCGAGAAACAGAACAGATTCCAAAACTAGTAGTTTTACATGACCACATGCTACATGTATATGTATATGTGATTTACAGCAGCCAATGAAGGGGTATATATGGCCATAAATCATCATTTCCTGTAATATCCTATACTACTGATCATACCCAAAATACTACTAGTATTTAGTAGTTTAATACACACAACACAACTCATCATCTAGCTAGATTTTGTTGGGTTATTTATTTTTAATATTTTAGTAATATTTAGTAACCAAGTCATAATCCGAATCCCAGCTTGATACATATATTAGTAATATTTTATTGTTTGTTAGTTGGTAGCCCTACATGAAGAAGAGGAACCTCTGATTGCTTTCTTGACTGGAGTTTCTTGCAGTACTACTACGTACTACATCATCTTTATCATTAAAGACACCAAAGTCAAGCCATAGATATCTATAATATATATATATATAATTCATAATTATTGCTTCTTAATTTCAAGCTTTCAATCATTCATTCTATTATGTATATACCTCGTTTTATTTAAATGTTTCAGAGTTGAGAGTTTCATTGAGCACCAAGATGCTTGCACTATACGGCGAGTCCAGCCGGATGACTTACAAGTGACTTTGCAGCAGCAGCAGCAACAACCGGCCTGCTCGTCTCGTACGGCTTCTAGTACTAGCCCTTCTAGTGACACCAACTTCAGTACCATTGCCCAATTGCCAAGATCATTCTCCATGTCAATGCAAACTCCTCCTCCTCTTGCTGATCAACAGGTTTTTACGAATCGTGATTGTCAGCAGCATCACAACTTAGAGCTTCAGCTACTACCATCATCATCAAACACCAATTATTCACTATACAACCGAAATCATGAAAACCATGCAACTCATTTAAAGCTCTCAATCGGGACATCATGCAGTACTAGAAACGAAACCAGTGATACAAATGGAAAAACATTTGAAACAACAAGGGTTGTGAGAGAAGGGGCAAATGAGCAGCTAAAGATGGCGATGGCCGAAAAAGCTTTCGCAGAAGAAGCGAGACAACAAGCCAAGAGACAGATTGAATTGGCCGAGATGGAGTTTGCGAATGCAAAGAGAATTAGGCAACAAGCGCAGGGTGAGTTTGAGAAGGCTCAAATTCTAAAGGAGCAAGCTACAAAGAAAATCAGCTCCACCATGTTGGAAATCACTTGCCATGCTTGCAAGCAACAATTTCACACGGCCACTGCTCCTAGTGCTACTACTGTTGCTGACGAGACTTCCCTTGCCATGAGTTATATGTCCTCAGCTATTACCGAAGGCGATGGAGAGTAGAAATAATATTACCATGAATAATTAAAACTATAATCATGCTACTATATGTGTTTTAGCATCTCGCTTTCTCTCCTAATCTTTTTGTTTATATGTATTTTTCATGATCTCCTAGCTCCTATGAAAGCTATTATGATCTGGCCTTGATCTAGTACTTTGCAAACTGCGGATTGCTGGAGTGTTGATGTAATTTCTTCATTTTTAAAATTTTAAATTTTCATTTTGTGTTGAATATTTCTTCCATTAAATATTAATTAATATTTTTATATGACCATGCATTAAGGTTATAGTTTTATTGTGGTCAGTAAAGGTTCTGATGGTACAGTCTTTATTGCATCATTACTAGCTATAGTAATTTGAAATTTCTTTCCTTTTTCGAAACAAAAGAAACAAAAAGAGCGTATCAAACGTAATTTGTCTTTACTTGCTGATCACCACTTACTTTGACTGCCTTAAAATGTAGTAGTTGCATAAAGATAATGCATGTACTCACTTATGATTAAAGTAAAGGCGTAATTATGTCATACGGATCACTCATGAGATATGGTATATCACCACCATGCAGTGCATACATAAACGAGTTTGAGTAAGGGGGTTCGGGCCCTGCCTAGCTAGCTAGCCAATTACTCATTTCTTTGTTGACCCTCCAATTAATATATACTTTTACTAAATATATCTTCTCAAATGTAGTAATTTTATTTATGTAAATTTCTACAATAACAAGTGAGCACAAGGCTACACGTACAGTACTGTCCGGCCGGCAGGCAGGCAGGCAAGGGGAGGCCGGGGAGTTTTCCCTGCAATCAAACAATGTCCGGCCGGCCAGTATTCGATCCTATATTTTAACCAACCTAATTGAGTAGTATGAAAGAGGTGTCAAATGTAATTAAATCATACATTAATAGTAATTCGATCGGGAGAAGAATATATATATATATATATATATATATATATATATATATATATATATATATATATATATACAAGTCTAGTAAGCTGCGGGCGGGGATGATGAAATTAGAATATATAAAAAGCAAGCGAACATCCTCATGTGAAATCTGAAACCTACTTTTGTCATCTTAAATAAGGATAATGAAGAAATATGCAAGTGCTTGAATATTGCAATCTTAAGAGGAGTGGTGGGGTCACCAAAACAGGGATGTATTATTGAATTGAACACCGAATTGAACCATATATATATATATATATATATATATATATATATATATATATATTACTACCTACATATTGGAAGTGCATGATCATATATATATAGATGCATGTGTTTCAATTTTTATTTTATTAACATTAATTGTTTCATTATAATTAAAACCAACTTATTTTAATTTAATTTATTATTCTTACAATAGAGTGGTGAAAATAAAAATACATTTAATATCACTTTCTAATATTTATAGTAAAATCAAATTTTGTTTTAGCGTCGAGCATATATTTAGAATGCAAATATTTGCCGGTCTATGTATATATATAATGTGTACGTACGTACAGAGAGCATATATATATATATATATATAGATAGATATGAATGAGAAGATGGAGAGAGAGAGAGAGAGAGAGAGAGAGAGAGAGAGAGAGATGTCATTGAATTTATGTTCCAGTCCATATAAATGCATGCATATAATTAACACGCCATGTTTTTCAGTGCCACAGTTGAATGGTTAGAAGGCAGGCAGTCGTCCCTCTCAAGGGAAAAATACAAGACACACCCAAACACAAACACTCTTCTCACTTTTTTCATCATCAGAATCACCAGTAGCAACAGAGGCCAGCAGGTGACACTGTTCCCTTAGCTTTCATTTATTTAGAGAAACAAACCCAAAGAACACACTCCCAGTTTTCAACACCATTTCAAGTGAAAAATTTAAAACTACTACTACTACTAGCTAGTACTAAATGACTAGTCATAAAGCCAAAAAGAAAGAAAGAAAAAAAAGAAGAAGCAAGCAAGCTAGTACTTGTTCTTAATATTACATTGATTTTGTAACACAATTCAAACCAAAGCAAAAAGCCAACAGAGGAGGTGACTATCAACTATGGGGTTGGTTATATCTATCTGATGAGGTTTCTAACTTTTCTAGTATTTTCACCCCACTGCTGCATTCCTTGGGACCACGTGCAACTCTTTTGACACCTTTTTAATGTAGGCTGCCCTTTGTCTCCAGTGGGAGATGGATGTAGAGAGAGAGATAGAGAAAGACATAGTAGTACATGGCTAATAGCCACTAGACTAGGGTTTCAAACAAATTAAAATGAATTAATTAATTACTAGCTAGCTCCTATATATACCTTTCTTATTATTATTGTTTATTATCAAGAACCAGTTCAACTATACACCATGTGATGTGAGAGTCCCTGCAGATCACACCAAGGACACGAAGACTAATTTTATTAATATGAAGTGACCGATCGAATATATATTTGATATATATACACTCCCATTTTTTTTAATTAAAAAAAAACTTAATTTATTTCTTGTTATTAGGACTAAATAAAATAAAAATAAAAGATAAGCTTTGAAAATAAGTGTGCAAATGAATTACATATATATATATATATAAATCTTGAGGGCTAGCTTAGTACTTAGCTTGTACGCATCTTTTTATTTTTCTACCATGCACCTTAATTTTATTTAACATATATATATATATATAAGCCAATTAAAGCAGTAGTGTTCCTTCGGCTTAATTCGGGCGTCCCCAATCCCATGGCCATGGACCATGGTGATAGATGGGTCAGAACAGATAGATGTGTACTTTAAAATAAAAAATAAAATAAAAAGTTAGTAAGAGAAAAAAGTGGGTTTGAGCCAGCCATTTGTCTGTCCTAATCTTTATTGACGCCAAGAGAATCATTTTCTCATATCGAAATGCAACAAGTAATAAAGTTTTTGAAAGGCAGGCAGGCAGGCTCCAATGGCCTTGAAAAGTTGCTTTTCAATTATATGTTCATCACATGTAAATGTTGGGGGAAAATTAATCAATAATTATCTAACTACACTACACTACACTACACTACCAAGCTAGCTAGCTAGCTATATCCCTTCAATTCCCTTTACAATAATAATAATAAATTAAAAAAGAAAGTGTGTACTAGCTAATTAATTAAGGAACCACCTTTTAATTGTTTCTTAATTAATTCATGTTAGTTATATATCCCTCGGCCACTAATGCAAAGTAAAAACAAGTCCAGCCACCATGTAGGATCTTTTCTTGGCATTTTGTAGCGCCCCGCCCAGTAGGTATAAAGTCTTCAATCCCCTCTACTTTTTACTCCCATAGGCCATAACATACTTCCGCAATTAACTCCATCTCCATCTTTCCAAAATAAATATCACATTTTCTTTTAATAGTTGTATAAGATATAGTACTTTGGTTTTTTTTATCCTCACAATTTCATTATAAATTAATAAATCTAAATTAAGTAATCCATTCATTTCACGTTATAAATAAGATTATTATTTATTTTTTAAATTTAAATTTGATATTATTCATTAAAAGTTACAAATGAATATTTTTTAAATGTAGTAGTTTACACTATTCACCATTCTATTAATTAAAATTAAATGAATTTGTGTAGTTTTTGTTTTAAAATATCTCATGTTGACTTTAAAAAAGTCATTTTCGAGTTTCTTGCCATATTTTTATAGTTATATCACATTACTAAATTAACAATTTGTTATTGTACGTGAATGTATGTCTTTTTAAAAAAATAAAATTGTCCTTAAAAATATTCACATACATACATAATAAATTATGGATTAATTACATACTAAAATATATAATTAATCCATAATTATAATCAATAATTACCATTAACATATCTTCTCTTTGTATCAAATCTTTTGTCATCAAAATATTATTATAATCTTGGACCGACTCATATCAACTTGAGATATTATTTTGTATCCACTTCTCCTTGTCAATTTTGGTCACCGCAATATTACTCCTTATTTTTGAGTCACAATCAGTTTCTGAATAAGAATGGACAGTCTGGCAGAGCCCAAAGGTTAATAACACGTATAAAGAGGCCTAGCCGTTGGGTCAAAACAATCTACAAAAAGCCCAATACTCAGACTGACTGCTTAATCCCACGTCCTTTCTCGTTGAAATGCTTTGGGCTTCCATTAAAGACATAAGTGGGCTGGGCTTTACTTTGTCGGTTTGGATACCACCATGGTGACTCTAATAATACTCCAATTTCACATAAAAATATATTGTGATAATACAATACATAAAATTTAAAGTTACTAATGTAAATACCTAATACTATTACTATTCATACAATACAAAGGGTAAATTAAGTCTTAATCCGAACTTGACTCAAACTGCAGTTTACATTAAGGTCGTTATTAACTTGAAACAAAATGGGTATTAGTTTCAGTAAATGTTAATAAAAAATACGTTATCCAAACAAAAAGTAAAATGCCCCCAGCCCCCCTGGTGAAAATATGAACTGAAATTGTAACATATATTACTATTTTTTAACGGTTAATTTATGAAATATAAATTCGTTAATTTCAGTACATAAGTAAATAATTTATTGTTTCAATCAATATTTTAAAACTTACCCTAGTTGAACTGGAAATCGATCTTATATCCGATCCAGTTTGGCCCAATTAAATTAATTTGACACTTACATATTAAACTGATTGACTACCTACTGGTTAAATTGACCTAGTGAACTATTAGTTTTTAATTATTTTATAATATTTTTTTGATATAATTTTTTAATATTAAATTAATTATTTTTAGTATTATTGTAGCCCAAATTCATTATATTTTAATTTATCAAAAACAAAATATTTTAAAATTTTATTAATTATTATATTTATATATTTATGATAGCGGTTAATGTGAGACCCTTTATTTTATCAATAAAGATTTAAATTTTGTCAAAATAATTTTTTAATATTATGGTGTGAATTTGAGATAATATTATAGTTGTGGGTAGTATTTATAAATTTTGCAAAAAAGTATCGCAGTGGTTATATTATATTCGATTGGTGAGGAATATTCGGTTTAGCGAGGGAATATTAAATACAATGCACTCAATCATTGGTGGACCCTCTATGTGTAATTATTATTTGGATTGAGAAAACGACAAAAATATTTTATTGAAATAACGGCGGAAGTTTTACTGGTAGTTCTTATTGAACTACCATTAGTAAAAATACAATAATAAGTGTGGTTGCATAGTAGCACTACCGGTTGATTATTAATCTTTATGTGAAAGTCACTTCGGTTTGATTCCATTATTGTCGATTAATAATATGAATTATTATAGCGATAATGGCGTTTTGTTTTATTCAGTATTATTAACGTAATAAAATGTAAAGCATCTTTTATATAAAATAGAATACTTTATTAAAGTTATTCATAAATAGAATATATTATATTTTATTATGCGTAGTGTTGCATAGTGTTTTGCGTAGTATTGCGTAGTGTTTTGCAGAGTAAAATGTTTTTATATAAATAGAATATATTATATTTTATTTAAAAGATTTTTCTTTAAATATGGACCGTTAGATTAAAAGTAAATCAATCTGGACCGTTCATGGATTAATTCTTATGCATTCCATTTTCCTATAAATAGAAAATTCATTCCTTCATTATTTTCTTACGAATTCATTGAAACTACAGAGAGAAAATTATAGAGAAGAAGCATAGAGAAAAAAGAGAAAGAAGAAGAGTATTCTTACTTCACTACTTCTATATTCATTCTTTTTTACGGTGAGGGGTGTTATTCTTTCTTCTTGAAGAGAACTTCATTATTCCATTCATTACCATTCATTTGGAATAACAACCTGTAAAAGTGGCATACCCTATATATACATAACTTCGTATCACGGCATACCCTATACTTGGTGAAATCCTTATGTTATTCCATTCTTATTATTACGTTGGAATAACTTTGTATACTGTGATTTACCTATACTTGGTGACATTCTTCATTATTACATTGGAACATCCTGTGCGTGTGTTTTACACACTGGTTAGATTTTATTATTACATTGGAACATCCTGTCATGTGTTTTACACCGGACTGGTTCCGTCTTTATCATTCATTGGAATATCCTATCATGTGTTTTACACCTTTGGATCCGGTTCCATCTTTATTATTCATTGGAACATCCCAGCTTGCAGAATTTCACCGACCGGTTCCGTTATTATTATTACATTGGAATAACTTTTATCATGTCTGAAATCTGCATGCGTGGTGATTTCTTTTGTTATTCATTCTTTATTATACCCAAATAGTTTAAAACTTTGACTTATACTCCATGAAATTAGTAGAATATCCTTGATATTTGCGTTTCATCCAAATATCTTTTCATGGAAATATTCTTCCGATCATTCTTGAATTTAACTCTACGAAAACAAGATTATCGTGTTGATAATTTGGACGTTAATAATTCATGGATTAAATAATTCTTTAACTTGTTTTATTGAATTATTATGTCATTGTCATCATCCTCATGTTATATTATGTTATCTTTGGCTTACGTGCGTAGATGAACTTAGTATGATTATGACTAGGGATCATTCGGTATAATCATGACTTGATATAAATGATGTGACAAAAGTTCTCGATTGGCAGTACGTAATGCACGATGATGGATAGTTTTTGGTATGATTATGACCGGGGGTGATTCGGTATAGTCATGACCATTGATAATTTGATGAAAATCCTTGGCCGCGGTAGTACGTGGATGATTAGATGTGGTGGTTTATTATTAAAAATTTGAGTCTCGGCGATAAAAATTAATGAAAACCTTTTAAAACCTAAAAGATAGTAGACTTTATTCTACTTGACTCTTTTAATGGGTTGCTTATTCCGCTGATTAAACCTGGTTTGTCTATTGTATTTTATCGGTTTAACATTTGTTGAAGGCTAATGATAATTTATTCGCATTATCTTAGTCATAATATTTCTTCTTTGGGCTAGTTGAGCTCACCTTTTCTTTCATTTATCTCTTCGAAATGAGAACATAAATTTGGGGACGAGTCGAGGAACGTAGTAATGGTCCGGAGGATAGCATTAGTAGTCCTCACTATTACGTGAAATAGTGTGATAATAGTTTGTAATGAGGACTCCTTTTGAGTTTGTATAATATCTAGTAGACAAAATTTGTATTCAAACTCATGGTTTATGTCGTATTGT
This sequence comes from Panax quinquefolius, assembly GCA_020205615.1. Classification (NCBI taxonomy): domain Eukaryota; kingdom Viridiplantae; phylum Streptophyta; class Magnoliopsida; order Apiales; family Araliaceae; genus Panax; species Panax quinquefolius. The sequence continues at coordinate 11,558,119 of CM035173.1, read as the reverse complement.
ATACAGGCGCTTATATTAATAAGTTGTATTTGAATTTATGTACCATGTAAGTGGCGACCCAAGATGGGTGACGATACCTAATTTTGGGGGCGTCACAATTGGTATCGAGCTTAGGGATATGATCCCAGGTGAGATGTGAGATAAGAACTAGGAGGGAGAGCAGAAATTCCTTCGCTAGTATGACCTACCTAAATTTATTTGGTATTTAATTGGTCGATTGAGTATAGGGATAATATGTGATATGTTAATTAACCCTTGTTTTGTGACGGTGTTTGAGAATGATATCCAAAATCTTTGAGATAAGCAATGAAGTACATGAGAGTGTTGATTCAAATTTCAAACAAAAGGTAACGACCAACAATACGATAATAATCATCTTTGGTGTGGCAACGGCTATCGAACAATGATAACCATCGTGGGGGAAATTATCATGTTAAGAATGGTAACCACTTGGTGGTAATCATGGCAAAAGATAATAGAAGTGGAAATTGCAAGAAGAAGGTAATTTAGCTCAATTTTGTTGTGCCAAGAAAGTCAAGTTCAATTTGGGATAGTGGCACCAAAGGCGGATACGGACAAAACAAAAGTCGGTGGTTTTTGGGAAGGCGTTTTTCGTGACTTCTCAAAAAGTGGATAACTTCGAACGAAGTTAGCACGGGTTAGTTAATTATAAATTCTTGCGAAGTCTATACCTTATTAGATCTGGGTTCTACCCATTCTTTTATCTCTCTTGCTTTGCGTTCAACGTTTAAATTTGACTCCGGAGAAATTAGACTTTGATTTATCTATTGAAACTTCGTTGGGAGAAACCTTCGTTACCTCCAATTGTTTTATTAATCTTGTTGTTTCAAATAAACACTTTCACGTTACCTGTCGATCTTATCTCTTTGAAAATACTTGCCTTTGAGGTAATTTTTAAAAAACGATTGATTAACTACTCATTATTCTTTTCGTAAGGTTGTTAGCTTTTATATTCATAACCAACCTGTTATACGAATTCAAAGTAACCAAACCCTAAAGTTAATCAACGTTATATCAAGCCATAAGTAAAGTCCCGATCCTTTCGTTGTTGACTTCCTTGTGTGGAATGCACTGAAGCCGGACTTTTCACGTAAGCGGCGTCGTGAATGAAGATGGCAAGTTTATAGGTATCATTGTGAGGTCTTTATCTAGGTTAAGGGATAGAAGTCACAGTTGGTATCAATGTGATGTACTATCCAAGTCTTGGAGGAGAGTCACAATTTTGAATGATATTTCTATTATTAATAAATTTCTGGCGTATTCTTGAAGACTTCTTAGCCTACTTAGAGCTGCGTGAAATCGAATTTTGTATTGATTCCCCAAAGACAAAAACCCATTTCTTAAACCCTCAAATATTTCTTCAACTAAAAGAATACATTTCGTGGATTATGATGAAAGTCATAATAAAAGCATTGGACTAATGAAAATTATGGGTATATGAAGTATTAGTAAGTGTTATGATGAGTTATGTTGGTTATTATGTGAAAACATGAAAGTTTCTTAGAAATCACAAAAGTTGAAAATCGATTTTGGTGAAAAACGTAACATGAAATTCAATAGACCATATCTCCTATTATATTTTGAATTTTTGAATGTGGTCAAGACCTAGAGTTAGATCTATGAGTTACCTAACTAATTCAAGTGGAATTACTGGAAAAGGTGTTGTAGATTTTTGTGTGGACTGATTTTAGCAAAGGAGTGCAAAGCTGCAAAAACCGAAAAAGTTGCTTTTGCCATGATTTTAGAGGGCTGTTTCGGCCACTTAAATTATTAGAAAAATTCTGGGTTTTGGGACATGAAAGTATATGGTATAAAGTATCTCTTGTCCAAAAATGAGCTCATTCGACTTAAAATGAGCAAGTTATGACTATTTCAATATTTAGGTTTTTCCGAAAAACGCTATAATCGAGTTCTATAACTCCGATGACCATGAAATTTAAACTGGAAGCTCAGCGTTAACATGTGTAAGGTCCTGCCAAGATTTGGGAATTTTGGAGTTAACCTTGAGGTAGCTAATTTCTTAAGGAATTAATTAGAAATTGATTTTTGAAAAATAGTAAATGAATTTTAAAAATTCCGAGAAAATATATTTTCATTATGGGACTATATTATGCTAAATCCCAGAAAAAGAAATATTTTTGGGACTTATTTGGTATTTTTCATGAAAATAGTTTAATTCTGAACATATGAGAGTTAAATATGTTATGTGAAGTAACAAAAAGTTGAAAATAGGATTTTGTGGCTAGAGAATCCTATATAGAGTATATGCATATTTTTTGATGAGGATTTGATAATTGGTGATGATATTTTATGAGTATGGCATTTTGAATGATTAAATGCATTATATAGTAAAAGCGTAAACAATTGAGAAAAATTGTTTATAAATTTAAGAAGTGATTAAAATATTGTTATAATATTAATGTTATTAGATTATGAGATTATTAAGTGATTGATAACATGGGGATATTCTTGAATCTGGATAAATTATATTATAAATGTTTAATATTTATCCTTTATCTCATTTGATTGATTCTTTATATCAAGTATCCTCACGTTTATATTATGTTGAAAGTCATCTCATTTGTAGTGCGTAGATGGACTTGGTATGATTATAACCGTGGATTGTTGGTATAATCATAACCGTAAATGAATACTACGATTATCTTTGGTAGTAGTGCATGGATAATTTGTGGTCGTGATCTTAATGAATACACAATTATCTTTGGTAGTAGTGTCGTGGATAATTTGTGGTCGTATATCTTAATGAATACACAATTATCTTTGGTAGTAGTGCATGGATAATTTGTGGTTGTGATATTTAATGAATACACAATTATCTTTGGTAGTAGTGCATGGATAATTTGTGGTCGTGATACTAATGAATACACAATTATCTTTGGTAGTAGTGCATGGATAATTTGTGGTCGTGATCTTAATGAATACACGATTATCTTTGGTAGTAGTGCATGGATAATTTGTGGTCGTAATACTAATGAATACACAATTATCTTTGGTAGTAGTGCATGGATAATTTGTGGTCGTGATCTTAATGAATACACAATTATCTTTGGTAGTAGTGCATGGATAATTTGTGGTCGTGATCTTAATGAATACACAATTATCTTTGGTAGTAGTGCATGGATAATTTATTGGTCGTGATCTTAATGAATACACGATTATCTTTGGTACGTAGTGCATGGATAATTTGTGGTTGTGATACTAATGAATACACGATTATCTTTGGTAGTAGTAGTGCATGGATAATTTGTGGTCGTGATACTAATGAATACACGATTATCTTTGGTAGTAGTCATGGATAATTCGTGGTCGTGATACTTAATGAATATCCTTGGCACGTAGTGCGAGGGATGATTCGATGATATGGATTAATTATTGAAATTTGAGTCTCAAGAATGAAATATTAATTCATGGATGTGGAAAAGTCATCTTTGGTAGTAGTGCATTGATGGACTTGGTATGATTATGACCGAGGATTATTCGGTATAATCATGGTAGTATTGAAAACACACGAATATCCTTAGCCAAGATGGTGCATGGATAATTCGTAATTGTGATACTATTAAGTCGAGTCTCGAGTATTATTGGTTTTACGATTATATATATTTGGCAGTAGGTGCAAAGATGAATTGTTAATGAATATCTTTTGGTAGGATTAAGAAGATGAATTTAATATTTTTAACGATAAAGGTATTGAAGGTATCCTCATCTCTTTATCATATCGGTCGTACCCTAATTTCGAGGCGAAATTCCATAAGGAGGGAGATTGTGAGACCCAGATTTTATCAATAAAGATTTAAATTTTGTCAAAATAATTTTTAATATTATGGTGTGAATTTGAGATAATATTATAGTTGTGGGTAGTATTTATAAATTTTGCAAAGTCACAGTGGTTATATTATATTCGATTGGTGGGGGAATATTCGGTTTAGCGAGGAATATTAAATACAACTACTCAATCATTGGTGGACCCTAATAAAATTATTATCGGATTGAGAAAACGACAAAAATATTTTATTGAAATAACGGCGGAAGTTTTCTGAGTGGTTACTTATTGAACTACTTTCAGTAGTAAAAAATGCGATAATAAGTGTGGTTGTTGCATAAGCTTGCGGTATTGATTATTGATGCTTATGTGAGAAGTCACCAGTTTGATTCCATTATTGTCGATTAATAATATGAATTATTATAATGATAATGACGTTTTGTTTTATTCAGTATTATTAACGTAATAAAAGCGAAACATCTTTTATATAAAATAGAATCTTTATTAAAGTTATTACATAAATAGAATATATTATATTTTATTATGCATAGTGTTGCGTATAAGTTTTGTATAGTGTTTTGCGTAGTATTGTATAGTGTTTGCATAGTAAAATGTTTTTATATAAATAGAATATATTATATTTTATTTAAAAGATTTTTCTTTAAATATGGAATAGATTAGATTAAAATAAATCAATCTGGATAGTTTCATGGATTAATTCTTATGCATTCCATTTTCCTATAAATAGAAGCTTCATTCCTTCATTATTTTCTTTACGAATTCATTTGAAACTACAGAGAGAAATTATAGAGAGAAGCTATAGAGAAAAAATAGAAAGAAGAAGAGTATTACTATTCTTCACTTACTTACATATTCAGTTCTTTTTTTACGGTGAAGGTGTGTTATTCTTTCTTCTTGAAGAGAACTTACATTATTCCATTCATTATCATTCTGTTGGAATAACTTTTGTAAAAGTGGCATACCCTATACATAACTTCAGATCTGTGGCACATACCTATCCTTATGTTATTCCATTCTTATTATTACATTGGAATAACTTGATACGCTGTGATTTACTTTATACTTGGTGACATCTTTCTATTATTACATTGGAACATCACATCATGTGTTTTTTACACCGACACAGTTAAATTTTTTATTATTCTGTTGGAACATCCATGCATGTTTTTTACAGGACTGGTTAAAATCTTTATCATTCATTGGAATATCCTATCACGTGTTTTACTAATGGATCCAGTTCCATCTTTATTATTCTGTTGGAACATCCAGTCGGTGTGAATTTCACTGACACGGTTCCGTTATTATTATTCTTACATTGGAATAACTTTTGCATACATCCAATCTGCATGCGTGGTGATTTCTTTTGTTATTCCATTCTTTATTATACCCAATGGTTAAAACTTTGACTTATATACTCATGTGAAATTAGTAGAATATCCTTGATATTTGCGTTTCATCCATATCTTTTCATGGAAATATTCTTACGATCATTCTTGAATTTAACTCTCTGAAAAACAAGATTATCGTGTTGATAATTTGGACGTTAATAATTCATGGATTAAATAATTCTTTAACTTGTTTTATTGAATTATTATGTCATTGTCATCATCCTCACGTTATATTATGTTATCTTTTATTTACGTGCGTAGATGAACTTAGTATGATTATGATTAGGATCATTCGGTATAATCACGACTTGATATAAATGATGTGACAAAAGTCCTCGATGGCACATAATGCGATGATGGATAGTTTTTGGTATGATTATGACCGGGGGTGATTCGGTATAATCATGACCATTGATAATTTGATAAAAATCCTTGGCCAGTGATGCAAGGGATGATTAGATGTAGTGGTTTATTATTAGTGAGTCGGCGATAAAAATTAATGAAAACCTTTTAAAACCTAAAAGATAGTAGACTTTATTCTCTACTTGACTCTTTTAATGGGTTCTTATTCCGCCACTGATTAAACCTGGTTGTCTATTGTATTTTATCGGTTTAACATTGTTGTTGAGGCTAATGATAATTTATTCGCATTATCTTGAGTCATAATATTTCTTCTTGGGCTAGTTAAATTCACCTTTTTCTTTCACCGTGTTCTCTTGAAATGAGAACATAAATTGGGACGAGTCGAGAACGAAGTAATGGTCCCGGAGGATAGCATTAGTAGTCCTCACTATTACGTGAAATAGTGTGATAATAAATTTTGTATAATGAGGACTCCTTTTGAGTTTGTATAATATCTAGTAGACAAAATTTGTATTCAAACTTCACGATTTATGTCGTATTGTGCTACCTACAGATTATATTAATAAGTTGTATTTGAATTTATGTACTATGTATAGTGGCGGCCAAGATGGGTGGCGATATCCTAATTTTTGAAACGTCGCGGATTAAACTAGTGGGTCAACCCATGATTTATCCATCTATAACTTTTTTGATTTGTTGACTAATTTCAATGACTAAAATAACTGGGAAAAAAGAGAGTTATACCTAACACTATAAACTTAGAATAACTCTTTATTTTCTAAAATAATGACCATCAGAATAAATATTATAAGTTTTAGTGTTCGTACAACTTTTCATAACCATCATTTCTTATTAATCTACCTATCTATGAGGTGACAACCATAATTAACGTAATTAAAACTGCGACAAATTAAACAGACGATAGTTTGGTCAATTTTATAGTTTACCTATTTCATTAATAATTTTTTATTTGATTAAATTAAATATCTTTATTTTTAACTAGTTACTATTTGGGGAGAGCGATGCGAAGACAAAAAGTATCTGCATCCGTATCTACATCTGTGCGAATATTATAGCGGATACAGTTACAAATGCAGATATACAAACTTTTAAATTTTTAAAAATAAACAATTATAAAAATTTAATCCATCAAGATAACAAATAAAAATACAATGACATGATCGTAATTGTTGTTAAAGGAGGCCGTCAACAACAAATAAATTTGATAATTCGTGTCAATTATCATATATAAGAAGTTATTACACAACTTTAGTCGACTAATAAAATCCGATAAAAAATTAAGAAAATGTGACATTAGCTGTTAAGTCAGAAAAAACAGTGAAGTAATTTTTTTGACAAAAACCGTGAGAATAAAGCTTCGATAAAATCACTTAAGTTATTGAAATTCAAATCACGTATATACAAGAACATGATTTGCTAATAATTTATTTGATAATTAATCAATTAATTAATGTACAAACTATAAAAGAAAAACAAACAATGCATAACTTAGCAGTGAGCATGAGTGTTTATATTGTATATCACTCTAATTTTGTATGTGAGGTATAGTTAGCTCCTTAATTTTTATTTTAATATATTTATAATTATTTTTGGGTTTACATACATATATGTATGTGTGTGTAACATGGGAGACGGTGTGGAATAATGCAGATACTACTTGTCGACATATATTTACATTTATCCACAAATACTAAATAATAATGTTACTATCACATAAAAGATCATCATATATCGCCATTTACATATCGTACGTGAGTAATGTCCATGAATTTTTTGTTGAGTTAAGTGGAGTTAGCATAGCGATAATAAATTAACAGTGTATCCCATGCAGATATCGAAAGATATATGTGATAATAATATTATTTAATATTAAAAGGTAAAATATAAATAAGAGAAATTATAAATATTTATATTCAATTTTTTTTTAATAATAATCTTAGAAACTAGACCGCGTATTCACTCACATCACACCACATGCGAATTTTACAAAATTACCACAACGAACTGAGACAAGAAATTCTGAAAATAAAAAAGTCGTTGGGGTCGAATAAAAATAACTGAAAGAACGTCGGATTTTCCTGCAACAACCAAAATTACGAACATTATCTTCGATCTTTTACCTCAGGCTCAGGGCTACAGCTATTAGCTAAAAGCACAGAACGCAAAGTCTGACAGAAAAACAAGAATAAGAAGAAGGCTGCAGTACTGGCCACTCCAAAATCTCGGCATCGTTTGCTAAGCAATCTGTTCCATCCACATGGATTTGTAAGTAATTTTCTCTCCTCTTTCTTTATTTCCCAAACATACCCAATTTTTTAAGTTAGCTTTCTTGTGTTTGGAGAATTATTGAGTAATAAATATGAACACTATGAGTTCATGTGTTGAAATTCAACCTGAAATACTTACTAGTTAGTCCTATTCGCGAACCCCAAAGCCGCGAAATTGGAAATTTGAGTTCGCGGAACGTCAGTTGGGCAAATCCGCGCACAAATTAAGCTGCATATCCAATTATGTTATGGGCATCGATACAGTACCCACTTTCATGAAAATGGGGCTATATCCTGGCACATAATTTTGAGTGTTTGATATTGTGCTGTTTCTTAGTTGTGATAAAAATGTTACCTTGTGTCTACTCCTTCCATTCCAAAATTAGAGATGCATTTTTATAACTACAATTTTTAAGGATATTTCTATGTTCTTAGCTAAGGATTTAGGATGGTGGTGTGATACTGGAAATGAAAGTTAAATAGTAATGGCAAATTAGAAACTTTATATCCTAAAATAAAAATGTATCTCAAATTTTGGAATGAACTAAAAAAAGAGGAAAATGTATCCCTAATTTGGAGAGGAGTGAGCATGTTAGCGACCAATGAAAGGCTTACTTCATTCATGATTCGAGTGTTGCTATACTAAGCAGACAAAAACATGAGTGATCCCTTTTTAAGATAAAGTTGATACAGATTTTATTCATCTAAATTCTATAACACTAGATGCTGACATGCTCCATGCTCATCTTACTCCCCCTTTGTATTTTTTTGTCATTGTATATATAAGCAGACAGACCTCAAATGGCAGTTATGTCTAATTATCTCAGGTTAATCCCAAAAGTCATGTGCTCAGACCTCATGCAGGGATTTTGTGATCATAACTAATTTCTTAAGAAGTAATATTTGACACCATACCGAACATTCTCTTTGAAATTTGAATAACAGAATGGATGGATAGATGAATATTGTTTAGTTGATATTTTATGATATATATGACGTAGTTTTGTATTGTATGTCTAACTTATTGAGAACGGAATTTAATGTATATTTCGACGTAATATTATCTCACAGGTTGCTGTCAAGGACAATGTGCTCTTCTCAAATGATATCCCCTTGCTGTGGGATCCAAATCGAGCCTTCTGTTAATAATTTTAACTCCTCAAAAACTTCTCTAGTGCCCAGATACTCCTTGGGATGGTCCGGGACACAATCCTTATCTTTAAAGCAACCAACCAACAAGTCCTTGTTGCAATTGGGGGTATTACTGACATCTAAAACTTATGACATATCTGCTTCACCTCTAACTGGTGATGGAAAGGTAGGAGTCCTGTTGTTGAACCTTGGAGGTCCAGAGACTCTTGAAGACGTGCAACCATTTTTGTTCAACCTTTTTGCTGACCCGGTAAATTTTATAATACAATGAAGAAGCTAATATTTCTTTATTCTACTAATTCATACTCTTGTTGATTCTTTAGTATGTTAATCACGTGTCTCAATTTTCTCTTTACAAACTTTGTATTTTGCTGTTATGAATTAAGGAAGGAAGGCTCTTTCTCAAAATGTTCTGATTAAAAGAAATAGGGATAAATGGGAGATTATGAAAGACAGAGAATTCGAATAATGTAGCGGAAGGGAGCAATAAGAGGAAAACTTAACTGTTGAAGAGGATTTTTAGTCAATATTGGGCATGAGGCCTAGGAAGAGAGAAAATAGTCTCTCTATCCATTGGTCTATTTGTCCTCTACTTTCTTTTCTTTTTCCTCAAATTCATCCCCTCTTTTTAGTAGTGCAAATTGACCAATCACACCCCTCAGATGTATTGTACAGCACCGAACTGACATTTATAACAGTTAAATTTATGGATCATAAGTAAAGATCCAGGATGTAAACCATTAATATTAAGTATAAGGAGGCACACTTTTGGTGTGTTTCTGCTTGCCTAGAGGGCTTGTACCTTTTTAATGTCACCTTGCCTTTTGTTGAGTGAATATATGCATCTGAACTTGCCTATAACAACTAACAAAACCTTCAATTAAAGGTTACGGGTCTCCTCCCAGTCTTAATTTGTTACTTATAGTCAAACTTAAGTTCTTGGTAATGTTTTGTATGTCAGTGTTCAACTTGTTGCATTTGAACAGGATATTATTCGATTGCCAAGATTTTTTCGTTTTCTTCAAAAGCCCTTGGCGCAATTCATATCTGTGGCCAGAGCCCCAAAGAGCAAGGAAGGCTATGCTTCAATTGGGGGTGGTTCTCCTCTTCGACAGATAACAGATGCACAGGCATGTTATATTTCTTTTATTTTATGAAAAAGAAGAAACTACTTACCTTCAGTTCTCAAATAATTCAGTATTCTATTTTGTAGTATTTTTGTTTTTGTGCCAGCTTTACAAGCTTTGGACGAAACCAAGAAATAACCCCTCACATGCGAAATTATAGAAGATCTCCTTTCTGATCAAACGATTCCATCGATGGCCTAATATTCAAGATTTCTGTTTGGTTATTTATAACCTAATGGGTATTTACAAATTACTCTGCTGAAGAAGTCTCATTTGAAAAAATGTGAGCAGAAACAGATGGATTGAAAATATTAGTTTATAACAGATGGAAAAAGGTTTAAAAACCTCTCGAGTTAGTAGGCTGCCAACAAAAAAGTTACTGGGACATCTCAGCAGCTAGGAGTGAGAGAAAATTCAAGAGATTGGCTTTTTCTGTTGATTATGATAGGCGACTTAGAGAGTGACTTTGAATCCAAATAATTTGTTTTTATTGGTTTCTTGTATTTTTTCCCCAATGACTTTTTCTCCTCCTACTTGTTCTTCTCTTCTTTCAATAAAATTCTTCTTTAACTTAAAGAGAAAAAAGAAAAACATAGACATCAACCAATTTATAGGATTAGGTGTTTAGGGAAAGGCTTTCTCTAGAAAACTAGATTATATTTTGTTTATTGTGATTAAATCCGCAATTTACATTCTATATGGAAAACATACTTTTTAATGCCATATTTCTATGTAGCAGCTTAAGAAGTTGATCTACCAACTATATTTATATGGAAATCAGGGAAAACAGTTTACACGATTCATGGATCAGCAAAACTAGATAAGACTGACACCTCCATGTATATTAGTCCTTCTCTCTTTAACTTTTTCTGTGACGTGAGACTCAACTTACTTCAGCATTCCCAACAATGTTGGTGTATTATGCCTTCGTTGATTCTGATGTGTAAAATTTCTTCTCTTATCAACATTTTTGATATTGTCGTTCCCTGTCTTTCGGTTTATTTTTTCTCCCCATGTTAGTCAAGAGACATATTCCACATAACTTAGATATTATAGTTTATATAATTAATCGAAAAGAGATAGGATGTTGGAGTAATTCTTACATTTGAAATAGGACTAGGGTGAAGCACTAGCTTTGGTAAGAAACTAAGAATTAAAGCCTCTTAATCCCCCACTTTTTTTATTGTATAAAAGTAACTGAAATTGTAGTTTAAGTTTCAATATCCTAGTCATTTTCGTTAACATTTTAAAGAGTTCGCTTTGGAATTTTGTTTAAATACTTAATTGCTTAAGAATTACAGTCATGTTAATTTATTTGGGAATCTGTACTGTGGTACGAGGCATATTGGGCTTTGTATAGAGTTGCCGTCAACAATGGTCTTATTTTCATAAGCCTATGTACATATTATGTCTTTTCATTGACTAATATTTTCTTTGTTCAGGCTGAAGAGTTGAGAAAGGCACTCTGTGCAAAGGATGTCCCAGCAAAGGTGTACGTCGGTATGCGTTATTGGCATCCATTCACTGAGGAAGCTATTGAACAGGTTCCGGAACTCTATAATTTTGTGGCCCAAAGTTGACAGTCTTCGTATTAAGTTTAGATCCCTGGATGCTTCTTAAAACAAAATAGAACTTAGTTATCTTTTGCAATCTTCAAATTAACCAATTTCATAAAATGGAGTATGACGTCAGAAAAATCTTGTTATGTCAATTAAAAAGAAATGGAGTATTCTCAATTTTCTTAAATCTTAGGGAGTGTTAGTGTCATTTTACGCAAATTATTTGCACGGATTCATAGGAGATTTTTTGGTACCTAAAATGAGGATATTATAAAAAACTTCAAAAAAAAAACTTTACCCCAACCAAATAAATGAAAAAGAAGAAAACATATCATAATAATAAAAGGTAGTAAATTTAAGAGCATACAAAACTTACATGTTGTTACTTTGATACTAATTTTTCACAGAAGTTAGATTCCATTTGATTACATGTTTTCAAAGTACATTTTCACTTTTTTGCCTTTTCTCTTTTGCATGTTCTTCCGTATATAAAATAGAAAAAGAGCAGAAATTAATGAAGTTCTTCAAAAGAGCATCGGCAAATACTACCTTAATTTATTTTTTTGCATAAAACCTGAGACTGATAACTGATTTATTGTGAGCAATATGCTATTATTATTTCCCAGATTGAAGCAGACACATCTTTTCCCCCCTTTGTTTTTTAGTTCATGATGCATATATTATTGCAAATTTGTTTGAACATATCACTTGTTTCAGACTCAACTGACTTAGCACTGTTGTTTGTCTATTTATTATTAAAATGTCTCCTGTCCTATGTGTGGCTGAATGGTGATTTCAGCTGTTATGTAATGCTTCTTTCTTTGTTTTTGATCTTTTAATTTAGAAATCATTTTACATAACATTCTTTAATCATCAATCTTTTTGTTTGTTGATACTTCTTTATCCCCCTAGCTTGAAATTGTAAGCAAACTATTTGGACTATCAAAGCTTACCAATGATTTATTTTCTTTTAAAATTTTCATTTTCACAGATAAAAAAGGATGAAATTTCAAAGCTGGTTGTGCTACCTCTTTATCCACAATTCTCAATATCAACTAGTGGATCAAGCCTTCGGCTATTGGAGAGTATATTCCGGTGATGAACATGTTACTTTTACATTATGTATTACCAGAATTACTATCCCAAAGCTAATAAATTTTGGAAATATGTTTCCTGAATTCTTAGGGAGGATGAATACCTTGTTAATATGCAGCACACGGTGATACCTTCCTGGTATCAGCGTGAAGGGTATATAAAAGCCATGGGAGATTTGATTGAAAAAGAGTTGGGAAATTTTGATCATCCTGAAAAGGTATTACTTTTTTCGTGCAAATATAATTTCTTGCTCATTTGTTTTAGGAATTCATTCATTTTGTTTCCGCCCTCTGAGATTTAAATATTATGAGACTCCAAAATTGCACGTAAAATTACTTTAGATGCTTCATATGTACTGGGAATCAGGATTATTACATACTACATTTCTCACTCCCTTAAGACCATTCCTTGACATGTTTTAGGGTTCAACCCTAATTAGTTCTAAGCTAGATTCACTCCAGTTTTCCACTCTCTTCCATTCCTAGACATATTTTGGGGTTCTACCCTAATAAGTTCTAAGCTAGATTCATTCCAGTCACTTTATTGTTTCCTTCTATGTTCAGATTGGTTTCATATTATGATACAATATTGATGGTTCGCTTTGTTAGTCCTTCATGTTATTGGGGTTTTATACACATTAAAATGCTAATTACAGTCATGGCAATTGAATGAGCCATCTGATGAGGTATCGGGTTCTAAGTGTTACTTGTGCCCAATATAGGCATATGATTGTGGTTCTAGTCATATAATTATTTATTTACGTTTCATGCGAAGACTCTCGAAATTCAGTCAGCATATAGAGAATACGAGGCCTCTTGAAGAAGACTGTCAAAAGGAATACTCAAATTTGTACAATTTGCAGGCTTGCTTATCTGTAAAAACAATAGAAATCAATAAATGCTCAATATATTTAGAATAAATCATAGTTGAGAGCTATTTCAAGTTGTGTACCTTTGCGCCGAAGGATTATTTTTGATAATGTTATATGCGTGTTTTTTCTCCCTGTTTCTAGAATCCCTTGTATAACTTTATGAATGCTTGAGATATAACTAGCCTTATTTTTCCATTCTTTTGCTATTGTGAACAAGTTTAATGGAAAATACTTTATAGGTGATGATATTTTTTAGTGCTCATGGGGTGCCACTAGCCTATGTGGAAGAAGCTGGTGACCCATACAAGGCTGAGATGGAGGAATGTGTGGATTTGATAATGGAAGAACTAGAAAAGCGAAGGCTTAATAATTCATATACTCTTGCTTATCAGGTACCTTATTTCATGCTTGTATGTGCCTATCTTGATTGAAAGGTACAAATTGAGTAATTTAAAAAAGAAGTTACACACTGATAGTAGTAGCTGTACTAAAGGATATTAAGGGCATATAAATTTGAAAATAATATGGGATAATGGGATCTGCACGTATAAATGCACAAAGTGATTATCCGCTTATATTACCCATCACTTAGTGAATTGTCATGTTTATGTACCAGAGTCATGCAAGATGGCTCTTATTGAAGCTAGTTGCATAATTTTCTTTAACTAATTTATTTCTATGGTTCTACCAAACCATTAATAATTCCTCTGCAGTCTCCAATCATTTATCTACATTTTTTCTTTTTCCTTTTATTTGAAAAATATTTCCCCTCTTTTTTTTGTGTCACATATTTGTCTATCATGCGCCATGTATGATTATGACAGTGACTCAGTTGATGGGCTGCTTGATTCTGATGCAGAGTAGAGTTGGACCTGTGGAATGGTTGAAACCGTATACAGATGAGACGATTGTTGAGCTTGGGAAGAGAGGTGTTAAAAGTCTTCTAGCTGTCCCAATTAGGTATTTACTGTCAAGTAATGATTATTTGAATGATGCTTATTAGATTATGTACTTCTACTCTTTCAGAGACCTGTAATACAATGACATGTTACTTCTGCATAGTTCACATCTATTGTGTTGGTTGAATTAAGTTGCTTTGTTACACTTGACTCACAGCTTTGTCAGTGAGCATATTGAAACTTTAGAGGAAATAGATGTCGAGTACAAGGAATTGGCTCTGAAATCTGGCATAGAGAAATGGGGACGTGTGCCTGCACTAGGATGTCAGCCTACCTTCATATTGGATCTGGCAGATGCGGTGATTGAAAGCCTTCCATATGTAGGTGCAATGGCAGTCTCAAATCTTGAAGCTCGACAGGTACAATAAGATTTTTTTCCTTTTAACTATCGCACCAATAGTGGAGTAGGAGTAATGTCCAATTGTTTCTTTTTCTGGAGTTGTATGGTAATGCATTAATGAAGCCTGCATGCCTATTTAGGGTATAGTAAGGGTATAGTAAATATTACACTCTACACCACAACTACAAGTTGATTAACAATCCACAAAAGTCTGGAAGTTTATGGAGGACAGGTTTCTGTGCGTATTAGTTAATCGATCCATCAGAACCATGACCAAAAGATGGGCAGTAACCATGAAACAGGAAATGTCAATAAGTTTTTGTAAGAAGTGATGATCTTGTTTCTGATTGACCTGCAATGGACATCCTAATTCACTCTACCATCAAGCCTCTTTGGATCTCAACAAATTTTTTGTCTCCACCTTTACTGAACGTTCCACACCTTCTTTAAATAGAAGAGTTAGTCAAACTCATACTGGTTGCCAAAAGAACTGAAATGCTACCTTCTTTTCTTGTCTTTCCCACTGGGCCCTAAACCTGTTATGTCAAGAACAGCTCCGTCAAAATTTAGCTTACATATCGTTTATTGGTGGGAACCTGATATATGTGAATGCTTCAGAGAGTTGGCCTATTATTACTGCTGATTGTTACAAGAGCCAGGAAGACTTTCATTGTTAGAATCTCAGCAATTCTCCTCGGACTTTCTTGCTCCCCCTCCCCCTCCCCCTCCCCCTCCCCCTCCGTTTTCTGAGGCAAGAAAGACTGTGCTTGCCGCTAAAGGTGTAAAAGACAAGTGGATCTTGCCTAATTCTTTCCCATACTGAATTTACAAAGAGACGGTGTGAATAGGCTGAAGAGGGTCAACTAATGTCCTCCAAAGCAAACATCGTTTGCCCATAATGTTCAAAAATTTAATATTGAAGAATGAGGTTTTTATTGTGTGATGTTCTAATTACATGCCTACAGAAGTGTTTATGCCATCTCCTCTAACTAACGCCCTTAGCACAAACATAAACTACGGACACAAGAAAGAAACAGAAGGGAAACACATAAAATTTTAATTGAAACATCCCATCTAGTTCTTCTGGAAAGGAAAAGGAAATGGAATAGATATTCATCATTATTTCGTACCTCACAAATTAGCCTATATTCCTGGTAATAAGTGTGAAATGCGACTTGGGGATTAAAAGTATATTTGTGGACTGATATTTGTTATTGACACTGGGTCTAATTTGAGGTTTCTCTATGCCTTCTGCAGTCCCTCGTCCCCCTAGGCAGCGTAGAAGAACTATTGGCAACATATGATTCACAGCGTAGGGAGCTACCACCACCTGTGACAGTCTGGGAATGGGGATGGACAAAAAGTGCAGAAACATGGAATGGAAGAGCAGCTATGTTGGCAGTGCTTGTTCTTCTTTTACTTGAAGTGACCACGGGAGAGGGTTTTCTACATCAGTGGGGAATATTGCCTGTGGTGCATTGATGCTCTCTCTCTCTCTACATTTTAGTGGGACTTCCAGGGTAAAAGATGGAAATCATAATTTTGAATGTCCTAAATCATTTAAATACCGGAAAAGAGAGAAGAAGAAAAAACTCACGTCACGAAGCCTTATGCCTTTGGCATTCCATGATTATTGGGCTGATGTGAGCTTAATTTTGTGAAAATAGAGATAATGTTAGAAATAATACTCAAAAAGTTCATTTCCATTCTCTTATCCTATTTTCTCAGTGCCCAAAGGCTTAACTGTAAAGTTGTTCCCCACTCATGGCCCTGCCTTTGTATTCCACTTCAAGTTTATTGTCATTTTGGTCTCCCCATTGAACACCGTTCACATATCTCTGTATATGGTTCACGGATATTATTGGGGTGTTGTATCACAAGACTACTATGAAATGGAAAAACCGAAATATACGTACGTTTACTTGTGGATTTTCAATGTTTATGCCTTTCTGTCTGGAAATGATTCTTTGTCTAAGCAGGTGCAGGTGCAGGTGCATCGACCAGGCAAAATAAATTCTTCTTTTTTTATTTAAACCTAGTTTTTTTTTTTTTGGGTATAAAATTTAAAATACATTAATTTTTCATGGCCGCGAATAAATAGTAAAAAAGACTAAACTTTTCTCCTTGCTTTTAATCACGGTTTCTTGGAGAGGGCGAGTGATGACATGATGGATGAAAGTGCAGTGCTCACAAACCCAATTACAAGAAATCCAGCAGATAGATAAGCCATGGTGCAAAAATCACCCATCTTTGATCTGTAATCAGCCGCATCAAATCCATCAATTGTTTTGAGGTGGTCAGCAGATCTTTTAAGCTCTATGGTTGCACCAAATGCCGCACCCACGGACGTTGCGAGTAGGATCAAACCAAGCTGTTAAAAATGTATGAAACTAAATTAATCTATTCATTGACTCAATATATACATATACATATACATATACATAACCAGGAGTAATAAAATAGAAAGAATACTTACCTTGTCACCAAATAAATCATAGAGGGCAAAGCTGGAATGATTTATTAAGCTCTTCCCAGTTTTAAGATAATAGATTGTAAAGGGAATTTGAAATAAGGTGTAGGCAAATCCCACCACCATACTGAATAACACGTACCTGCATCATGCATGCATGCATGCTTGTGTCATTAATTACAGAAGAATTAAGATGAAAACGAGAGAGAGAGAGAGAGAGAGAGATAGTAGTAATTAATTACTGGTAGCTCGTAGCATCATTGTAGCTGAAATGGTATTTCTTGGAGTCAAGTTTATAGGTTACTTTGTCACTCTTCAAGATGATTATGGATGCTACAAGTGAAAGAATTGTCACAATTCTTGCCCCAAGTGTAATTAATGGCACTTTTGATGGCTTTGGATCTTCATACCGGAGTTCCGCCATTTAATTAATTTCTCCTCGACCACCTTAATCTCTCTCTCTCTATATATCTTAATTAGTTAGTTAGTTTGTCTTGTCAATAACCTACAGATGTTGCTACCATTTATACTCTAGTGCGTGCATACCTTTTTGTCATTTACCTCCTTCAGATTCGTAATTGTT
Organism: Panax quinquefolius; assembly: GCA_020205615.1. NCBI lineage: Eukaryota > Viridiplantae > Streptophyta > Magnoliopsida > Apiales > Araliaceae > Panax > Panax quinquefolius. The sequence goes on along the minus strand of CM035173.1, from coordinate 11,540,098 downwards.
TTTGTTTTAGTTGGATGTACTTCCCTCCTCTTTATTCCTTTGTAGATTACGATTGACTCACAACTACATATGCCTTAAAACTTTCACCTACATCATAGCAGGCCTAGTGTTTATTACTCCTGTTAATAACCAGATTATATTTTGGGAAATATATATAGTGCTCTGTCCCAATGCAAGTGGGTGGTGCTGCTTATATCAAAAAACTCTGAATTAATTGGACATATTCACTTGGGAATCCTGCTCGACTAACGCCTAGGACACCAATCACAGATTATGGCTTGATCATGCCTGAATACTTGTTCAGTAGTACTAGTAATAATTTATTTATTTTTTAAAAATATTAACATTTGCATTGTACATACTTGGACACATTTAACTGCTAAGAATTACACCAACGACATGGATACATACTCGAGCAACAAATCACAAGATAGATGGGGAATAAAGATTTTCGATTTGGCCATTTCTTCTTCTTCTTCTTCTTCTTCTTCTTCTTCTTCTTCTTCTTCTTAATCTCTTTATTTGAACAGATCGATGAACCAATCGATCGAACTATTCTTTTATAATAATGAAAAAAAGAAGATCTAATAATTGGTCTTTTGATAAAACATTTCTATACAAAAAAAAGGACAAAAGAAAATAGTGTGACTAAATATTTAAGAAGGAATTACTAATTCCACGAATTAATCTAGCAGCTATATAATATAATACTCCCTCCGTCCCAGGATAAAAGTGTTGGTGGACTTTTTACGCATATTAAGAAGATGAATGAAATGATAAAATTGTCCATAATAATGTCATTAATTATTTTCAATGTAGGTGAGAGAGTGACTTTCTAGCTATTCAATTCAAAATATTCTCTCTCCATACTTATTAAATATGGATAGAGAATTAGAATAAGAAAAATATGAGATATTTAATGCTCTATGGGTATAATAGATAAAAATGTGTAAAAATTTGGTTATTAAAGAAAAGTGGACATTTAACCTGGGACTATCTAAAATAGTAATAAAGACTTTTATCATGGGACGGAGGGAGTATAATATAATGCATGCGACGGTCATCTAATTCCAAGATTAATGTTGATAATTCCTTAATTGTCCCTCGAAATCATCGTCTGTGGTTCGTACGTAATCATATGTAGTTGATTAATCCTTGAACCTTATTCATAGTTGCTATCGACTAAAGTACAAATACAAAATTTTCATTACATTTGCCTCCTATATATATAGACAGACATCCCGGACGATGATGACAACCTATATATATATATATATATTTATATATATTTAGGTTTAAAGATGACTAATATTTTTTCTTGTGAACCAACTTTACTTGAATGGTCTTTGGCACTCTGCAATACTATGGCAGTTGGCATTAGGGCGAGTATACGTGGGTTAGAATATATTAATATGCACATTCAAGGTAAATTAAATAGTAGTAATAAAATAGAAGAGAGAAAATGTTATAGGAGAGAAATATTTTACTACCGTTTTACTTTTGTGTGCGTGTGTTTTTGGATTTGAATGTGTACATAGATATGGGTTAATTGCTTTGATTGATTCGTGGGGTCACGTCATAACCAAATTAAATCAGCACGGTTTAGTATTATATAAAGGAAATTGATATTTTTACAATATTTTTTGATATTTTCACATGAAAAGTGTCACAATAGATGTATACTGACGATTCGATTTTTAAATAGAAATATCATTTTTTATTATGAGTTTATCAATTTTTTATATAAACCACCAACACCATCCATCATACGGAGGTTTGCTTTGGTTTGATCATTTAGTTTATAAGCCACCCAAATCACCTCCTTAATTGTTGCTTAACATGTTAAGTGCGGTTAGAATAATTATAAAAGTGCCGCTATTATATTTGCTTGGATAGTAGTATTAATTATTTTAGTTCTGACACCATCAATATCAACATCTGACATTTCTTTATAAAATTCTCAAAATTTTCAAATCCAAAGAGCAAAGATATTTAGGCAAACTACATAAACCACGACATAATGTAAATTTTAGATTTTCCAAATCAACAATCAGGTACAAGATCTGCTAATTAGGTTTACAAAATTAACTTATACTTGAATACAGATGCCATTTAAGTAAAAATAAAATAGAATATACTCTCCCTCCCAATATATATATATATATATATATATATATATATATATATATATAGAGAGAGAGAGAGAGAGAGATTAATATTGATTTTTGAAATCAATTTAAGGCAAAAAAATAACATTAATTATTTTTTATTTTAGTCAATACAATAACAAACATTTTAACTATTATCTAAGCATTATTACTCATTGTAAAATTTATTATTTCATATTTTTAATAAATCATCACAATTTTGAATTTGAATATATCTCAAATTAACTTTTAAAAATAAATAATGATCTTATAATTTGGAAAAGTTACAATTTTCTATTACAAAGTATATACCACTAATATATTTAATATATATATAGAGTCAGGCTGGGTTGATTTATAATGATTTTGAGGGTTCTAAGCCATTACCAAACCACCTCAAATAGTTTGATTTAACTCCTCATCTCCTAGTTGGCACTATATATGCTTGAAAAGAAGATGAAATCATGACCAAAAAATGAAAATGATGCAAACATATTTTCAGACAGAACGTAGCTAGCTACGTCTGGTTTTTCTTTTGAGCCGGCCTGCTTCATGTATTCAAACAAGCTAGTCCTACGTACCTGATCACATTACTCTTGCGAATCTTAGTTTGTTTGGATTCTCTTTTTTATTTTTTTTCCCTATGTTTTAATTTTATTTATTTATTAATGAGATATTTAAAAAAAAAAAAAAAAAAAAACATTACCAGACTGGAAGAGATGATTAAAAGAGTTGGAAAGTAACAAAACTACATGTTAACAATTGGCCGGCCGGCCTGCTGGCATGACACTCTTAGCAGTCGTGTATGTTGTGGTGGATCAATATATATATGATCAATATCATAATCTAGTATCACTTTTGTGCAAATTAATTTCTTCTTTCCATTCATCCATCATGAGGCTGGCTAGTAACACTGTAACAAAAATTAAATAAATTCAACCGAACCCAATTTTGAATGTTAGAATTTTGTAAATTTATTAAGAGAATAATTAAATGAAACTCTTTTGTTAAACGGAGAGGAAGTGTAACAATGATGGGATTTAACGATGGTTAAAGAAATCCCTTATAACATGCAGACGGATAATTAGGAAATCGTCCAAAACTACTTCGATAATGTTGCATTATCAGCGACAAAATAGTTCAACCCGGCCGTTGCTAGTATCCATGTTACGTACATGAAGTGACTGAATATACGACGGATAAGACAAGCGTCGCTAATATACATAATACGTACTACATGAGCTAGCGACTGATTATGACTGCCACGGCTCCTCCCAATGAATAATATACTCTCTCGGATCCACAAAAATGTTCTTTAAAAAACTTTTCAAGTGTATTTATATAATTCTAAATTAAAATTGATGTCCTTTTTGTTAATTTTTTTGATAAATACAATTTATAAATTATTTTAGAATTCTAGTAATAATACATCATTTCATTTGCAAGTGAATGCTTAGGCAAATAATGTGACTTGCACGTCCATTGAACCACATTTTACCCAAGAAAGAAGAAGGGTTGAGTACAGCACTTGGCTTAAATCAAGTTCAAGAGGTAATGTTAAAAGTTTTAACCTTTTACAATATTTATTTTCTGATTGCCAGTCATGATAATGGTTATTGCCTTATTGGTACGATTCAGTCAAAATTTCTGATTTGTGATGGCGCGAAACTATATCATTGCAATGCACACAAGACACAACTTGTTTGATGATATGTCTATAAGAGTTTGAGATGTGATTGTTTCGAGTTTTTGTTTAACTTCGCTCGTCAGTCCATTGCTTGCTTCTTCATGCACTAGTTTCAAGCACATTGTACTCACTGTTAGGCAGTAGTTAAATAACAAAAAAGAAGATAAAATTATGCAATATAAATACACATAACTCTCAATACCTGACAATAAATCTTACAATCCTTGTGTGTTTACACAACTCATAATTTGATTAGCAATGTCGTGGTTGTATCAACCGCTGCTTCCATCTCCACTTCCCGGTAGAAGCTGTCTCAACATTGCGACCACCTGCAACATATTAGGCCTTTTGGAAGGGAAATCATCAACGCACTGAAGCGTTATCTCTAAATACCGAACCATTTCTTTAACTTCGTCTGCTTCATCTGTTCCTTTAGTCGCTGAAAGCAGCTCTGGGTCTATTACTTCCATCCCTTTTCCTTCTCTAACCTTCATTTTCACCCACCCCACCAAGTTTGTGTCACCAAAATCTTCTTTATCCGTTGGCCGTTTACCTGTGACAAGTTCCAAAAGCACGACTCCAAATGAATAGACATCTCCCTTTGCGGTTACAACGGAAGCTTTGGTAGTACTCAGGCGGGACGTAACCGGAGTACCCGCTAGCGTGCTCACGCTGAGATGTGTGTCGAGTGCACTTATTAGCCTCGCCATTCCGAAATCAGAAACTCGGGCTTCCATTTCATGGTCTAGTAGTACGTTGCTCGACTTCATGTCTCGGTGTATGATGTGTGGGATGCAGTTGTGGTGTAGGAAACAAAGTCCTTTCGCCGCCCCTCTTGCTATCTTCTTCCTTTCCTCCCAAGTAAGAATTCGTCTATCTCGTGTCTTTGCTCTCCCATGGAGCATTTCTTCAAGGCTTCCAAATTCCATGAACTCATAAACTAGTAGTCTCTCCTCACCAATTTTGCAGTAACCCAACAAGGGAACCAGATTCCTATGCTTGATCTTCCCCAATGTTTCCATCTCGGCCATGAATTCTCGATCACCTTGGCAGCTCAGACGTATGAGCTTCTTGATTGCAACGCTTGATCCATCTTTCAACGATGCTTTGAATACTTCTCCAAAACCACCATAACCAATAAGACTGGCTGCTGAGAAGCCATTAGTCGCCTCAATCAATTGTGAAAACTTGAGTTTCCTTAGTTGTCTTTGGAAAGTCGCAACATTAATGCTCAGAGGCTCTTTCTCTTTGTCAATCTTCCATGTTGTGGCTGCATGGGATGCTTGCAACTGATGAAGCATCTTGACTTCCTCTGCCTCCTTCCGCCTTGCACGCATTGCAAGTGCCCACACAATCAAAATGCAGATAGAAGCAACAGAAATGAGAGTACCTAAAACAATACTATTAGTCCATGACGCAGCTCCACGGCCTCTCTTCCCACCATCATCACTTGGATTTGCTGCTGGTCTGCTGTTGTAAGTCTGGCATTCAGGTAATGGAACACCACAGAGCCCTGAATTGTTTGCATACTGGCTTGCAGGTAGTGTACTTAGTTGTCCCCTTGCTGGAATTTCCCCTGTTAATTCATTGTTGGAGAGATCAATTTGCACCAAGAAAGACAGCTGTGAGAATGAGTCGGGGATGTGCCCCTGCAATCGATTATGTGATGCATCAAACACACCTAAATTTTTGAGCTGCCCAAGTGACGAGGGGATCTCCCCAGAGAGCTGGTTATGTGCTAATTCAAGAACTTGTAAGGCCATCATTTCCCCAAATTCATCCGGTATTTTTCCTTGAATCTCGTTGTAAGAAAGATCAAGATACTCCAGAGTCTGGTACTGTGTGAAGAGACTTAGGACCGGACCAGAGTACATTCTTGTGAGATCACAACTTTTCAAAGTTGGGACTTGGGACAGCCTTTCTGGTCGAATTCCAGAAAACTCTAATAAACCACCAACTCCTTTACATGAATTCCCCACATTGCGAAGAAATACCAACGTGTTTCCTAAGAGAATTCCACTTAGTGCTTTTGCTCCAAGCTGCCTACCAAGTCGAGGTGGGATCTCCCCAGTTAGTTGGTTGCTATTCAAGTCAAGCCACACCAAACTGCTGCAGTTTCCTAGCTCTGATGGGATCTGACCACTCAGCCTATTATTCCCGAGTTGCAAGACGGCCAGCCTTGACAAAAGACCGAATCTCGTTGGGATTTCACCACCGAGTCCATTGCTTGTGAGGGATATCCATTCTAGATTACTGCAGTTCAACAATTCAGTTGGTATTTGACCACTTAAATGGTTATTGTTGAGAATGAGATCCCTTAGATTCTTGCAATTTCCCAATTCTGCTGGTAAGTTTCCCTCCAATTCATTATACCAGGCAATCAGCTGCTCGAGATTTGCAAGCTTCCCAAATTCTACTGGTATTGATCCATTGAGGTAGTTCAAGCTGAAATCTATAGTCTTTAGCTGGGAACACGTGGATAATTCAGTTGGGATATGTCCTGTGATGGAATTATCCGCGAGTCTCAGTTCTTCAAGCGAAGCAGCTCCTGGACATATATCTGGTGGAAGGATTCCAGATAGCATATTGGAGCTGAAGTCCACAATTCGTAACTTTTTGCAGGATGAGATGGAAACAGGAAATGCTCCAGATATCCTGTTATTGCTTAAAATCAAGCTCTCTAGTGATCCCAAGTTTTTAAGGATTGAATCGGGAAAAAGGCCGGTTAAGTTATTGTTTGACAAGTCAAGAACTTGTAGCCATGAACATGATGAGAAGGATATTGGAACAGTGCCGCTAATGTTGTTGTTAGATAGCCTAAGTTCTAAAAACGATTCACATGTATTACCCAACTCGGATGGGATCCAACCTGTGAGATGATTGTGAGAAAGATCGAACTTCTGTAAGCTGTTGAGATCACCAAAAGACTGCGGTATGGTCCCAGTGAGCATATTGTATGAAAAATTCAAACTTTTGAGATTTGTGCAATTCGAAAGGGAGAAAGGAATTGAATCTATTATCTTATTTTTGGACAAATCAACATGCAACAAAGAATCGCAGGTCTCAATTTTCAAACCTGAAATGGATCCTGTGATATTGTTCAAAGAGAGATCAAGAAGCTGCAGTTTATTGGAATTCAACAAAAGATTCTCAGGTAGCAAACCAGTTAGAGTGTTGTTAGAAAGGTTGGCATAAACAAGATTGGGGAACTTTGTGAGAAAATTATCTGGAACTAGGCCTGCTAGCCCAGTGGAAGATAATTCAAGTTGTTCCAATCCGAATGGGAGTTGAAGCAAAGAGGATGAATTTACAGTAAACGAATTTGCAGACAGATTCAGGAGAGTTAACATATTTAGAGAAGCCAAAGGAGCAAAAGAGATTGTGCCAACAAGATTACACTTGACAAGGTCAAGTTGAGTGGCTCTTCCAAGGGTACATGTCACTCCATACCATGAGCAAGGATTCCTGTTGAGCTGCCACCCGGAAAAGACTCCACTCGGATCCTTCTGAATCATCTTTCTGAAAGCTAGGAGAGCCTCTACATCGGTTTTGATCGAAGAGGAGCTACCTTGGTCGGCTGCCAAAACCGAAACAAATAACAAGAAAAGTAATGTAATACTAACATGAACGATAAGCTGTGGCGGGTTGCTCTCCATTGATGAAAGCAAGTTGCAGGATCACTGGCTAGTGTGCTGTGTATGTAGGGAGAAGGAAGGGAGGGAGACAGCGTGCTTAGTATGATGAGAATTTGTTGGTGCAAAGCAGGAGAGTAAGCTTTAGCAAAAGGGGTTCTTTTTTTGTGTTTTATAAATGAAAAAGGAGGGAACGTGGGAAGGAATAAAAAAAAGGTGGGGAATTGAATTGAAGGTCAGTGCTATAGAAATAGAACTAGGAGTCTAGTATGTTTTTGAATTCTGTAAAACTGTAGAGAGAACAGGGGACTAAAAGTGAAAGGGTGGATTTGATTTTTTGGTCAAAAGAAATAGGACCCACAGACAAGGTCTATCTAAGATCGGCTGCTTTATGGGAAAAAAATTTATTGAGCTGTGTTTTGATCCAAGGGTCCTTTCTTGTCAATGAGCGTGAGAATGTTTCCATATTAGATATTGTCTGAGACAGTGAGGGAATGTGATGCCTTGCAACTGATGAACTCAAGATAGGAGGAAATATGAAAAGATCATGCATTTGATTATGATTAATGATCTTTTATCAAAATAATCTGTTCTTGGGATTGTTGGTAATTAGAAATCTTTATGCCCTTAAAAGCTGGAGAAAGCTTAGTTAGGGAATATGATTAATAGAAGTGAACTAGGGGTATGGTGTAGGGTCAGGAAGTGTATTTGGAGGGGGAATCATTAGTCATTACTATGGTTCATATGGGGCATAAGGTTTAGTGATTGCCTACTGAAGAATAAATATAATTTTCTTAGCCTTAATATTTATATATAAAATAATAAATAAAAAAAAGTGACTGAAGGCCCACAAAGGAACAACATCAATTAGCTCTTGTGGTTAATGGCAATGGAGGTGATGAATCCCTGGATTTGGTCCCCACCTTCTTTGCATTTTGTCTTGCAGATCAAGCTGCAAACTGGGTCGGTTTTGAAGTTAAAAATGCCAAACCCCTTTCTTGATCTAATTAAACCATATCCTAATCTTGATATTAAAGTTCCAACTTTATATATAGCTAAGATTCTCTCTCTGGGTTTTATTTTTAATACAGTATGTTCAAGATTTTCTAGACCATCTCATCTGTATGTAGTGTTTCCTCTTTCCTGCTGCTGGATATACATACATACATACATACATACATATATGTAGAAAAAGAATAAGAAAATTATATAGACGGAGCCATGGAGGGAAGAGTATTCAATGGATCGATCTTGATGATTGTTTCATATAATAAATAGTATGATGTGTTGGAGGATATTCAGAACTCATTATCCCAGTCCGTGAGCTATTGAATTTGTAGCTTAAATAATTGCTTGGACAGAATTATTTTAGTTTTTACTTCTTCTCCTCTACTTTTTGTTGATCCAAAAATAGAAAATTTAAATTGGCCTATTTTAGAGTTAGATTTTCTATACATTACATGTTCGTATACCCACTGGCCCTGTTGTCTTCCCTCTGGTCACTCTAAAAAAGTAACAATTCTATTATATGAAATAAACCACTACTGCTACTAGTTTTAAACTAAAACAGGATATCCAACGCCTCACTCAATAATAATGTAGATATGTGCCCCTCCTGAATGAAGTTCGTACATATAATAGCTAGCTAGCTAGCTGTAATATCTATGTATGAGAATTATCTCACTAATACAAAGGGTTACTAACCCAACTATAATTTAAGTTTAGTTGGTGTGTAGTTTGTAGGAAATTATGTGCACGTGATGATTAACCTATTACACGCACTGCTTCTACCATCATCACAAAAAGTTAAAATCAATTGGGAAAAATATCCCGGTTAAAAATTTACGGATGAATGATATAGTAAATCCCAAAAAAAGGTTGGGGCAAGGAATTGACTAGTTGAGGGACGCATGGTCTCTGGTGGTTAGTGCATCATTATCGAGAAAGCCAGACATAAATCAATGATGCGATTAATGATATATTGACGTTAAGTTTGGCAAGGGGTATCAGCGCAGGGTCGAGGTTTGTAGATGCCCATGACCAGTCAGTCCGATGCACTTCTTCCCACATAAACACAATATATATATATATATATATATATATATATATATATATAGTCATAAAAGGGATATGATTAGCATAAAGTCAATTTCATGTTAAATTCAATATAATACCGACACACATAAAGTGAATTTAGTCATGAAGTGAATTTATCAAAAAATTCACTTAATACTAACCACTCCCCATAAAAGAGAGGAAGATATGATCATTCAATATTCTCAGCCCTACTTTCATTAGGGCTCAAGCTATGACAGCACTACTACTTCTTATGATGGTGGTTGAGGATTACATTTTGACCATTCTAAAAGTGTGTTATACTTGTTATTATTACATTTATTATTAGCGTTCTCCAATTTAATGACCCCATCTCATAATAATTGTATTGTATGACCACTAATGCATCAATAAATGTTTTCAAAAGCAATTTTTCGTGTTTCTTCAAATCTGCATTCTGTGCACTATGTTAAATTAATCATTTGACAAATAAAAGTAAAAACTTGAAATGAAAAAACATAAAAGAGTGGAGTTTATTGAAAGATATATCAAGAAATGGAGATGGAATGTACATAAATTCAACTTAGCGTGGGACTATTTTTTAAGGTTTAGTCTGTATGTGCACCGACCCACAGCCCACTGGCATGGACTCACAATGAAAGTATAAATGATACAAAACTAGCCTATTTAACTTATCTTGAAAAACTAGTTGTCCAATTAGAGAGATTAAGACCTATATCAATCCAAGTTACATTTGCAACCGTCGTGGAATTGTTCCTTACGACTTAATATATAATTCGTATCATTTTATTTGAAGAATTTCTAAATAACTTTACTTCTTGCACGATGGAGGCAAGATTTAAATTTTATCCCATATAAAGCGCTTTAATTTAATTATTCACTTGGTTGAAATGGACGTTACATGAGTATAATTCTAATTCATATTTAATTGACACAAATTCCAGATATATTATAGGAGTACATTTCAAATCTATACATACATATATACGCAACAGGTTATATCGGAAACTAGCCAGAACTCATAGGGTTTTGGCCGGCCCTCACTTCACAAACACTATCGATCCTCTTCGTCTCTCGATCATTATAGTTCTAATGAGGAAATACAGTCATACAGATACCAATCCATTGGGCAGTCAATGCGCATGATATGTGAATAGTTTAACAATTACTAGTATTTATGACCACAATGAAATATATTTTTTCTTAAGAAAAACATTCACATTCTTCAAAGTAAAACTTTTCAAATAATTTTATATTTTAATTTAAAAATGTTTCTTCTTCCCTAACAACAAATGTCAAATAGATGGCATTGTTCTGATTACCACAAGTAAAAAATAGATGCTGTAAAAGGAAAGAAAAGGATAGCAGCGAAAAAAGTTGGGATATATATATATATATATATATCACATGTTCTAATTATCGATTAAGTGATCCCACCAAGATGAATCATTCATTCATTCTGTTCAAACCTAACAACGATTAATTGTAAGTGCAATTAATCATGACATTTCAACTACCAGTCAAAAAATTTAAAATAATATTCACTGTATTTACAAACTTTTGGCGCACATTTATAAATACACTAATGCTAACACTCTCTTGCTAAAATGGACGAAAAAAAAAAGAAGCCGGAAAGTTCAAGTTTTCTGTCAAATTCTTTTGTTACTTAGTTTTTTAATTAATGAAAAAAATAAATAAATGGACAGAAAATTTAACCACTTTTTTTATCAAACTTTTCGGTCAAAAAATAGATGGATTTGGACGGAAAACTAAATAACAAAAGATAATATTTTATAATCTAGATTATAAACATACTAAAACTGATATAAGGATAACTTAGTAATTTAAATGTGAAATTTAAATTTTTTTTTCTTTTTCCCCCATACAAACAAACTCAGTAACGATATAAAAGAAAACATATAATTTTTTTTTCTTCAGAAAAATAGTATAAGAGTTTTATATGCTTTTTAACTTTAATAGTAATATTCCAATTATTCCAATTTCAATAGTAGTAGTAGTATTAACATTGGTTTGTTCAAGTAGATCACTTTTTCCTTGAATTTGGGGTTTGGGATGAATGGGTTGGGCTTTTGATGCAAATTCTTACAAATGGAATTTAGTAAATAGAAACACGAATAGAAATATAAAAAGAGAATTGATATTTTTATATATATATTTGATATTTTTATATGATTCTCACTCACATGAGCATACAGTGAGTCCCATCTTTATGTGAGAAAGAATCGTGTGAAAATATCAAATAACTCTTCTAGGTAGACATGAAAATTGGACATAAAAATTAGACATGAGTGTATTTGAATTTCATCTATTTGTATTTTTACCCACAATTAGAGGTCAAAATATATATAAACAAGTGAAATTCAAATGCACTCATGTTTAATTTTCATATCCACATAGAGTTGTTGAATATCAAAAACATATGTAAAAATAAGGCTGTAAAATGAGTAAATAATTCGGGCTCGATTCGTACTCACTCGACTAAAAGTTCGATTCAAACTCGTATCGAAATATAAATGATTCAAATATGAGTAAATTTTAAAATTTGATAAATTACTTGAACCTTCTCAACTTATAATTTTTTATTGATACTCAAATCATATTCGTTCGAAAAGTTCAAACTGCTCAGATTCGATTCAAGATCGTGTTCGACTAGGTAGTTAAACGAGTTTTAATCAAACCTTATATTATACTCGATAAACTTTGCGAACCAAATCTAAGTAACTCAATATTTAACTCGACTCGGTTCATTTACACGCTTAGAACATCTCCAACAGTCTCTTTAATCACTTTAGGATACTTAAATAGGTGAGCCATATCAGAAAAATCCTCTCCAACAACATCTTCAACCTTAGTCATCAAATCTGCAACATCTTTCTCACTATTCAAATCTATAATTAAAGGTGAAAAATATTTATTACTCTTGACGAGTTTGATATTAAACTCATTGAATTGAAGAGACTGGTGAGACACAAAATATGAAAATAGCAAATAATACTCTTCAAATTGACATGAAAATCAACAAACTTCAATTGAAAGAATTTTTTTTGTTATTACTCTTGAAAATACTCTAGGAGATGCTCGTATGTAGAAATAGTGCTTCCTAAAGAAAGAAATAGTAGAGCAGACTAAGGGACTGTGTGACGCCCCCAAAATAGGTATACATCACCCATTCTGAGTTGTCAATACATGGTACAGAAACAACTACAACTTTATTATTACAACAAGAAACTGTGAGTTTAAATACAAATATTATCTTCTGATAATATCTATACTCAAATAAATCCTCATCACATTTATTGATACATTATTTTACAAAATGGTGAGGACTACTAAACAATCCTTTCTAAAACCTTCATTCCATACCCCGACTGCACTTCGCTATATTCTCGCCTCCACAGGAGAAGAATGGAACAAAAGGAAAAGGGTGAGCTCAACTAGCTCAAGAAGAATATTATGACTAAGATAATATACAACAAATTATCGTTAGTCTTCAACAGGGAAAAATTTAATAGAATCTGATAGACAACAAATTTTAAATCAATATTCGCAATGAAATAATAATTCATTAGAAGAGTTAAGTAGAGAATGCAAACTACTATCTTCTATGTATGAATTTAAAAGTTCATCGCTCATCTTTTATCCCCGTAACAACAATCCATAAACATCCGGAATCAAATATTCATCTTTGCACTACAGCCAAAGATATTCATCGATTAGTCATGTTCATTTAAACACTGCTCATCTTTTGCACTACAGGCCAAAGATATTCTTCAAAAATCATTCATCTTTGCACTACGGGCCAAAGATATTCAATAATATCATCATTTAAGACTGAGGATGATGAAAAATATTTTTAAAGAAACGAATCCAATGAAACAAAATGACAAGGATTAAGGATTAAGGATTCGTACTTTGTTTTATCCATGTTCAAAAATACCTCAAAATAATCATAGTGGTGTAAAATTCAAGAATGATCAAAACATGGATACAATCAAAGCTAGTATCCAGAATAGATATTTTGGACGAAAAGAAGAAATTTTATTTTTCGGTGAATAGTCAGATACGTGAATAGTCTTCAGATATCGTGAATAAGGCTTAGATACGTGAATAGTAACTCCGACACCAAAAGATAGAAATTCCACAAAAAACATTTTCATGCTTCATGAATAGTACTAAATGAATAAGAACTCGTGAATAGTAACTCATGAATAGTAACTCGTGAATAGTAACTCATGAATAGTAACCCGACATGAAAAAGTTCCAAATTTGATAAAAATTCCAACCAATATTTCAAAGATAATGATATTGAAGAAATAATATCATTTGAGAAGAAAATAACATCCCTTACCTCAAAGAATCAAGATTGTAATGAAAGGTCGGAAGTGATCTTTGAATGAAACTTGTCTTGAACAAGAACTCTCAAAGTATCTAAATACTCACAAAATACGCCAATAATATAGAGAGAGAAAGAGAAAAACTTTGTTTACGGTGTGATTTTCAATTCTAACTTAAATTTCTATTTATAGGAAAATGTTAGCCGTACCAAGCGGACTTCGCTTGCTACTGCGATGGCTTTACTTGCTACTATTGCCACCCACCACATTTGAAATAAAATTCAAAGCACATTTTTCACCAACCACAAGTGGGGCCCACTCAATTCTAGAATTTTCCACCAAAATCAATTATAACCCTACTTTCCTAATCAAACTCCTCTTAAAATTTATAACAAATCATTCGCTTCATTTTAACGGTTCAAAATTTGTAGACATATACTCAACTTATATATGTATAACATATCCAAAAATCGCAACGATCCAACGGTCAGATTAAAAATTATAACTCACGCAATATATCGTAAAAATACTGATTTGATTTTTAATACCTCCATTCCGAAAAAAAATCTTGATAAAACACCTCAACATTAAATCCTTCAATTATAACCACATAAATAAATCCATCATTTATATCCATATCAAATAAATATTTTCTTATCATATAAATCAATAATTAATTATTCCCAAATAATATTACAGAATCACAATTATGACAACCAGGCGGTTCCAAGGAAAGAGGGGCTTTCCAATAAGGATCTCTCCTTATCATGCGCAAATTAGGTGACCAAACCTCTCCTTAGATGTAACTTTCTAGACATTGCCAATAATGTTATCTAATAATATTATTTAAATAATATGAATTATTGATCCGATAATGGAGATAATGCGCGAGGACAATTATTGAACAATAATATAAAATATCAACGCAAAGAAATTATTGAATCAATAAAATAAAATATTGAGCGATGAATTCATGTGAAAATTATTGAGTAGTGCCTTCTTATGTAAGGATCAATAATTCAACAATACATGCAATACCGTGTAATATCTTTGCGGCAACCAATGCGTATTCATCGTATTTTAACCAATTTGGTATTCCAACGCCTCTTAATTCAGAATAACTACTGTGTTATTTTTAACCAACTTATATTTGTCGTTTTCTTCATCCAATCGCTTTCAGTTATGGGGCCCACACATGGGCTGCATGCAAGTCGTCGAATATTCCCGAAAAGATTTAATAATATTCCACGACCAAACGAATATTCCCCGATAACAATGAATATTTTATAACCACTTGCTTATTTTGAAATATTTGCGTATTTAACCCCTAACTATCCACATTAATCAAATCAACCCTTACTATTTCAAAATAATAAATAGAGAAAATTAAATTTCATTAATAATAAGTTGGGGTCTTACAGACTGTTTGATAAAAATTTAATGAATCTGAATCTGAATCTAAATGAGCTGAATCTAAATCTGAATGAGTTGAATCTGAATTAAAAAAACTATTTGATAATTGACATGTCTGAAACATCTGAATGACAAAATTTTATTATTTTATCCCTCTAAAAAAATTCAAAATTGTTGTAAATTTATTTAATATTACATAATATAATAGTTAATATATATTTTTTAATTTTTTTAAAATTTTTTTAATTCATTCAGCTGCTCATTCAGTCATTCAGCTAAAAAAATATGACTTAACCATTCAGCTCGTCCATCTTATCGATTCAGCCATTCAAACCAAAACAAACGCGTTGACCGATTTAACCATTAAGATTCAGCTTCATTCAGCTCTAAACAAACAGCTCCTAAATGTCGTCAATGGCACGCCAAGGGACATTCCAAATCAGTGCCCACTGAGGGGATTTATTTCGCGCAGAATCCAAATGATTGGGTATGACCCCTCTACTTCATCCTTTGTGTCTCTCCGGCTACCAATATTCCTCTCTCTCACATTGTTTTCAAATGATGAAAGTTAATATTGGCGTGCAAACTTTCAAGTCATTTGGTTAAGATTGGGTTTTGCCGTGTGGAAGGAACCACCAAATGGAATGGGATATGTTCAATTCATATAGTAGTACTATTTTAATGTCTTTTTGGAATTAAGAGACATGTTAAATTAAAATATAGTAGTACTATTTTAAGTGACCTAGTACATATTAAATTAAAATATTCATGTCATTTTATTATTTACGTGGAGTATTCTTAGGAACGTAGTACATATTAAGTTTCTATCTCCCTTTTTCTCTATGTATATGTGATTATATATATATACAAAATAATCCTTAACAAACACTTTCTTTCTGTTAGGATGCACCCCCATGATAAACCACTAGTTGCAAAGACAATATCTTTAATTTTTTCCTTGGAATTTGTTTTCACTCTCTCTACTTAAAAACTCAAACACACTTCCTATAATTTCATGATCAGTTTCCTTTTAACACTACAAGTATGGGATGGTTTTAATATTTTAATATTATTATATTAAAAATAGGAATAATTTGATCTTTGATGCATCTGCTACTAATACTAGCAAAATCTGCTAATTAATAATAATGACAGATGGAAAGACTTTTTTTAAATCTGTACCATTCTTGTTTGTAATGGATGCCAAGAGATCTATTTAATTTGCCCTAATACAGAACATATCAAGTACTATTAAATGACCACCCTTTTGCGTAATTGAATATATAAAAAATAAATGTATTCCCTTGTTGCGTGTATAATTGGGTGTTTTGTAATTTTTAATGCAATATTATTTTGAAAGACAACTCCTCCTCCTCCCCCCCTCTCCCCCCTCTCTCTCTCTCTCTCTCTCTCTCTCTCTATATATATATATATATATATATAAATCTTGGTGGTTCAACTGTCCCAAAAAAAAATGATATAGTCATATGTATCGTATAAAGAGTTAAATGTCATTAAAATAACTACAAAACTATTGTTAAATGTATTTTTTCAATCACCTGAGTTTTACACTTAAATTAGGATATATACATACATATATATATATATATATATTATCCCTATTATTGACCAAGTAAAGGTGATTTTCCTACGTGGTTAAGAAAAGTGAGCAGAAGTATTAAGTGAAGCTTTTGAATCCTTTATGGTATTTACGACTGTAGAAGTAGTACTAGACTACTAGTAGTGATATTTAAAGTGGGGACTTGGGGTTGAAAATAAAAAGCTTCATCATGGCCTTTCCACATGTCATACCACACCCCACCGCATAAAGCAAGCTACGAAATCATTATTAATTAATGCTCATTTTAATTTATTTTCTTTTTAGGAAATGAGGGGGAGTCTGAATATAAAATTGAGTTAATTCAAAGTCTGTATATAAAGTTGAGTTAATTCAAACGAGGGTAGGGTAGGGTAGGGTAGGGTAGGGTAGGGTAGCGTAGGGTAGCGTAGGGTGGGGTGGGAGTACTTTCTTATATTCCCTCTCCCAGGATAAAAATTCTGGTGAATTTTTCACGTATATTAAGAAGATGAATGAAATGACAAAATTATTCATAATAATGTCATTAATTATAGAGAGAGAATTAGAATAAAAAAAAGTATGAGATATTTAATGCTGCGGGTATAGTAGGAAAAAATGTGTAAAAGTTTGATTATTAAAGGAAAGTAGACATTTAACATGGGACTGTCCAAAATAGTAATAAGGACTTTTATCATGGGACGGAGGGAGTAGTGATCACGTACATAAAAGAGGGCTGAATGACACTTCTGTTCCTTCAAATTGTCACTCATTTTCAAAATCGTTTCTAAAATTTATTTTTCGTCACTTAGGTCCTTAAAATCGTCCCTAAAGTGGTATTTGTCTGGCATTTTCGGGTAGGAGAAATAAAAACACTAGATAAATGCCACTTTAGGGACGACTTTAAGACTTAAGTGACGAAAAATGAACTTTAAGGACGATTTTAAAAGTGAATAACAATTTAGAGAGACAGAAATGTCATTCAACCCATAAAAGAGTCTTGTTGATTGTTTGTGGATGTTCCTAAACTCCATTCCTAGCTAGATCAGATTATTTCTTCTTCATTTAAGAAATTATATCTAACTTTCCTGAAAAATAAAATTCAACTGTCATATATTGCAAAAATATCAAAGAACATATTAAGGAACATTATTTAAATTAATTTTGGTAATAAAAAGGTTTTGAAGCTAGGGTATCCAATTTGTGTCATTAGAAAGAATCTTCTTTCTAATTTTCGAAAATGTTGAAAAGTAGTGTTGTGATTTATAAATACTCGACAAAATAAGTTTAGTATACAAAAGTTATTGTTATGAATTAGTATTTTAAATGTATTTAATATTGTACACTTGATTTTTTAATAATATCTTAATGTTTTTTCTTAACTCTGGAGGTCTGATTTTGTTTGTAAAAACTTGCTACTTAGAATTGGGCCTTTGTTAGATCAAAACTTGGTAGTTTAGGGTACTAGTATAAACTTGCGTCCTGACCTTCCCTCGTTAACAGGCCCAAGTGTAGTTGCTTGTTAAATACTCCTACGTACTACTACAGGTGAGGTGAGGTGAGGTGCGTTCGAGATCTGTGTTGTATACAGCCACAGCCACAGCCAGAGCCAGAGCCAGGGTAGAAAAATTACTACTCCAATTTCGTGTAGATCTAATTCCTTATAGTAGTAGGATTAGTCAGTCCTGTTGTGCTCATGAATTTGATTTATCTTCATCACAGATACTACTAGTAGTAGTATATAAACAAACAAAACAAGACTTTGATTTACTCATTTTTTAAGACGTCAAACCAAAATCTATCTAATAAATAAATATAATTAATTGGGATTATAATTGCCCCAAATTCCAATTCCTCACGTCACGTGTGTGTGCATGTCCGACACCTGTATCCTAGTAGTAGTAATTTTTTACCTCTACCCTATGCGCCAGCCCAGTACTCCTCCTAGGCTCCTATAAATTCCCCATTTCCAAATTTATTATACCTTTTTCTCTCTCTCTTAATTTCTCTGAGGCTCTGAGCAAATATAATAGGAGTAATTGTAATGGCTCCTCCTCCTCCTCCTCGCCTTAAGGCCTTGACGATGATGATAGTGATAATAATGAGCAGCAGCAGTAATGATGATTTTTTTAAAATGATAAGGGAAGTGAGATCAGATGCCTCCGATCACCGTTTCAGAGCGGGTGACTTAGTCCCTCTCTACTCCAATAAGGTCGGTCCCTTCCACAACCCCAGGTATTCCCCATATTCCTCATTATTATTAATTCAACTTTATCAATTCATTGCTCCATTTTTTTTTTGAAATTATAATTATCTAATCTACTTGTGTGATGATTTGATCAATCATTTCCAAAAAGAAATTACAGTATTTTGGATCTCTGACATCTGATGGGGAGGGTCGTTTATTATTGCATTATAATATATGTATGAATGTACCATGCATGTTTTTATTTTATTTACGTATATTTATAATTAGCTTTGCATTATTTTGGATATGTACTACTCCTATATTCAATCCCCCTTCTATTTTCCTTTTCAAGAAATTAAAGAATTGGATATAAGAAATTTCCCTGCTTTTCCTTTAAGAATTTGTTTTAAGCACACCCCATTTCTTGAAACATTTTAAATGTGTTATCAGCCAATAAATTATGGATCTACGAAGCTACAAGAACAAAAATCTCCAACTTCACTGTTGTGGGAGCTGCTAAGCCTTTGATGTGTGTAAAAGAAGGTTTATATATATATATATATATATATATATATAATTATTATTTATTGTCGTCCAATTTTGCTATTCTTCAAATTAAGTGGCATTTTAGAAATAAACACATGCATATTTATTTATTTTTTCAAAAAAAATTCAAAGTTACATTCTCAAAACATAGATTGAGGACATGATAAGTAGACTGCAACTTTAGTTATTGTTTGATATTTGCTGATTCTGTTGCATGTCTTGTTTTTGTTTCAGCGAGACGTACCGATTTTTTGACCTACCATTCTGTTTACCAGGTTTTCACCTTCACTTCTGTTTTACCTACTTATTTTGGGCTTTTGTCAGTCTTGTTATTGATTTAAGCTTGCTTTATTTTCCATTTTGATATCAATCAGAATGCTTTTGGGAAGAAATTTTTTTTCCATTATATACTGTGAAGTTAAGATTTTTTTTTTCTCCCCGCAGATGAGAAAAAAAGAAATATTTCAGTTTTAAAAAACTTCAATGCATATATTTCATTATGACACTATTATTATCCTTGGTTAACAATCCTTCACACTAATAATTTCCAGAGATTTTGAACAGTAGGAGCTTGAATATGGGAGATCAGAATTTTTTTGAATTGAATGGAGTTTAAGACTATATGTCTCTTGTTCTTAATACGGTTTGATCACAATGACAGATGATTTGAAAGAGAAGAAGGAAGCTCTTGGAGAAGTGTTGAATGGGGATCGTCTTGTTAGTGCTCCATATACACTTGATTTCTTGACTGATAAAGAGTCTAAAGTTGTCTGCCGAAAGAAGCTGACCACGAAAGAAGTTGCTCAGTTTCGTCGTGCAGTTGATAAAGACTATTACTTCCAGATGTATTACGATGACTTGCCCATTTGGGGTTTTATAGGAAAGGTCGATAGAGAAGGGAAAGTCGACCCAAGCGAGTACAGATATTATCTGTACAAGCATATTCATTTTGATGTCCTTTACAATAAGGACCGTGTTATTGAGGTGAATGCCCGGATGGACCCTCATTCAGTCATTGACTTGACGGAGGACAAGGAGGTTGAAGCTCAGTTCACATACAGTGTGAAATGGAAGGAAACAGACATTACTTTTGAGAATAGGATGGATAAGTTCTCACAGGCTTCTTCTTTGCCTCATCACTTGGAGATTCATTGGTTTTCAATCATAAACTCTTGTGTCACAGTTCTCCTCCTAACTGGTTTTCTTGCCACAATCCTCATGCGAGTCCTTAAGAATGATTTTATCAAGTAGGAAATAATTTTACCAGTGATGGTTGTATAATTGTGTGTCATTTGCTTACATTTTTCTTCTATCTATATATCTTGTAATACAAGTGATTGAATCTACTCAAAGGTATGCACATGATGAGGAATTAGCTGATGATCAAGAGGAGACAGGATGGAAGTATATTCATGGTAATGTATTCCGCTTCCCAAAGCACAAATCATTGTTTGCTGCGGCCCTTGGTTCTGGCACCCAGCTATTTTCTCTGTAAGTATCAAGAAAACCTATAATGCCATAACTGTGAAGCCTGTTTGTCAGTTTAATTATCCATTGATTGTTATTGTCTTATTTAACCTTTCATTACATCCATTTCCAGTATGGTTTTCATATTTGTGCTTGCCCTAGTAGGCGTATTTTATCCATACAACCGAGGAGCTCTTTTCACTGCACTGGTGGTCATGTATGCATTAACTTCTGGGTTTGCGGGATATACAGCAACCTCTTTCTATTGCCAGCTTGAAGGAAATAACTGGGTAAGAGTTAATGGTTCTTTATTGTAACGTTTTTCATTTATAGATATATGTATTGTTAAGTGAAAGTTGATAAACTATAATTCGGGTATCTCTCTTGATAGGTGAGGAACCTGTTGCTCACAGGTTGCCTTTTCTGTGGACCTCTATTCCTTACATTTGGCTTCCTTAATACAGTCGCCATAGCTTACAGCTCTACTGCAGCACTGCCATTTGGAACAATTGTGGTTATAATCCTTATATGGACTTTAGTAACATTACCATTACTTGTGTTGGGTGGGGTTGCTGGGAAAAACAATAAAACTGAGTTCCAAGCTCCATGCGGCACCACAAAGTATCCTAGAGAGATTCCGAGCTCCCTTGGTACAGGAGTACACTTCCTCAGATGGCAATGGCTGGGTTTTTGCCATTCAGTGCCATCTACATTGAGCCTTACTACATATTTGCCAGTGTATGGGGTCACAGGATCTATACAATATACAGCATCCTTTTTATTGTCTTTCTCATTCTTCTAATTGTGACTGCATTCATTACTGTGGCTTTGACATACTTTCAACTTGCTGCTGAAGATCATGAATGGTGGTGGAGGTAACAAGTTTCTTGTTATATCCATGCTTTTGTTCTTCCCTCGTTCTGCAACAATGATAGCATTTATTAATGTTCTTAACTGGCATAATATTCTCTAGGAAAACATTTTCTTTTTAATATATCTCACAAGGTATGATATGCTGCTATGTTATATAGTTATTGCTTCTGTTTCAGTGGAGTTTTTCTTAAGATAAGAATCATTTATTGCTGAAGCATGATGTTGTTTGAAATATGAAATAGTCCTTGCAAGCTTGGTGAAATGGTATCCAACAATATATGTTTCTTTGGGATGTTTCACCTCTTCACAGGCTTCTCTTTAAGGAGCATTCCTCAACCTCCATAGACCCATGGCATGACATGTTTTAGTATCTTTGTCGATGATCAGTTTTGCAATATGAGCTTATATTGTCTCATGGGCTGTGTTTTTATTTGGAACAGGTCGTTTCTTTGTGGTGGATCAACTGGCATATTTATTTATGGCTACTGCTTGTACTACTACTATGCAAGATCTGATATGTCTGGTTTCATGCAAATCTCATTCTTCTTTGGATACATGGCTTGCATCTGCTATGGTTTCTTTCTCATGCTTGGGGCTATTGGATTTCGGACGGCTTTGGTCTTTGTTCGTCACATATATCGATCTATTAAGTGTGAGTAGTTGGTCAGTCTTTAAGGCGTATTTCCCCCCTTTTTGCTTCTCAAATTATTTGTCATAGAAAAAAGGTCTGATTAATTTTTGTTAGGAAGGTAGTTTGAAGAATGCTTTAGATTCTTTTGCTAAAGACTCGAGCTTGGATTTTGATCATACCATACTTGCTGGCTCCTGAGACTCAAACTTGAGGAAGCTTTTTTGGCATTAGGTCATTTTTTAAAAGGATCATCTGTTGATTTTTTGGGGATTATTTGTAATCTGACATAGAATTATGTCGAGAAGAGTTGTAGTTCTACATGTAGCCAACTTTATAAATACCTATTTATTTATTTATTGATCATTTGTATAAACCTTTGAATTCACATGATTCAAAGTACAAACTCTATTCTCTTTCACCTTGAGAAAAGATTCAAGCTTGCTTATTGATTTAGACTTTTTCTCCTAGCTAGTCTTTGTAACTTTTGTGTTTCATATTTGACAAGTTAAAAGACATCTACGTACAATATAGTGCAACTTGTGTTTTATATTCAAGGTTGTGTTATGCAATTTTTGCTGCCTTGACTTTTGGTGCTAGCCAATAATTATGGGGCAACTGAAAATAGAAACGCGCGCGGCCAACATGTAAATATGGCATTTGAGGGAGTACATATATAGTATTGTCAAATAAATTAAGTGAGAAATACTAGTTTGTCCTTCAATATCTTCCAAAACATGACACCCCACACGTTACTCAGTAGTCAACCTAGGGGAAAACCACTGCAGCCTTTTGCCTTGCAGAAATCCCTACGCTGTTTATGCTGCCAAAGTGGGTTCATATCTCCACCATTCAACTAATGAATAGCCCTAAATTTTACGAGAGTTCATTACAAAAAATGGAAAAATTTTGTACTCCCTCCTTTCCCTTATATATATATATATAGAGAGAGAGTTTCCATTTATAGCAATTGGTTATTATGAACATTATTCTAACAACTACTCACTTTGTTCCTTAATATAGGTCGTTTTAGAGTTGTGCACAAGTATTAAGGAAATGATTATATAGCATTAACTATAATATCGATTGTCTATATTACCCTTGTATTGGAAGAAGAGATTGCTATTTATTAGATAGAAAACAGTGAGAGAACCAAAGTTATATTTAATACTTGGGGTAATATTGGAAACTAAGCAATTAATGCTTACTTGAAATTCTCAAACGACTTATATTAAAGAACAAAAACATTTTTCTAAAACGACTTATATTAAGAAACGGATGGAGTATGATTCTAACAATTCATTTTTCCACTGTCGCAACAAGTTATTGTGGCAGTAAAAGAGATTGTTGCGGCACAGCTAAAGACCAACATGTCCCAACAAGTTGTTCAATAATATATATGATAAAAATGGAGGTACCCAATCGTGTAACTTTTAAAGTTACACGGTCTACGATCGTAGAGTGATTTCACTCTATGATCGTAGAGTAACCCACGATCGTAGAGTGAATTCACAAATCGTGGAGTGACCACTCTACGATCGTAGAGTAAAATCACTTTCTACGATCGTATCGCTGTGAACTTTAAAAAGTTACTGGCAGTTGTGTCTTCCATATTCCCTAATATATATATATATATATATATATATATATATATATATATGACATTTTAAGACATAATCACACATATTAAGAAATGTCATTAATTCTAATGCTTGATAATTAATGCTAGTTTAAAATTTTATTATTATCCATGCACTAATTAATTATCCTTCCTCGTCTCTCAATTACTCTATTTTTTTTAGGGACAAAGTAAAAATATATATTTTTTCTTAAATATATAAAAAACGTCATATATTCTAAAAACGACTTATATAATAGAAAGGAGAGTATTATGGAGGACTTGAATCTACAAAAGAATCTCATTTAAAATTTTAAACCAACGTGAATTTATTTGATTTTAATTAATGTCAGTATTAAAATTTTAAATTATTCAAAAATATTGGAGATAATTTTTTTATTTTACAAACTAAAAAAGTATACATCACAATTTAAATTTTAAAATTTTACAGATTAATTAAATTAAAATCAAATGGGACTGCAAGGAGTATTAATTAATTATATAGTGGTCATAGGATTAAATAAGTTTGAGAATAGGAAATGATATTTTTATATATAATTTTGATATTATTTTCATATGTAAATGAAATTTATTTTGTTTTCTTATGATAGAAGATAATGTGAAAATATCAAAATTAATAGGAAAATTTGTGTCAGCGAACAAAGCTCCTTTGAGCATACTTAAAAATTATTTAAAAACGACTTGATCCACGAAAAGAAGTACGTACTCCTATAAAGTAGAAACTTTTTTACTACTAGCAATTAACGAGTGTACGTGGAATTCCATTCAAGCATGCAAAAGTAAGAGCACGTAGGAAATGTATACATTATTTTATTCGAAAGAATTAATAACACACGCCAATTTACTCGTAAACGCGGCTGAAACACTCCCCTATATATTCATTGTTCTTTCTCCGCCACTACTGTGACGGATTCGATCTTCCACGTCCCAAACACAAAATTAATGGCTGCTACCGCCCTACGCAGCCAACCTCCGTCGCCATCACAAAGAATCCGTCCGATCACCGCACCTCGCTTGATTCCAAAAAGGGGTCAAGTTCTTAGGAACATTGTTCTCAAATTGGCTACTTTTCTGCGTTTCTGTTCCCACGGCAGAGGCTTGATTATACCACCGGTGGCGTTTTATGAGTCCGGTGGATGTTTGATTAATGGAGGCAGAACATGTCTGCGATATGGATGTGATTTTATAGTTTGGTTTTCCTATTTTGTAACGAGCTGAGCTGAGCTAATTTTTTGTAATGCGAGTTACTTCTGTTGTTATGTCATTAGTTTGATTATACTACTAATTTTTAATAGTATATTATTATTGTTTCTTAGAGTTTTGACTAGAATTTAATTGATGGATGTAACCTTACTTATCTTTAATTCCTATTGATTTATGGAATTAACATGGAATAGAGAACCCAGGCCTTCAAGCTCAAATTGGCTCAACCAGCGGCAAAGCCAGAAATAATATGGGTCAAAATTATTACTAAATTATGCATATATTTTGGTGTCAGGGTCAAATTTTTTTAATACTTTTATATTTTCTACACATACACACACACACACACACATATATATATATATATATATATATATATATATATATAAAAATATATATATTGTATTAATCACATTACATCGATTATAGGCGACGGATTTTTGAATTATATACGGCGGTTCCATCCATCGCCATAGCTATTACGAAGCTATGGCGACGGGTGAACCGTCGTCATAACTCAAAAATCATTCATTATAGTCATTGTATAATCTGTGATTAATATATATCTACCTCTCTATATATAAAAAAAATCCCAAGTAGTAAGGCCTGCTATAACACAAAAAAAAAAAAAAAAAAAAAAAAAAAAAATCCCAATGTAAGAGCCTCTACTTAGACTTATAAAAAAAAAAAAAAAATCCATAGCAAATGTTTGTTTTTATAAAACAAATGTTTTATTTTGTTATAAAATATAGCAAATGTTTATTTATTTTATAACAAATGTTTTATTTTGTTATAAAATATATTATAAAAACATTTGTTATAAAATATTTGTTTTTATAAAACATTTTTTTTTTTTCTATTTGTAAAATAAAAAAAAAAATGTTTTATAAAAACAAATATTTTATAACAAATGTTTTTATAATATATTTTATAACAAAATAAAACATTTTTATAAAATAAACAAACATTTGCTATATTTTATAACAAAATAAAAACATTTGTTTTATAAAACAAACATTTGCTATGATTTTTTTTTTTTTTTTTGTGTTCTGCAGAGGCTCTTACTATTGATTTTTTTTTTTTTTTTTTTTTTTTTTTTGTTTTTATAGAGGCTTTTACTATTGGAAATTTTATTTTTTTTTTTTTTTTTTTATAAGTTTATGTTATTCTATCGTCAAAAGGGGTTGTTACTGTTACTCTGTACTTGATAGGTAATTCTTTGTGGATGGAGTCCCATATATATATATATATATATATATATATATATATCTGATTCGAATCAGTCATCATACCTCTTATCTTACTCACCATGACTCACCCCCCTTAACGTCATTAAAAGTATGTATTTGTTGTATGATCAAGCAAACCGTCATTAATTCTGGCCGCTAAAGGGGTGTAATAAAGATCTGACTGACGATCGCTCTCTCTCTCTCTATATATATATATATATATTACAATGACAATATAATAAATAATAATATATGGTATATATACATTATATTGACTTATAGTAGACTTTTTAATCACAACTATTCATAATTAATTAAATATTTATTTATTTTTAAAAATAATATAAATTAGATTATTATTTAATTTAAAATATTATAGAGAGATATGAGGATTTGAGTCATATATAATTAAAATTTGACTGACAAAGTTATAAATTTTTAATTTGATCCCGTATAATAGAAAATTTATAAAATTTTAGTATAATCAATTTATATATAATAATTAAAAATTTTAAAATTTATCTTATATTATAAAACAATTATTTTTTTTCAGTGGGGGCAAATTTACCCTATAGTTCAACACTTAGCTTCGCCACTAGGCTAAACCAAATAAGCTCTGTTTCGTTTCTTTTATCTACCCTGAAAGTTCAAGAAACAGGGGAATCTGTTTCATCTTTCTTTCTCATATCCAAATACTAGATTAATTTTAAAATATTCTTAATATTTATTTTAGACAAATTAGAAATAAAAAAAATTGATTAACTACAATTAAATTAGTTATAATATAAAAACTAAGAATGAGTAAGCAATCTAAGAATTTGAATATATTAAATAATAAACATAAAACTAATTCAATCTCTTATATTTTTATAACTTAACTATAATTTTGATCTTCAAGATATTATTTTTATTGTAATAAAATATTAAATTCAACAAAACAAAATAAAACAAATTAATTAAATAAACTAATATAATAAAACGACAAAATTATGGATAATAATAAAA
Source organism: Panax quinquefolius (assembly GCA_020205615.1). Lineage (NCBI taxonomy): Eukaryota > Viridiplantae > Streptophyta > Magnoliopsida > Apiales > Araliaceae > Panax > Panax quinquefolius. The sequence continues at coordinate 11,512,434 of CM035173.1, read as the reverse complement.
TGTATAAGTTATGAATTTATCATTACACATATTTTCAAAAGAATTACAACTAATATTTATCCACGCAATCAAACAGTCGATGTAAACATCTGCAATATATATTATTTTTCGTTACAAAATTTTGGGACCACTTGAGACAATTTTAAATATTTTTTGCTGATAAGTTGTACCATCATCTTCTTGGTAATCAAATAAAGTAAAAATTTATAAATTGTTGGCGTCAAGATTCGTCAACGCGCCTCAATCACTAAAAGCGCGTCCTGAACAGAAACAGTAATCACACCAAAAATTTGACGGCTTGTGCCGCCGGAGGATAGCTCCGGTATGAGAATAATTATATTTTCTCATTACGTATAATTCCTTAATAGGATTGTATAAGATCTCCTAATCCTTTTATAAATGGAAACCAAATATAATTAAGAATTCAAGATTTCATAAAATACTTCAACTGCCAAAACAGAATCCCACATGGATAAAAATATATCTACGTGGACTTTAGCCCACCATAATAGTTGAGCCCAAATATTCATGTCTCAACATATATAAACCAAACTTCTTCTTTTCTTCTCACACAACAGAATTATAAATTGTAAAAACATTTTTTTCCTCAATAAAATGACATTAATGAAGAACAAATTCGAGGCTAGTAAAGAAATATGGTACTTAGATAAGTAGATAATTCATCACTTCTAAGTCTAAATTTTGCCAAAGTAAAAATGATAACTGTGCAAATGATGTTGATGATAGCGTAATAGAAAGGTTTAACAGGTCAAAATGGAGTTAATTTTCTTCTTATAATTAGTGGTAATGATGGATTTCATCTCAATCGATCAATTTTCAACCAGAAAGTTGATATTTTTACATGATTTTTTTAATATTTTCACATGAAAACCGTCAATATACATTTATATCGACACTTTTCATGTAAAAATATTAATTCCTTTTATTTATATCATTCGTACCATAATAAGGTTCATTCCATTAAGCAAGCTACCTCTGGTGAGATTGAACTGGTCTTACTGATAAATACTACTTGTTAACGCCAAGATCTTTCTCCACGTCCCAATCACCAAGACGCGTCCGATATCCTGCACAGTTCAACAAGTCAACACCAAAAGCTCGGCGGCTTTGTGAGTCGGGATAACTTCTGGCGTGAGAGTCAGTATCGGCGATCACAAGGTCAACAATGGAGAGAAAATAATGTCTAATGTCTGAGAGAGAATAATAATATGAATATGTGTAATGTTTAGTTACCTACCCTCTTATGTGATCTTAGCCCCATACATACTCCAATCCCGGTTTACCGTGCCACTCATCATCTCCTGACACCTTTTCCCCCACTCCCGGTCATTTCAGCAGAAAGTATGTAGCCTACTTCTCTCTTTCTACCACTATTTGCCACCACGCATCATCATCCCGAGTCCCATCCTCATTAATGCCATGCGAGAAGGTGGCGATATAGTAGTCAACTATCATTTGGCATAATGATTCTGCAAATTCGAAAGTGGGGTTAAGTGACAATTTGTATAATGGGCCAATTCAATGACTAAGCCCAAATAACGGAAATGACCCCAACGACCGGATCCAACTGAAATGACCTAATGAAATAATCAAGTAACTGGGCCCAAACCATTCGGACCAACCAGGACTAGCATAACATAATCCAAGGGAGGAGCCCATTAAGTCTAGCCCAATAAGGAAAAGGATTAAGGCCCAACATTACCCCCTAGTCTTTTATTAAACAGGGTGTTTAATGAAAGACTATAAACAGTATAGGCTCATGACATAACAAATTATGATAAATCACAAGAGGTCCAAAGTGAAACTCACCAAAGCCTAACAAAATCGGTCCAAATTGATATCAGAAATAGAAATGGGAAGCCCAATAGACGCAAGCCCACTCAGGTGAAGATATTTAGACCCGAAAACGGACGAAACCTCTTCCCATTCATCATTGTTGTAGTGAATTAAATGTGCCGCCCTCGATTACCGTGTAACCGTCAGTATAAAAGGTAAACTTTACCAATTCTGACGGTTTTACCTGCTAATTTGAAATTTGAACTTTTGAGCTTTCTTCTCCTCTGCAAAACTTCTTTCTCTGTTTCAAGAAATCTCAACAATGGTGACTGTGAACTCTAGCCAAAACTCTCCCCTTCGCGTAACTCCTGTTAGTACCGTTTCTCCCAACCCAAACCCTAACCAAGAGGGTTCGAGTTCCAACCCCCAATCTTCAACAACCATGGGGGGAAATCCACCTCTAATCCCTCTCGCATCGACTTTCCGACTTTTTCAAGGATGAGGGAGCAGTTCCCTCATGCCAACATCCCTCTTCACGGAATCGAGATCGTATCCTTCTGACTCGTTATCGATTCCCGACGTATACGCTGTAAGGGCTCCTCTCTCTCAAGAGCGATGCACCAAAGAACCAGACGGTTGGGTCGCCATGCCAGTCACCTTTCTGGAAATGGGGTTTCGCCTACCTCTCCATGCTTTTATCGTTACCCTCCTAGGGTTCATAGGAGTGGGCTTTGCTCAATTAGTGCCTAATTCCTACATCCATATCCTGGCATTCATTGCCTTCTGTCACGAATTAGGGATTTCTCCCTCTGTTGACATCTTCTTCACCCTCTTCTCTGCCGGAAGGTCTCGAGAACGAGGCTTTAAAATGCTGAGTAAGCAATCCCCCCGACCCAACACCAGATTCAAGAGGAGACCTTTGATGGATACCCCTTCCAGCAACAAGGGTTGGCACGAGAAGTGGTTTTTCGTCACGGGACCCGAGATCTCTTGTCTTCCAGATTGGACTACCTCTGATCGGGTCTCTGCTGACTTTGGAGACATCTCCGAAGAGCGTGTAAGGGAGATGGCAGACTTTTTGAAGAAGATTCCTCCAAAAGAATGGAGTTTTACACTTCTGACCAAACAAGCCTGGCTATATGACCACAAATGTAAGTTTCGAACAACTTTGTAACATAATTTTTGGGATATATAAATGATATAGGTTCTAATATATGGTTTTTTGCAGTGTCTCTGATCAAACCAACTTCTTCGGAAGTGAAAGACCTGGAAGATTTTTTGGCAGGGAAGAATTCAGATGTGAGCGAAGAACATCCGACTGAAGAATCTTCCCAGGCTGATCCCCCAATCACCGATCCATCAACTACCTCCTTTCAAAATGATGAACCCCAAACCGATGAGCCCAACATACCCGAAGAGTTCCTCAGACCCCGCCGAAGAAAAAGATCCGCCAAAAAATCCAAATCCACCCAACCGGAAACAAACCCCGAAAGTGACCCGGAAACACTTCCTGAAGCAACCCCACAAACAACCCCATCAACCAACCCCAATCCTGGACCTTTTGAACCTACCCCGGTGAAGAAGGAGTCTGTTCGACATTCCTTTGCACGATCGGGCCAAGGTTCTTCGTGTAAAAAAAATAAGGATTTAAGATAACCCCCGATCGCCAAGAGCTCAAAGTTCCCTCGTCTTCTACATCATTCCTCCGATAATCCCCACAGAAATCCACATGCCTGATGATGAACCGACCGGATCTGTCCCCACTCCCTCCCGAAAAAGGAAAAATCCATCGATGAACAATTTTGCCTCATCATCCGCACCTTCGCCAATCCGAACCCACTCCTGCTCGATCTCTTTCTCCTGAAACCATACATGTGGACTCTTCGCCAGTTCACAATCAACCCCCGCCTTCTCCTCCAAGACAAACGACTGCCGAATTTCAGCAGGACGCCATGGCTTCTCCGACTATGTGGCCTCGATTCAATGCCCATTTTCCCTTTCAACTGTTCAACGCCTTCGTTCGTGAAACCGATGATCATCGGTTCGGGAACAGTTCGAATGGGGATTTACTCAGCGAAGGCATGAGCTACTTGGCGAAGGTAAACGGTTTTATCCTTTATTTCCAAATTTATCTTCATACTTATACATCTGAAAACTGATCAAATAATATTGGACATGCATAGGCGAATGCTGTGTTCGGGCGTCTGCGTCCGAGGTCTCTCGAGGCTGAATCGGAGGAAGGGGCTCTGAGGAAGGAGAATGCCCTTCTGAAGTCTGCCTTGGCTAGGGAAAAGACTCAACGCGAATGCCTTCTTCATACAAATGAAGGTCTTCAAAAAGAGTTAGCCAAGCCAGGAAGATGAAAGGCCTCCATGAAGAACTAAAGTCAACCAAAGCACAAAGACGAGGAGATCGTCAAAATGAATGTTGACTTGGTTCAGATGAGCGAGATAAGGATGAAGAAGATCAAGGAATTAAAGGCTGATGCTAAGCTCCTGACCAAGACCATCCAAAAATTAGAGCTGGCAGAGACTCGTCATCCGAATAAACGCAAAGCTCGAAGAAGAAATCCGAGAACTCAAGGCTCTTGGGACCTTGGGCCTCCTCTAACAATGACCTTCGCAAACAAATCATGAAGAGTATCGGAACTTCGGATGAGATCAATGGGAGATAATGAAGATATATTCGAGAGTTACGAGCTCTGCGGAGTCGTGGCAAGGAGAAGTCGATTGCAGCCAACGCGATCCATCCTTGCTCGACTCTTCAGATGACGAAGGTGGCGCCTGAAGCTGATGCTTTTCTTATTCCTTGATCTCATTAGAGAATTTTTATGAAGATTTCTGTTATTTTTCTTTATTTAATTTATAGGACTTGTAAAAATTATCTAATATTGTAATTAGATTGAATATCAATGAAAGGTGGTTTCATCCCTTATAACTTCGGTGCATTTACCTTCTGTCAATACTCCAATATTAATTTACCTAAAAAGATGCACAAACTCTTTCATGGACTGAACTCGAACTGTTAATTAACAACTAAGCATGTCATATAACAGATAAGATGAAGTTAGGGAATGAGGCATTCCGAACTCAACACTTAGAAAAAAATTTAGGTAATAAAGTAAAGGGATACTTTTTAGTTACCGAAGTGTGAGATAGATCTGCTTCATTAGGAATTTATTTACCTCGAAAGGCCTAACAAATCCAAAAGATGACATTTGCCTACCACGAAGGGCCTGACAAAGTCTGAAAGATGACACTTGCCTACCCCGAAGGGCCTGACAAGGTCTAAATGACAACACTTGCCTACCACGAAGGGCCTGACAAGGTCTGAAAGATGACACTTGCCTACCCCGAAGGGCCTGACAAGGTCTAAAGGACCACCTGTCGAAAAGGCTACCATCGAATGGTCAGCGAGTCCACCCGAACCTCCTAACACCAATGACGTTTGCCTACCACGAAGGGCCTGACAAACTCATAAGGACCACCTACGCCGGGCTACCATCGAATGGTCGTGAGTCCACCCGAACCTCCTAACACCAATGACGTTTGCCTACCACGAAGGGCCTGACAAACTCATAAGGACCACCTGCCGAAAAGGCTACCATCGAATGGTCAGCGAGTCCACCCGAACCTCCTAACACCAATGACGTTTGCCTACCATGAAGGGCCTGACAAACTCATAAGGACCACTGAAAAAAGCTACCATCGAATGGTCAATGAGTCCACCGAACCTCCTAACACCAATGACGTTTGCCTACCACCACGAAGGGCCCGACAAACTCATAAGGACCACTCACCGAAAAAGGCTACCATCGAATGGTCGGCGAGTCCACCCAACCTCCTAACACCAATGAACCGATCAAAGAACGAAGACAAGATTTGTTCGAGAAAAAAGGGAACTTTTATTGATGATGACATAAATATTTACAGACTTCCAATGTACTGACATCATTTTTACTGAAAGTACTTCCTAAGCCTGTCAGCGTGCCAAGTATTCTTAATTGCTGACCCATCTAATGCCTTCAACCGATAAGTCCCCGGCTTCGGCACTTCAGTGATTTCATACGGTCCCTCCCAGTTTGGCATCAGCTTTCCCAGATTCTGAGGTGTAGATGCTTCGGCTTCTCTGAGGACAAATTCTCCTACTTTGAACCTTCAAAACTTTACCCCCTTGTTATAATGCTTGGCCACTCTTCGCTGATAGGCTGCCAATTTGATTAAGGCTGTTTCTCTTACTTCCTCAAGCAAATCAAGATTGGCCTTAAGCCCTTCCTCATTGTAGATCTCTGTGAAATGACTGACTCGAAGACTTGGAGATCCAATTTCAACTCGACTAAGGCATCGCATTACCATAGGCCAATCTGAAAGGTGAATCTCCGTCGTAGTCCTCTGAGTAGTTCGATAAGCCCATAACACGCTAAGTAGCTCCTCCGCCATCTCGCCTCGCTTAGTCCAATATGCGCTTGATCCCATTCAACAAATGCGCTCGTACATTGGTCACTTGAACTTGTCCATTTGATCGTGGATGAGCCATCAAGTCTTTCTATTTGAATCCCCAGCCTCTTTCAAAATGCTTCAAATTTCGATCCCATGAATCGGCATCCATTGTCCGATATTACCACCTTAGGAATCCCAAACGAAATATCTATCGATTCTTTCAAAATTTCAAGCATTCTGTTCGTTATTAACCTAAGTGGCTTTGCTTCTACCCACTTGGTCATATAGTCGATGGCAACTATAACAAAACCGACTTGACCTTTTGCCTTCTCTGCATAATGGACCCAATGATATCAACCCCCTGCACGGCGAAGGGTATAGGAGATAAGATCGAGTATAGCTCTTCCGGTGGTGATATGAGATCTGGATTGCTGAGTTGACACTTATCGCACTTCTTGACGTATTCAATCGTTTTTTGAAGATGGTAGGCCAAGAGTACCTTTGTCGATGTACTTTATAGGCTAATGACTTAGCCGCCATATAGTCGCCACAGATGCCTTCATGTACTTCCCGAGAGCATATTCACTTTTTAGATGGAGTCGAGCATTTCAAGAAGGAGATGAAAAGCCCTTCTAACAGATCCCCATCAATCAAAACAAAATTAGCTCTCTTATACTTGACTTTCTTGGCGAGCATCCGATCCGAAGGTAAGACGCCATCTGCCAGATACTTTATATATGGAGTCAACCAAAGAGCTTGGTTCGGTCGAATGCACATCATCGATTCATGATGGACACTAGGATGTCGCAAAATTTCTAAGTAAACCGAACCATCAAAGACGTTAACATCCGTGAGTGGCTAATTTGGAGAGTGCATCAAAGAATTGAATTGTTATTACGCTCAACCCCTCAAACTCGTAGGATTGGAAATGTTAAAGTTGTTCCTTCAATTCATAGATATTTGATCATTTTGGGCCTCGAGCTTCGATTCCCGCAAAGTTACTTAACGACTAACGAGAATCATCAAGATGATTATTCTTTGCACTTCAAGACTCTTTGTCGATCAGAATCTCTGCAAGTACCGCTTCATACTCGCCTTCGTTGTTTGTCGCTTTGAATCGAAATCGATGGCCTCATCGCACTTTGAATCCTTCGGACTCGTCGTAATAATCCTCGCTCCACCGACGTCCGTGGTAGAAGACCCATCTCAGATACAACGTCCACGAACTCGCTTCTGTTTGAAGAATCGCAATCGCTCATGTCCAGATCCTTCACCGCCACAACTTCATCGACTTCGAGCGAGCATTCAACTAAAAATCAGCCAAGGCTTGCCCTTTGATGGAGGTTCGGGATGATATTCAATGAAAAATTGGGATGACTCCATCGTCCACGCAATTTAATCTCCCCGATACCTCGGGTTTGCCCATAATCTTCTTCAAAAGGTGATATGTATATACTATTACCAATCTACCTGAAGTATTGCCTAAGCTTTCACTAGCGCTTATTAAAGCAAAAGTAAACTTTTCAATGTTCGGTACCTTGTTTCAAAGATCCCAAGCGACATGGCTTACATAATAAATCGGTGTCTTATTCTCCCAACTTCACGCACCAAAACCGCTTCCTACCGCCATGAACTAGCCGCTAAGTATAAATATAGGGTTCAAGAGAGGCGGCCGTCACGCCCCCAAAATTAGGTATACATCACCCATCTTGGGTAGTCGACACATGGTACGTAATTTAAATACAACTTACTAATATAACTGTCGTGTACAATACGACATAAACGGTGAGTTTGAATACAAATAATGTCTACTAGATATTATACAAACTCAAAAGGAGTCCTCATTACAATTATTATCACACTATTTCACAGAATAGTGAGGACTACTAATGCTATCCTCTGGACCATTACTCCATTTCCTGACTCGTCCTAGCTATATTCTCATTTTCTGAAGAGAACAGTGAAAGAAAGGGTGAGCTCAACTAGCTCAGTAAGAAATATTATGACTAAGATAATGCAGAATAAATTATCATTAGCCTTCAACAATGTTAAACTGATAAAATACAATAGACATCAAGTTTAACTGCAGCGGATCAAGCAATCCATTAAAAGAGTCAAGTGGAAAATAAAATATACTATCTTTTATGATTTAAAAGGTTTTTCATCACTGTTATAGCTGAGACTCAGCTTTAATAAATATTCCACATCATCGAATCACCCCTTTTCTGCCAAGGATATTCTTTAAGATCACGACCACAATTATTCATGCACTACGGGCCAAGAATAGTTGTGTATTCATTAATGGTCATGATCATGCCAACAATCGTCCATCAATGCACTACTGACCCTTTGAGGATTTTTATCACATCATTTGTAACATTACGGTTAAGGATTACAATCAATAGTCTCTCGGTCATAATCATACCAAGTCCATCTATGCACCACAGCCACGTATGACTTTCATCACATCATTTGTAACATTACGGTCCATGATTACACCAAATAGTCTCTAAATATAATCATACCAAGTCCATCTATGCACCACAGCCACGATGACTTTCAACATATATAAACATGAGGATGATGACAATGATATAAGAATTCAATAAAACAAGTTCAAGAATTATTTTATCCAGAATTATTAACGTCCAAATTGTCAACATGATCTTCGTTTTGTAGAGTAAAATTCAAGAATGATCGTAAGAATATTTCCATGAAAAGATCTCGGATAAAACGTAAATATCAAGGATATTCTACTAATTTCATGGAGTATAAGTCAAAGTTTTAACCAACCGGGTATAATAAAGAATGGAATAACAAAAGAAATCACCATGCATGCGATAGGCCTCAAGACAGCGGGTTATTCCAACAGAATAATAATAACGGAACCAGTCGTGAAATTCACAATCAACTGGATGTTCCAACGTAATAATAAATGCGAGAATAATAAATGATGGAACCAGTCCGGCAGATAGCATGAGCGGGATATTCAAGCGAAATAATAAAGACGGAATAATAAAATGGAACCAGTGCAGTGTAAAACACACGATATGATATTCCAACAGAATAATAATAAAGACGGAACCAGTCCTGTAAAACACACAAATAGGATGTTCCAATGAGAATAATAGAAGAATGTCACCAAGTATAGGGTAAATCACAGATACAAAGTTATTCCAATGAGAATAATAAGAAATGGAATAACAATGATTCTCTTCATGAATAAGAAAGAATAACACTCCTTACAGATTACAACAAATAATATTCTCTACCTTAGAAGAACCGAATATTGGAAAAGTGAAGTAGCAGAATACTTTTCTTTTTTCTCTATAGTTTCTTTCTAGAGTTTCAATGAATTAAGTAAGAAATAATGAAGGAATGAGCTTTTTCTATTTATAGAAAAAGCGAGGGTGGCTCTTGAAATGCAATGAAGAAGGTCAAAAATGACTCTTGGTAATATTGATGAGACAACTACTATTTGCAAAGGGTAATTAACCTTTGGAACAATCAAGAGATGTTAACTCTTGGTAATATTGAAGGGACAATGTAAGACCCCATCTTTTATAAATAAAGATGAATTTTTCTATAAATATTATTTTTGAATATTATGGAATAAATTTGATATAATGTTATAGTTGTGGGTAATATTTATAAATTTTGCAAAGTATGCGAAGTTGTTATAAAATATTACGTTTGGTCGGGGAATATTCTTTTTGTTAGGGAATATTAAATACAATGGCTCAATCATTGGTGGAACCCATAATGTAATTATTGTTGGATTGAAAAAACGACAAAATATTTTATAAAAATAACTATGCGGAGGTGTTACTGAATTAAAGCTGTTGAACTACCCGGTGGTAAAAGTATGCGATGTACGGCGTAGTGCATAGTAGCACTAGATTTATTGATTATTGATGCTTTACGTGAGAAGTCACTTTCATTTATGCTCAATTATTGCTTCTGATAATTCTTTGTATCATATCTCTTATATTATTGATTCAATTATTGTCACACAAGATCATCTCAGATAATATGTTATAGTATTAAATCAATAATTGAGACGACAAGTTATAAATGATTAATAATTGTTGAAAGATTAAATATGTGTTGATGAAAAAAAAATGATTTGTGGTAAGTTTGATTATTTTATGGGGGCTCATATGTCATCATCTAAGAGTCTCTTCGTCGATAAGTAATTACCTTCAAATCAATAGTAATTACCCTTGTGAATAGTATTTACCTTCGTCAATAGTAATTACCTTCGTCAATAGTAATTACCCTTGTGAATAGTATTTACCTTCGCCAATAGTAATTACCCTTGTGAATAGTATTTACCTTCGCCGATAGTATTTACCTTCGTTAATAGTAATTACCTTTACCAGACGTCCGAACCACTTGTCGCTTCACATTACTGAAAGCGTCCGAACCACTTGTCGTTTCACATTACAAAGGCGTCAAACCAATTATCGAAGCCACTTGCCTTTTCACTAAAGCGGGTCTTAAGCTAGAAATCTTCTATAAATAGAGGCCTAAGGCTTCATTATTTTTCACGAATTCATTGAAGCTATAGAGAGAAAATATAGAGAGAATAAGAGAGAAAGAAGAAGAGTATTTTGTTACTACACTTCTTTGCAGTATTTCAATCTTCTACCAAATGTAAGGGGTGTTATTCTTTCTTATTCATGAAGAGAACTGCTGTTATTCCATTGTTTATTATTCTCGTTGGAATAACTTTTGTATCGCGGTTTACCCTATACTTGGTGACATTCTTCTATGATTCATTTGGAACATCCTCGTCTGTGGTGTTTTACACCGGACTTCGGTTCCGTCTTTATTATTCTGTTGCTGAACATCCTCATGCGTGTGTTTTACACCTAACCGTTCCGTCTTTATTATTCTCATTGGAACATCATGTATACATGTGTTTTACACCCACTGGTTCCGCTTTATTATTCTCATTGGAATATCCTATCATGTGTTTTTACACCGATCTGGTTCCATCTTTATTATTCTCATTGGAACATCCGCTTGGTGTGAATTTCACGACTCGTTCCGTTATTTATTATTCTGCTGGAATAACTCATCTGTAAGATATCTATCGCATGCGTGGTGATTTCTTTTGTTATTCCATTCTTTATTATACCCAGTTGGTTAAAACTTTGACTTCTATACTCCATGAAATTAGTGGAATATCCTTGATTTTGCGTTTCATCCAAATATTTTCATGAAAATATTCTTCTGATCATTCTTGAATTTTACTCTACAAAACAAAGATCATATTGATAATTTGGACGTTAATAATTCTGGATAAAATAATTCTTGAACTTGTTTTATTGAATTCTTATATCATTGTCATCATCCTCATGTTTATATTATGTTGAAAGTCATCTCATGGCTCAGTAGTGCATAGATGGACTTGGTATGATTATGACGAGACTATTCGGTGTAATCATAACTTAGTAATGTTACAAATGATGTGATAAAAATCCTCATGGGTCAGAAGTGCATTGGTGGACAAATTGTTGGCATGATCATGACCATTAATGAATACACAAATATTCTTGGCCCGTGGTGCATGAATAATTGTGGTCGTGATACTAAAGAATATCCTCGGCGTCAGTAGTGGGGTGATTCGATGATGTGAAATATTTATTAAAGTCGAGTCTCAAATATAACAATGATGAAAAACCTTTTAAAACCTAAAAGATAGTAGACTTTATTTTCTACTTGACTCTTTTAATGGATCATTATTCATTGCAGCTAAACTGGTTTATCATTGTATTTTATCGGGTTTAACATTGTTGAAGACTATTGATAATTTATTCTCGCATTATCTTAGTCATAATATTTCTTCTTGGGCTAGTTGAGCTCACCCTTTCTTTCACCGTTCTCTTCGTGAAATGAGAATATAAATTTTGGGACGAGTCGGAAACGAGTGATGGTCCTCAAGATAAGATTAGTAGTCCTCACTATTACGTGAAATAGTGTGATAATAATTGTAATGAGGACTCTTTTTTGAGTTTGTATAATATCTAGTAGATGATATTTGTATTTAAACTCACGCTTTATGTCGATTGTACCGGCTACGCTTATGTTAGTAAGTTGTATTTAAATTTTGTACCATGTAAAAGTGGCGACCCAAGATGGGTGATGTATACCTAATTTTGGGGCGCCACGCATAACTACTATTCATGAAGGGTAATTACTATCGACGAAGGTAAATACTATTGAAGAAGGTAATTACTATTGACAAAGGTAATTACTATTTACAAAGGTAATTACTATTTACAAAAGTAATTACTTATCGACGAAAGAGACTCTTAGATGATGACATATAGGACCCCATAAAATAATCAAACTTACCACAAAACGTCTCATAATGGACTCTTTATATACATCAAGGATTGAATAAATATTACCACAAATCATTTTATTTTTAATCAACACATTTTAATCTTTCAACAATTATTAATCATTTATAACTTGTCGTCTCAATTAATAATATAACATATTATACGAGATGATCTTGTGACAATAATTGAATCAATAATATAAGAGATATGATGCGAAATTCTCATGTAGCAATAATTGAGTATAGCTAAGTAAGTGACTTCTCACGTAAAGCATCAATAATCAATACCGTGTACTACTTATGCAACCACGCCAGATTATTGTACTTTTACCACCGGGTAGTTCAACAGCTTTAACGGTAACACCTCCGCCAAGTTATTTTTATAGAAAGATAATTTTGTCGTTTTCTAACTATGACAATACTTCCGTTGTGGGGTCCACTTAATGATTGAGCCGTCATCATTTATATTCCCCAACAAAAAGAATATTCCCACCAAACGAATATTTTATAACAACTTGCTTACTTTGCAAAATTTATAAATATTACCCACAACTATAACATTATATCAAATTTATTCCATAATATTCAAAAATAATATTTATAGAAAATTCATCTTTATTTATAAAAGTTTGGGTCTCTTACTGCTTCACCAACAAAAAGCGCCAAGATAAGTAGGACTTGATGCTCTCGAAGAAGGCGTCCTCACACTCCGAAGTCCATTGAAACGTTTTTGCATTCTTCGGTCCTTTCAATGTATTAAAGAACAACAAACATCTTTCTGCCGACCTGGACATAAACCTCCTCAAAGCTGCAATCCTTCCAGTCAGACGTTGAACATCTTTAAATGACTGAGGAGTCTTCATGTTTAGGATCGCTTGAATCTTCTCTCTGGATTGGCTTCAATTCTCTCTCGATCGACAAGATAACCTGAAACTTGCGGCTCCCTGATCAAGGTGCACTTAGTGGGGTTCAATCTCAAATTGTGATGACGAATTATCTGAAAGCATTCTTCTAAATCATCCAGATGTTTATGCACCAACATGCTTTTGACAATCATGTCGTCCACGTACACCTCTACATTCCTGCCTAGCTGATATCTAAAGACATGGTTCATCATCCTCTGGTATGTGGCTCCAACATTGATAAGGCCGAAAGTCATTTTCTTATAGGCATATACTGAACGATGCGTAATGAACGCCGTCTTCGGTATATCCTCTTTACACATAGAAATTTGATGATATCCAGAGAACGCGTCCATGAAACTTAACAAAGCGTACCCCAAGTGGCATCGATGAGTTGGTCGATGTGGGGTACGGTAGAAATCTTTCCAGACAAGCTTTATTTAGGTCGGTGTAGTCGATGCAGACTCGCCATTTACCATTTTGCTTCTGGACCAGCACCATATTCGCCATCCATTGTGGGTAGTCGATCTCGAAGATGAAGTCAGCTGCCAACAGCTTTGCAATCTCTTCATCAATGATTCTCTGACGTTCAGGTGCGAAGATCCTCCTCTTCTGTCGGACTGGTTTCTTTGACGGGTCCACCTCCAACCGATGCTCAGCGATATCCTTGCTTACTCCTGGCATATCCTGAGGTTCCCATGCAAAAATGTCAACATAGCATTGCAGGAGCTCCATGAGGTTCGTCCGGAGAGGTTCCGACAGACCCGAACCTATTTTCATCGACTTGTTTGCTTTGCCCGGGATAAGCTCTATCTCCTCCGTTTCTTCAGCTGGCATGACCAACGGTTCGGAACTACTCTCTGTGAAGGGTTCGATCTCTATTGACGTGGTCTGCTTCTGCTTCGATACTCCCACTCCCACTCCCGAAGTGATCACAGCGTTCCTATAACACCTTCTGGCCATATCCAAATTCCTCTTACCTCGCCAACCCCATGAGCCGTAGGAAATTTGATTTTGAAATGAGGAATTGAGGTCACAGCTTGCAAAGCAATTAAAGTAGGTCTTCCCAAAATAGCATTATAAGCAGAATCTACGTGCACAACATAAAATTTGAAAATAATTTCTACTTGTTGGGGGTTCAAGAAGATATTATGGTAGTTCAATGGTTCCGCCACCACCTTGGACCGGGTCATTACTAAAACCATATAAAGGAGCCTCCGTCCTATATCCATCTTTCGCCTGCCTCAGGTGCATCCTCCGATAAGCGTGGGCATCTGAAATATCTACGAAGACCCATTATCTACCATCATCCGCCTATATCCACCGAACCCACTGCGCGATCGGCACCAACCAATGATCCTCGTGCGGTTCGATGACTTCAAGGGTAATCTTCATCGAGAAGGAGATTACCAGATACTCGAATAAGGTCTGCCGGTCTTCGGGAGGGTTCGCCAATTACATGACCGAATCAAAGTAACTTCGGCGCTTCTTTCCAACGAAGTTTGCGGTAAGTACCCCGGTGATGACATCTACCACGTGTCTTGCAGTACATCGGAGCCAGGTAACGCTTTCTTTAACTGGTTGAGTCAACTTTGAAACAGCCCCTCTATCCTGCTTTGTTGATTAGTTCCGCGACCATATCTTTGAATTATAGCCCCGCCAGACCTTTCTTTCAATAAAGTCCTTCAAACTAGCACGATTGTTCGTATCACGACCAAGCTTGATGATAATCACAATACTCACGAAATTCCTTTCCGGGCTTAATGTTATCTCGAGGTGGCTCAAAGATAGGTTGATTTTAATTTGATCCAAGATAATGTTACCTGCCTGTGGTTGAGTCTTTGTGTCGTCATATTCACTCTTCAATGGAGCGGACGAACGTCCTCCACCCTGTCTCCAATTGTTATATTTCTTCGACCCACCTTCGTAGCGGTCTTTATTCCCTTCATTCTTTTTCTGGTCCCTATTGGTTCTGTCCCGATCTGTCTCCTTAAGCCGGTCTGAAGAAAGACGTTTGAGGCTGTCCATGGCTTCCTCCACCACGATATAGCCTTCAGCTTTGTCAAAGGCTTCAGCGAGACTCTTCGGGTGATGAAACATTAACTTCTTCACCAACTTCTCCGATTTGACCAGATCTAACCCATTCTGAAACAGTCCAACGGCTTGTAGATCGTTCAGGTCTGTCACTTGGCCGACTGCTTCACGGAACCTCTTCACATATTGGCCCAAAGACTCATTCGAAAACTGTCAAACCTGAGCCAACGAACCAGTTGGTTTTCCCCTTCTTTTGTTGCTCCCGAAGCGAGCATGAAATTTATCGCATATACGCCCCAATATGAAATTGAATCCGAGGCAAAGTCCCCATCCACTACCGGCATCCTTTCGAAAGGCTACAACAAAAGTATGACACTTAGCCGCATCGCTAAAGTCATAATAATCCATCAGTCGGTCGAACGCCTGATTGTGGTCATAGGATCCCCGATCCATCATAACTCTCTCAATATGGGGCAACTTCTTGGTGGGGTCAACTTTTTCTTTAAAAATTTCATGCGAAAAAGGATGCCTTCTTTCCCAAGTATCCTTCGTTTTTGTACTTCAAAGTCGCTTCAAGTTCCTTTAACTCTTTAACCGATACTCCACACCTTCCGGTTGAGAAGATGCTTCTTTTTCTATGACTCCTCTTCTTCCGAGTGGACCGATTTCTTACAATAGAGCCTTCAACTCTGAAGGACTTTTACGATGGCGAGTGTCCATAGGTGGTGTACCCTCAATAGACTTTCGAGTACGATCCCGGATATACTCGTCTACGAACTCGCACACTATGGCGAGAATGTGCAACAACAAGTGCTTTCTTTGTGATCTCGGGAGTGTGATCTATGGATCGACCTCTTCGTTCTTTCCGACCTTGCTCCTTAGAATCGACAGGGGTGATGTGCCTCTTGATCTTTGAGGGTAGGGCTTGAATCTTTTTCTTCTCGATTTCTACCAAGATTCTCGTCCTGAATGAACAGGTTCTTTCCCACTTCGGTGCCCTCGCTCTTCGGACTGATCATAACCGGACTCTTCATCCCTCAACTCTTCTATCCGGAGCCATCCGCTTCCTTATATCTGTCATTTGTTTCACGAGTACTTCCATAGCTTCTATCCGCTTCATCTCGCCATCTTAGCCGGGCCGTGAAGCTTTTTTCGTCTTAGGTGATCTCTTGTATCGAGTTCTAGGCGAGGTGCCTTCTACTCGCTTCCCACCACGGCTGACCCTTTCTCCGTCGGGAAGACTAGCCTCACGCTAGCCTTTTTCACCGCTTTCGATGAAAATCTTCAGTGATCGTTTGACGCCTTTGTCTTTAGCATGAACACTTATCGCCGGTCCCAAAACGATCCTTGGCAGACACTTTCGTGTTGTCGATTCACCGGCGACCCTTCTACCGCCTCTTCGAATGTAGGTGTTCTACTTTTACCATGAATATCGATGTAGAACAAACACACGATACGTGATTGAAAAATACTCAGGACAATACAACTCACCCCTCCTTCTAGCGTCAATGTTAACGCCAAGATCTTTCTCCACGTCCCAATCACCAAGACGCGTCCGATATCCTGCACAGTTCAACAAGTCAACACCAAAAGCTTGACGGCCTGACCGTCGGGGGATAGCTCCGGCGTGAGAGTCAGTATCGGCGATCACAAGGTCAACAATGGAGAGAAAATAATGTCTAATGTCCGAGAGAATAATAATATGAATATGTGTAATGTTTAGTTACCTACCCTCTTATGTGATCTTAGCCCCATAAATACTCCAATCCGGTTTCATCGTACACCATCATCTCCTCGACACCTTTTCCCCACTCCCCGGTCGTTTTCAAAGAAAGTATGTAGCCTACTTCCTCACCTGCTACCACTATTTGCCACCGCCGGTCATCTGAGTCCCATCCTCATTAATGCCATGCAGAAAGGTGGCGGAATATAGTAATCAACTATCATTTGGCATAATGATTACTGGGTGAAAGTGGGTTAAGTGACAATTTGTATAATGGGCCAATTCAATGACTAAGCCCCAAATAACGAAAATGACCCCAACGAATGGATCCAACCGAAATGACCTAATGAAATAATCAAGAATCGGAGGCCCAAACCATTCGGACCAACCAGGACTAGCATAACATAATCCAAGGGAGGAGCCCATTAAGTCTGGCCCAATAAGGAAAAGGATTAAGGCCCAACACTACTCATACTATCACACGAGTTTCACAAAAGAGACGACGTGTTTGGAGATTTGGTCTGTATCAGCGTTAAATGTATGGATGGATAATCTGTCAAAATTTTAAAAAATTAGGTTTCCATTAAGAGCTAGGAGGAGGAAAAAAGAAAATAATTTTATTATGATGATTTACTTTAGACTAAAAAAATATAAGAATTGTTGCCCGCAAGCTCTACTCGGCTTGGCTTGGTTTGACTCAATTCAATTAAGCCTGACTCAAACTCGACTCGAGCTCGTTAACGAGTCAAGCTTGAACAAAATTTTTAGCCCATTTAATTAAACGATCTGTGTTCGAAAAGTGTAGTGTTGGACTCAAGCCAAACTCATTTAATCCCGATTCGTTTAATAATTATTTAATAAAATTTTATTTTATTTTTATAAAATATATAATGCAAAATAATATTTTATTCATATATTTATTTTTTTAAAAAAATAAAAAATAAATAAATAAACAGGTCGCGCTTAGGCTCAAGCTCGAGTTCGGCTCGCTTAAACCCGACTCATTTATAAACGAGCCGACTTTAAGCTTGTTTAAAGTTCGGTCTGACTCGGCTCGTTTAATTTTTAGACTAGTTCGAGCTCAGCAAGTAAAAACCCGGCTCAATTCTGTTCAAATTCCGAGTTCGAAATAAATTTCGGGTCAAATTCATCCAAATAAAGCCTTAAATCACTGGCCTAATAGTATTTTTTTGGAGGGTCCTTTACATAAGTATACAACAAATAGAAAGTAATTACAAGAAAAGTGCATCAACCAAATAATTACAAAAAGATTGTACATATTACAAAAATAGTATAATTCACATTAATAAAGAAACCTAAAATCAAGGACAAATAACTGCCATAATTAATAATTCAAATTTAAATATTTGGATCTAACAACAAAAACAAATTCAAAATAATAATTCAAATTTAAATATTCAAATTCAAATCTTCATCTCCCTCACATACACTTTGAAATAATAGTCCACCGCTACACCACCGCCACACCTCACATACTCCGCCGCTACACCGCCGCAAATCTCCGTTGTCCAAAACGCCAATGAGAATAAAAAGAAGATTCACCCTACAAAAAGTTTAAAAATAAATAGATGTAACTATTAATGTTCTGAATTTTTTTTTATAACTATTTTGTTACTCATAAATAATAAAATGGTTACCTTTGTATGAATGGTTAGCTACCAACTGCATCACATTCAAACGAAATTGGTAACTTAATAAAATTAAATTGGTTACCTTGGTCTGAAGGTTTGGCTACCAACCGCACTATGAAAAAACTGCAGGTGTGGATGTGAATTAGTTACTTTGGTATGAAGGTTTTGCTACCTTGGTACGAAGGTTTGCTTACTTTGATCTGAAGGTTTGGTAACCAACTGTACTAAGAAAAAATTTAAAGTGTGGAGGTTGATTGGTTACTTTGATATGATAATGGTTTAGTTACCTTGGTATGAAGATTTGGTTACCATCATCCAATGATTCATATCCACCGCCACCACCGCCTGAATCTTCATACCCTCCTCAATCCACTTTTTGTGCTCCACCGCCAAATTAGACCCAGCTTCTTGATGTGATAAAATATGTAACTGCAAGTGCACAGTGTCGAATTCAAGAACTGGCAAGTACAGATCGAACCCACAGAGACTAGATTAATTCTTTAATATATCCTTAATTAATATTTTAGGTAAATTAGAAATAAAAATGGTAGAGAAGATTTTTTAACTAAATTATGCAAATTATTAATTAATGACGGAAACTATTAATGAGAAAAGATACCTAGGAATTAGAATCCACCAAATATTAACATAATAAATAATTTCTTATTTTCTAAATTAATTCCCAAATTATTTCCACTTCCCTTTAAAAATAATGATTCATATAATTAATATGGGCAAGCATAAGTTATGAAAAATTCACAGATTAACTATAACTTATCAAAACCTCGCAATCAATATAAAAATCATATGCAATTTATGCGGAAGAAAATATGAAGGTGAGAATAATTAGGCATTAATTTTGGAACGAAAAGAAAATATTATTATGAAATACTTAGTTTCATCATAATCCTAGGTATTAGAAATTTAGTTAGCCATGGAATTAAAAACAAAAACAAATAATATTAGTACTACTATTCGCATGAAATAAAAACAATAATTAAAAAGAGAATTTCTATTATATAAATAAAAGAAAGTGACAAATACTCCCTGACAGTAGTACCATAACTGATTGGAATAAGAGAAAGGACAAACTCTAAATATCTTACTCCTTCCTACACTAGTGAAAAACTGAGAAAAAGAAAATAACAAGTGGTGCCTTTCTCTAAAACAAGAGGCCTATTTATAGGAAAAATAACTTTGAACCCTAATTTAGATTCATTGAACTTGGACACTTTGATTCCATTTCCATGTAGGATTCAACTTCCTAGTAGCAATCAACTTCTCAAAAAGATCTTCTAGATAGACTTTTCTTTCTCTTGTTGGATTTGAATTGCACACTAAGATTGTTCCACCTCTTTCCTTCTCCTTGTAGGATTCTTCTTGGACATTCCTTATATGAATAAGAGCATTAAATATTGCTTGATCACCAAGATTTTTGACTTTATTGCAATAAATATTAAATCCTACAAAATAAAATAAAACATATTAATTTAATAAACTAATATAATTAAAAGGACAAAATTAGGGATAATTAAATGTATGAATTACGTTTCTATCACTTCCACCCATGCCTTCAAAGATTTGATGAAAAACTAAAATCACAACGAGAGGCCTAAGTCGACGACTGATTACGATTACAGTCCAAAGATGCTCCAAAATTCAAAATTCAAAATTCAAAAAAACAAAATCAGAGTCCAAGATATCCCTCAAATTTAGGGAAACTAATAACAAAAAATCCATTAATATATGTGACGCCCCCAAAATAGGTATACATCACCCATTCTGAGTTGTCAATACATGGTACAGAAACAACTACAACTTTATTATTACAACAGTAAAACTGTGAGTTTGAATACAAATATTATCTTCTAGACAATATCTATACTCAAATAAATCCTCATCACATTTATTGATACATTATTTTACAAAAATGGTGAGGACTACTAAACAACTCTATCTAGAACCTTCATTCCATACCCCCACTGTACTTCGCTATATTCTCGCCTCTCCCGAGAAGAAAAATGGAACAAAAAGGAAAAGGGTGAGCTCAACTAGCCCAAGAAAAGAATATTATGACTAAGATAATATACAACAAATTATCATTAGTCTTCAACAGGAAAAATCTAATAGAATACAATAGACAACAAGTTTTAAATCAATATTCGCAGTGAAATAATAATTCATTAGAAGAGTTAAGTAGAAATGCAAACTACTACTTCTATGTATGAATTTAAAAGTTCATCGCCTATCTTTTATCCCTCAGTAACATCAATCAATATATATCGAATCAAATATTCATCTTTGCACCACAAGTGCCAAAGATATTCATCGGTTAATCATGTTCATCTAAACACTGCTCATCTTTTACTACGGGCAAAGATATTCATCGAAATCATTCATCTTTGCACTACAAAAGCCAAAGATATTCCATAATATCATCATTTAAGATCGAGGATGATGAAAAATATTTTTAAAGAAAACGAATCCAAAGGAAACAAAATGACAAGGATTAAGGATTAAAGATTAGTACTTTGTTTTATCCACGTCCAAAATACCTCAAAAATAATCATAGTGTTGTAAAATTCAAGAATGATCAAAACATGGATACAATCAAAGCTAGTATCCGTAATAGATATTTTGGACGAAAAGAAAATTTTTTATTTTTCGATGAATAAAGGCCGTATTCGTGAATAAGATCAGAGTATCGTGAATAAGGTCGATATCGTGAATAAGAATCAGACACCAAAAGTTTCAAATTTGATAAAAACTTCAGATCAATATTTCAACATAATGATATTGAAGAAATAATATCATTACGAAAAAAATAATATCCCTTACCTCGTAAGATCAAAGATTTCTAAATGAAACACCTGGATATAAAGCATGACTTGAACTTGCACCGTATAAACAATACTCAAAATATACTCAAAATACTCACAAGAATACGCTATAATACAGAGAGAGAAAACTTACATTTCGGTGTGATTTTCAATTCTAACCTAAGCACCCTATTTATAGGAAAATCGCTTAAACACCAAAATGTAAAATTTATTAAAATATTAATTTATTAATTTTTATTCCTACGCCCACATTTAGAGATCTGAATTTAGCCACTTCTAACACATGCAAGACCCACAATAATGACAAAAAACGTTTTTATCATTTTAAATATTTTATACTTCCAAAAATCAATTATTTCAGAGCTTCGAAACTTCAATAATTCACAATAAATAGCTCTTTTGTCAGAAAATTCAAAACTCGCGAGTTTGTATAGGAAATTCAATTCTCTACAACTTTACAGAAGAAACTTTTTCCGAATTCCAAACAGAAATTGACCGAAATTCACAAACGGGCGATTTTACAGGCTATAATCAAATTTCAGTCAATAAATGGGATCCACCGACATGTTTAACATGTTTTAAACATTTATTGCAACAAAAATACTCTTCTTCCTCGTATACTCATGTATCCCACATTCGTTGTAAAAATATCACCATTATTATATTATTAAAATATAATAATATATTTAAATAAATTATTTTATCAAAAAAAGATAAAATTTCAATTTTCAACAATTGTCACATTAAAAATTTTCTCCATCTATATCCACATAAAATCAAAAATTTTCTCATCATATGAATCAATAATTAATTATTCACAAATAATATTACGAATCACAATATTGACAACCGTGCGCCCTGCGAAGAGGGGCTTTTCAATAAGAATTTATCCTTATTGGCCATGAATTAGATGAAACAAACCTCTCCTGTATGTAAACTTTCTAGACATTGCCAATAATGTTATCTAATAATATTATTCGGATAATATGAATTATTGCTTCGATAATAAAAATAATGTGTAATGACAATTATCAAACAACAAAGAATATAAAATATCAACGCAAAGAATTATTAAATCAATAAAATATCGAATAAGAATTATCGTGAACCATTATTGAGTAGTGCCTTCACGTAAGAATCAATAATTGGTGCAATAACGTCATCTTCTTGTGTTTTAACCAATTTAAGTATTTTAACAAGATTAATAGCAGAATAACTACGTTGTTATTTTTAAACAACTTATATTTGTCGTTTCTTTCATCCAATAGCTTTCAGTTATATGGGCCCACACATGGTTTAACTTGTAGTCGTATTTAATATTCCCTGACGATCATTTAATATTCCACGACCAAACGAATATTCCCCACAACAATGAATATTTTATAACCACTTGCTTATTTTAAAATATTTGCGTATTTTACCCCTAACTATCCACATTAATCAAATTAATCCTTACTATTTCAAAATAATAAATAAAGAAAATTAAATTTCATTAATAATAAGTTGGGGTCTTACAATATATATACATATATGATGTACATATAGAGAGAGAAGATAATTACAAAATTTGAATAGTTGATAAATAATCTACCACACTCAAAACATGAAAAATCTTCTGGGGTCTTGAAGTTAAGAAATTAAAGCTTAATTCGGCAGAGAAATGGTTTGATTAGTTTGTAGAGAGTTGAGAGAGAGAGAAAAGAGAAGGAAAAAAAAAGGAGCACTGTGATGTGTATATATATATATATATATATATATATATATATATATATATATATATATATATATATATATATAAATGAATACGTTGAATGAAGAAGAAGGGGTGATACTAATCTGCATAATATGTATTTATAGATGAGAGAGAGAGAGAAGAAGCCATGAGTATAACTAATCCTTAAATTAAGGAATTCTAATTGAATACTAATTTCCTAAATTAAGGAATCTTAATTGCACTAGTATTGTAAATAAATATAGAAGTGTATTAGTTGTGTAAAAATTTTATGAGGGCATTATTGTTGTAATTATTTTTAAAAATGTAATAGAATATGTAATTCATCCTTTTTTGGATCATTTTAGCCCACCACAGACTCACCTAAAAGATAATGACATAAGGTACTATTATTCGTAACTTAAATTTTTATATACAAATAATTTATCTCATATTTCTCGATGTGAGACCGGAGTTTTATAAAAAGAGAGTTAGGACTACCCTTATGCTGTTGTGCAAAGGACTCCACTTAGGCTACCAACTAAATCTTAAGAGTACTGAGATGCAATTAAACACTTGGGCTATGTTTATTTTTAAGAATTATAATTTTAAGATTATAATCTCAACACTATTAATCTTAGAATTATAACTCCGAGATTATAATTATAATTTAAAGACTATTAAGTTATTTTATAATTCTTAGACTAATTGTCTCAGGTCTAAATTTGAAAATAAATAAGACACTTGAAATTAATAGTCCTATCACAAGTATAATTCTTGCAAACAAACATAACTTTAGTTAATTAATTAATCAAGACACGTCGGCGAATCTTGTAACATCAAACTTATTTAAAGAGCAAATGGATTAAATAGGCCGAACACGAAAACTTGTTTGCAAATTATGCATCTTTGCCCTTTGCAAGTCATTATTCTGTAAAGACTAGTGAATAGCTACGAATGAGGATATATCCATGCTAATTTAGACAATTTAGCATAAGATAAGAACCGTGTTTGGGGCTCCACAAAAACAAAAACTCAAATAGGAGTAGGCTGACTGGTTCAGAGTAGTCTTTAAAAAAATAAAAAATACTCCAAAAGAAAGAGCCAAATCCCAAGCCAAACATTAATTGTACAAACTACTATTAGTACTAGTCCTCCCCTCCTCCTCCTCCTCCTCCTCCTCCATATAAGTTATTACAACAGCAGCAACAACAAATTAAAGGACTCAAACCAACCACACGCTTCTTAACTCGTTTGTTCCTTGAAAAACGCGGACTCCACACATATATACATATACTCCAAGTCGGCACTAAAATTTAATTAAGCTTTCCAACTCCTAAAAGCATTGCTGACATGGTTTCACACACCGCCGCGGTTACCTTCACCACCACTACAGTACCGCCACCGACGCCGCCGCCGCATTTCAGAAGGTTCCAAAGATCACCTACCGGCGCCACTTCACCTCGTTGGATCCCAGAAAGAGGACGAGTTCTTAACAACATTCTAAGAATGGCATTTTCATGTCTCTGTTTTCCTAATAGGAGCTAGGTGTCGTTCCAAACTCCACGATCATCATTTCTCCACTTGATTTTTCCCATTTATAATATATATATATATATATATATATATATATATATATATATATGCCAGTTGATTCGATCAGTCGATCGAAGCCTGCAGTGGACTGGACAAGTACCCCTTTCCTCTTCTTTTTTGTATGTATTTCATACAACTTAACTTGCAAAATGAATGAATTTATTTTAATTTTTGAAATAGTAACTTTTTTTATTAAAAAAAAGTTTGCTTTTATCGATAAAAATTAAATAAATTCATATAAATTTTGCAAATGAACTACTACATATAAGAAGAAAGATAATTAAATGAGAAAACTGAGAGGAATATTTCATACATGAGAAGATCGAGTTTAAAGATTAGACTAGCGGAAATTAACTAATTATAATAGCGGCTAGAAAACAAAGAGAGTTGTAGCTTATTGAAAAACCAATCCAAATATACGATCGAGTTGCTTCATTTTTAATTTACTTAATAACCATTAGAATTAACTAACAATATATTGTTAGCTACTACCTCCATTCCATAATAACTGTCTTTTTAGAACAAAAAATTTGTTCCAATTTATTTGTCATTTACAACTTTCTAAGAGAATAAATTATTTATTTTCCTATATCACCCCTAACTTCTCTCATTATCCCAAGAAATTTTTTCATTTGTATTAATAGTTTTTAACTTCACATAAAGGGGTAGTGATGAAATTTCATATAAATTTTAATTCTTAAATAATAGTATTAAATGACTTTCTTAATTCATGTGCAAGAAGCTAAAAAGACTATTATTATGGAATGGAGGTATTACCATGCACTGGCACTGTGTTATAATACTAACATGCATGCATGCTCTTTCAGTATCAAAGGAGAATTAATACTATATGAGTTTTTTTTTAACATTTATTCCACAAAATTAAAATATTAAGTTAGTTAAAGGAATTAAGAATTAAGGGAAGAATTAAATTAGTGAGAGAATAGAGAACTTGTTTTTCTAATTTTTTATAAACATCTCATCACTACAAAGCATTATCATTATAAGGCCTAATTAACTAAGACATCATATTTCAAAATAGATCTCAGCCTTTCATTCTTACTAACAATTCTAAACCTTTATTCGCATTCAAACCACATGTTCTCACTATTTTGGCCCTTGCTTGCTAATTGGGAATTGGGATTGCCCTATACCCAATCTATTCCCACTAGGAATAATATATTTTTGTAACATTGTAATGGATACATAAAATAGGTAAAAATTGAGGAATGATCTTAAGTACGGTCCGGTTCCAGTAAGAGAGCCTTTATTTTCTTAAAATGCGGATTTTTTTTTTTGGATTTTTTTTAAAACAACTAAAAAAAAAAGTTTAATATTTTATGGAACTGAATTTTTTTTATAATACAGTGTTTTGGATGTGATTTGGATACATATAACAAAAAAATATATGTGCAAATGCATGCATCTGTATATACATTTTTTGGTATAGGTGATCCAAATCATCCTAAAACACCTCAGATTATGGAAAAAATTCCATTTATAAAATATTAATTTTTTTTTAATTGTTTTTTTTAAAAAAAAAAACCAAAAAAAATCCGCATTTTAACAAAGTAAAAGAGCCCTCACCTGATCGGTTCTGGATCTAAGTAATATTGTACTATCTTATCTTTTAGAATTTTATGTTAATTGTAATTTAATTTTGTTATAAGATTTGTGGACATGTATATTATTTTTTATTTTTTTTAAATATGTAAATGTTCACATGTGACTTGGCCATCGCACAAATTAAATCAACTATTTAAATTCCTCTGGTAATTAACTTTACTTTAGTGTGAATTAACTATAGTTTTAATTAGAGACAGAAAATTACTACTATTGACTTAACAACATTATGTAAGAATAAGTATTGGTTTCTGACCGAGTCACATAACCGTACGCGCGGCATATTTTAGTTTGAAATGGTCAACTACCATCTTAAAAAACTACTCTGTCGTAGTCAAAATGATGATACATGTAAAGTTGAGAAAATAGGATAAAAAAAATTCAAATTTATTCTACTCAATTATATAGTGTCATGAATTTTTTTTTATATATTAATAGACTCTATTAAATAATATATTTACGTTTTATTTTATATATTTTTAGTTATTTTTTTGAGGACGGAGGGAGTATATAAGCCTTTTGTGGTTAGAATTAAATGTATTTGTCGAATATAGTACTCCATCCTTTTTATAATAATGGTTACTTTAGTTACATGTACATGAATTAAAATAGCTAATTAATACTATCATTTAATAATTAAAATTTGTGTAAAATTTTATCACTACTCTTTTTAAAAATTTGAAAACTGTTAAAATTTATTGGGACAATGAAAGAATTGAGTTAAGAGTGATATAGGAAAGCAAATAATTTATTCTCCTAGAAAATTGTGAACAACAAATAAATTAGAACAATTTTTTTATCTAAAAAGTCTATTATTATAGAATGGAAGTACTACCTCCCTTCTAAAATAATATAATGTAAGATTGATATTGATTATTTTAAAAATTAAATGGAGTTATTTTCAATTTTACAAATTGATATAAATTTATTTAATTTAAATAATACAATTATGATAATGACAAATTAAATAAAAAGTACTACTAAATAAAATATTTATTGTATTCATTTAAAAAATATTTTATATTTATCTAATATTTATTTATAAGGTTAAACTTGATCTTATATTATCAATACCAAAATATAACAAGAGAAATATCGAGTCATTTTGATTGATTCGGAGTCAACTCAACAATCCAACTTTAGTAACTCGGCAGCCCAAATAATTTTTTTATATCATATTTACTATTAAAGATGCAATGTATTCTTTGTTACTAAGAACTGAGCAAAATATATATATCTATAATAATAAAACAAGACCTAATTTGAATTTTGTCAATTGAGAAAGCAGAACAACGTCCCAGATTTCATCTCACTTAATCTAAAGGCTTATATTCTATCTTACACTAAAAAAAATCCCGTCCAAACTCACCCTTCACCTACACGCTACCCCTCCCAAATCTTTGCTTCTCTCTCTTCTATCTCTGGAATTTGGCTCTCTAAAATTTTCTTTCTAAAATTTTGCAAAATTTCTCAAATCTTTTCTTCTCTCTCTTCTATCTCTAGAATTTGACTCTCTGAAATTTGGCTTTCTTCTCTCTCTTCTATCTCTGGAATTTGGGAAAATGAATAGCGAGAGCACTTCCGTCGGAGGAGGGATAGGTCGGTCATGGCCGTCAACAACATCCGTATCGTCACCTCCCGAATCCTCTACTGCCCCCTAGGTTTGTTTATTCCATTTTATAACACTCACCTTCACAAGATTCCACGGTTAAGACACCTACTTAATTAGGGCTCCTCAATTTGACATTTGCTAGCACCAAAACTTTGAGATGCCAGTTGCAGAACTTAACATGTCTCTTTCTTTCTTAGTTTTAAATTTTTAGTTTTCTTTCTTTTTCATGTATATTGTCGTGTAAATATTAGAACGGTTTGCTGAAGTCAAGGGATTCATTTGTGAGACAGAACATCAAATTGTAGTGGATGGATCTGGTTATGAGTTCCAAAACTTTAAAGGAGTAGAATAAAGGTTAATGCACACACCCATTATCCTAGGCATTACGGATTAATGCAATAGCCTGAAACATGTTTATTGACCTTTCTTTTTCTTTTTCTTTTTTTTTTTTGGGGGGGGGGGGGGGTGGTGGGTGGGTTATTTGCTCATTTTAGTAGAAGTTGGATTAGTCTTAAAAGTCAGTTTGTTCATGTAAGTTGGGTTAGTCTTAAAAGTCAGTTTGTATGTATATAATTTTGAAAGTCAGTTGGTGTATTAAATTAGGAAGTTTCATGCTCATATTATATGTTGGAGTTATGATTGATTGTGATAGTTGGTTGCTATAGACCAGAAATAGAGAAATAGAGAAATAGTTGCTATGAAGCACTATTTATAATCCTTTGTTGGTTAAATCTCTTCTTAGCTTGAAGTACAAACTGTTGGTTGTAATCCTTTGTTGGTTAAATCTCTTCTTAGCTTGAAGTATAAACTGTATAACCGGCAGATTATGTAATTTCAGTGACAATGCAGTAGTGCAAAACTATATACCATCTATATAATACCCAAAATTACGATCAAGGCACTTAACTCCAATTTTTCAGATTTTGTAACTTCTGACGCACATACTTCAAATCTTCATAACTTCTTCATCCGTTATCGGAATTAGTCCGTTTTAGAGGCTAGGGAAAGCTTGTAACATGCTCTATAAAACCCCCATGATTTCATAATTTTTTAGATTCATTAATTATTCCGAAATTTAGCTCCAAAGTCCCCCAAGACTAAATTTTTACTAACAACGATACGTGAAAAACGTTATGAACACGCAACATACTTGGCGGTAAAACGAGTCTATAGGACACAGTTCCTACTCGATCAAGGATTTCAAATGGGCCAATTAAATTGAGGGTTGAGATTTCCTCTCTTCATCGATTCTTGCTTCTAGAATAACGCCCTCTTGAACCTTTTTCTTCACATTCATCAACTTCGGGGGTGTAGTTTGAGCGGTTTTAACTTTATCGATTAAAGTTGATTCTACTCGTATATTCATTATCTTCACGTGGGTCCCTAGAGTCTTTAACTCTATCTTCATCATTTGTAAGTTGTACGAAATGAGTCTTTGTGTTAACAACATCGCACTCGTAAACGCATACGATCTTCTACTCAACACGTTAGCTACCACGTTCGCTTTTCCACGATGATATTGAATAGTACGATCGTAATCTTCAATAGCTCGAGCCAACTTCTTTGGCGTTAGACTCGGTAATTTTGGGTATTATATAGATGGTATTATATAAAATAACAACCATACATTTTGGGTAAATAACACATCATTTGAGAGCGCAAAAGAGAGGCCCCACACGCCTGCTGCATAGAAAGCTTCATAACCCATTCTTTGCTCTGATCTGACACATTATACTCATTTTTTAGTCACTTTGATCAATTTAAATTTCTAACTCCTATCTTGGATTACATCCCTTTTTGAACATGATAAACATAACGTATAAAACTACTATTATATTACAAATCGTTTGCTATAGCATTTGGAACCGAAGGCAACCTCCATCTTTGACGTAAGCCAGCTAAGTTTCAACTTTCTCTAGTACTCGTGTATAGTGTGTATTAAAAATTGGACGCTCCCTTCTTTGATCTTATTTTTTGAGGATAGATTTTTTTTTTAAAATTTCCTTCCAAACTTGAAAAGATTTGCAACGAAATTTTTTAAAGACTTGTAATAATTCTAAAACACCAAAATTATTCTTATAATAATTCTCAAATTTAATCCCAAAAGGGTAAAATAATATCCTCAAACATAAACAAAATAATTCTCAAACATAAAAAGAAAGTAAATTTCTTTCTTTCTCCTACTCCCAAAATCACAAACAAAGTTTCTCGTCACATATCCTTTTGTTCCAAAATCAAAGTTTTTTATTTTAATTTTGATAGAATGCATCTCTAAAATAATTATGTAATGATAAAAATAATAGTAAAAAGTAGGGACAAATAAAGAATACCATGTCATTTAAAATTTCTTAAAAGGGTGCATGTTTCTTAAAATCTCTTGAGCTGTTTCCTTTTCTTTCTGTAGGACTGGTCTTCTTAACTTGAAGTACAAACTGTAACAAAGTAGTAGTGCAAAACTGCAATGGGTTCTGTTTTATGACTTCATTTAATTTTGAAAACAATAAAGATGTAAGTTGGTAGTTATTTATATATTAGCTACAATTGTTATAATTATTTGTATTAAAACTAAACAACATCACTTTAAAATTATATATAAATATACACACACACATAAACAAACTCTAAATGTATCATCTGCATACTGCAGTTATTATAATTGTTTGATAATAACATTTTAATAATTTTATTTTTGGATGAAGATATTCAATATATTAAAAGGAATTTTCTTTTTAAAAGAAAACTTAATACTGACCAAACTTTTATCTTTTAAGTTGTCTCAACAAAACTGAACTTGGAGTTCAGTTTTGCACTACTGCTTTGTCACTGAAATTACATAATCTGCCGGTTATACAGTTTGTACTTCTAGCTAAGAAGAGATTTAACCAACAAAGGATTATAACCAACATTTTGTACTTCAAGCTAAGAAGAGATTTAACCAACAAAGGATTATAAATAGTGCTTCATAGCAACTATTTCTCTATTTTTGGTCTATAGCAACCAACGATCATAATCAATCATAACTCCAACATATAATATGAGCATGAAACTTCCTAATTTAATACACTAACTGATTTTCAAAATTATATACATACAAACTGACTTTTAAGACTAACCCAACTTACATGAACAAACTGACTTTTAAGACTAACCCAACTTCTACTAAAATGAGAAAATAACCCCCCCCACAAAAAAAAAGAAAAAAGAAAAAGAAAGGTCAATAAACATGTTTCAGGCTATTGCATTAATCCTTTATTCTGCTCCTTTAAAGTTTTGGAACTCATAATCAGATCCATTCACTACAATTTGATGTTCTGTCTCACAAATGAATCCCTTGACTTCAACAAACCGTTCTAATATTTACACGACAATAAACATGAAAAAGAAAGAAAGCTAAAAATTTGAAACTAAGAAAGAAAGAGACATGTTAAGTTCTACAACTGGCATTTCAGAGTTTTGGTGCTAGCAAATGTCAAATTGAGGTGCCCTAATTAAGTAGGTGTCTTAACCGTGGAATCTTGTGAAGGTGAGTGTTATAAAATGGAATAAACAAACCTGAGGAGCAGCAGAGGATTCGGGAGGTGACGATACGGATGTTGTCGACGGCCATGACCGACCTATCCCTCCTCCGACGGAAGTGCTCTCGCTATTCATTTCCCCAAATTTCAGAGATAGAAGAGAGAGAAGAAAGCCAAATTCCTGAGAGCCAAATTCCAGAGATAGAAGAGAGAGAAGAAAAGATTAGGAAAATTTCGCCAAATTTTAGAGAGAAAATTTCAGAGAGCCAAATTCCAGAGATAAAAGAGAGAGAAGCAAAGATTTGGGAGGGGTAGCGTGTAGGTGAAGGGTGAGTTTGGGCGGGATTTTTTTTTAGTGTAAGATAGAATATAAGCCTTTAGATTAAGTGAGATGAAATCTGAGACGTTGTTCTGCTTTCTCAATTGACAAAATTCAAATTAGGTCTTGTTTTATTATATATATATATATATATATATATATATATATATATATATATAAGCACCATCTGTTACAGATTTTCGAGTCTTCCTACAAACTCTAAAAAATATATAGGCAACAATAGGAAGAATTTAGAGAGAATAAGATTTTAATTGTGATATTGAGTTTCACTACGTATCTATTATTATATATATTTCATTTAACAAGCAATCCTAGCCATCTATCTTAAGTCTAATCTCAGCCTTATATATATATATATATATATATATATATATATATATATATATATATATATATAGGTTATATTTATTACAGGTACCTATTTCCATATTTAAAAGATATACATTCATAATGATTTGTATTTTATTTATCTCACGATTTTTTAAAGTTGATTTTCAAAATTTAAAAATTTTAAACTATGAGAATTAATTTAATTTAGACAATACAATCATAAAATATTACTTTCTCTATTTCACAAAATGAATCTTCTTTTGCAAATTTTATAAATTATAAAGGTATATTTTTTTCATATTAGCTCTTATATTATTGAGTTTTAATTTTATATTGATGGTATAAATTGTTGTGATGAATTTAAGAATAGATATAATATTATACTATCAATAAAAATGTGCAGTTTTTGGTAACAAATTAATAATATCTTTGCATTTCATTTATATTATGTCACAAAATAATAAATTTATTAGACATTAGTACTTGGTTACATATAATAATAATAATAATAATAATAATTAATTAGAAAAAGGCAGCCTAAATACGTCCGGTGCCATGTGAGATTCACGACGCTTCTTACTTGCTTTTGAGTTTTAAAATGGACAAAAAAAAAAAAGAAAAAGACGGAAAATTTAAGTTTTCTTTCCAATTCTCATGTTTCTGAGTTTTTTAATAAACGGAAAAGAAAATAAATGGATAGAAAACTTGGCCATTTTTCCTGCCAAAGTTTTTCGTCCAAAATTGGCCTGATTTGGACGAAAAATAAATTGGAGTAAATAATATTTTTATAATTATCCCATATTATTCTCAACTTTTAATATAATAAATTTTAAATTACAAGTCATGTCCTCAATTTTAAATTTTCTATTCTTTTCATTAAAAATTGAACAACACAAATAAAAAAGCTTGAGTTTTACATTCTTTTCTTTTTCATTACAATTTAAATTTTCTATTCTTTTCTTTTATGTTCAAAACTCAGAAACAAAACGTTAATGTAGTTAATAGAAATGTGACATCAACAGATATTCTTTTGGCATCATCATATATATTATTTAATTTAATGGTAAAACGTAAAAGTAATGGTAGTACTAATAAAGATTCAAAATACATACCGTCTGTCTCTCCGTCGAACTTTGTAAAAAAATAATTAAAATTAAAATTAACATATATTTAATTAATTTATTTGAACATAATTATAAACTAATTAACTTAAATGTTTCATGTTAATTTTAAATTTAAAAATATTTTTAATTAATTTGAAAGTGAAAGTGGAGATCTAGTAGTTCTAATTCAAAATGCCATAAACAAACTCTATTTCTTTTTCTGATCTTTTCTATGCAAAATACTTAAAATCCATATAAAATTCTTAAGAGAATCCAATTCTTACACCATTAATTGGGATTTGGAAAAAGCAAAAGGGGGAAAGAAAATATTCTCTCGTGCCCCTAGACTTCAATTTTACTACTTAATTCCTCATAGCTTGATAGATGGATTAGTAGTTCATACAGATACTTGGCCACATCCTACTGACCAAAACGCACGTAGGTTACTCTTATTTAATAATTAGACATTGCAATGCATGCAAATTGCAGAGACAATTTACTACTTATGAAACCCACCCTCTGTATCCCTATTTCCGGCTTATTTATGGAAAATAATATATAGTATATTTTTATTAAGGAGTTTGGTTGGTTAGGTTTGGGTTGATCTACCTTAAACACCAATCACTAATTGTAATGAAGACGTTAATGATAAATTAATTAAAGATAATAATCGAATGGGAAAGAAAGAAAGAAAGAAAGAAACATATTAGGGTTTTTTTTATAGCTAGGTCCCACTAGCTAGATTAATTCTGCATTGAGAGAGAGAGACTACAGGCGAAATTCGAATTGGATGGCATATATATTGACATATACAGATATACTACTACCAGCTAAAAGAAACGACATATACTAGCCCTCGTAGAATTTAGGGCATTCACATTATTAACAAATGAAAAAGAATATCAGAGCTATATATGTTTAATTTCTCCTTAATATAAAAAGCATTAGGTTAGTGATTTTAAAAATTATATACATAATTTTAATAATTAAATGACCCTTTAATTTGTGTGGTAGCTACCTACCTTTTCCAAATGTCATATATATATATATATATATATATATATATATATATATATATTTATTCAAATGAATACAAAGTTTAAGGCCAAAAGAATAAATTGAAAAAGTGACTAATGTTTTGACATACCAAAACAGTAATGCAGTGACTTAATTTATATAGAAATTTGATATTTTTATATGAAAATCGTTGATATAAATCTTATAGCGACGTACGATTTTCATCGTATACAACGATACTTTTTATATAAAAATATTATAAAAATATCAATTTCTTATATATATATATATATGGGATGGATATGTAATGTGGGTACTTATCTAATTTATATTCACGCTTCACATCAATGAACTAATCATTGTAGAGTTGGTAGTAATATTTTTGGACCCTAGCTCTAATATCATGTAAAAGCAGGCAGGCAGGCAGGCAGGCATGTGATAGCCTGCCTGCGATAAGAAATCATGAACATCCACCCACCAACGACCAACCTTACCACAAGAATTAAAAATATAAATTTAAGGGTTTTTCCAATTTTCAGACTTTTCCTGTATATGGGGTGGTTAGTGTGGAAATTAAGTCTATGAAAGGCAAGCACATGGAGTATTATAAACTGTTAATGTAATTTTTCCAAAGAGGCATTTGGGGGACAAAGACCGACAAACACATTGTCTTTTGAAATAATTGATTAGTATTTCCATATATATATATATATATGTGTGTGTGTGTGTGTGTGTGTGTGTGTGTGGAGTTGAGAAGTTCTATATTCGGTTCAATTTGATTTGGACTTGTTTACACTTTTATATATAATATGATCAATTAATGATCAGAGTTAATTAATCTTTTATACCTAAAAGAAAATACTAAGATTTAATGCCTTGATTTTGGAATAGACTTCATTTAGGGAATTTTTTTTTGTTCTAATTTATTTGTTGTTTGCAATTTTTTAGGAGAATCACCCTTAACTTCTTTTGTTGTCTTAAAAAAATTATCTCTTATATTAGTAGTTTTATACGGGAATGGTGATGAGATTTTATATAAATTTTAACTATTAAATAAGTTTTTTAATTATGAAGCTAAAATGAATTATGGAGTGGAGGGAGTAGCTAGTAAGTACTTTCATTAAGGATTGCAATGAGATTAGCATTTAGCAGGATCTGATCACACTCTTTGTAGTAAGTTAAGTGGCTATGTTTATAAGTTTAGTGGCTATGTCCTGGTGCAGAGTTTATTTAATACTCCCTCCGTTTTTAATTATTTGAAGTTTTAGAGTTTTTTATTTGTCCTTAATTATTTGACGTTTGTTCAAAATTTAGGAGAATTAATGACAATTTTTTCAAAATTACCCCTCATTGCTCTTCTTATTTTTTTGATACTTTAAACTCTTTCTCTCTTTCTCTTTTTCTGTCTCCTTATCCCAACAAAACTCTCTTTATCCCAATAAAAAATTTAAGGGTATTATAGACAATTGAATATTATATTTAATATTTTTCAATTATCATTTTAATTTTTGTATCTACCTCTAAAATATCAAATAATTAGAGATGGAGAGAGTAATATTATTAATTTTCTAGCTTATTCCGAATGCAGACACGACATGGGGTGTGTAATTTTGTACTTTGAAGTACACTTTTATTGATATGCGAGTCTCCGATAGTGAGATAAAAAAAAAAGTAAAGTTAGAATGGAAAA
The DNA here is from genome assembly GCA_020205615.1 of Panax quinquefolius. Taxonomy (NCBI): domain Eukaryota; kingdom Viridiplantae; phylum Streptophyta; class Magnoliopsida; order Apiales; family Araliaceae; genus Panax; species Panax quinquefolius. The sequence goes on along the minus strand of CM035173.1, from coordinate 11,476,158 downwards.
GTAAAAATCTGCCTCTATGAAAAAGCTGTAGCCTTTAGCTAGCGAGTACGGGTACGGGTACGGGTACATACTTAATAATCCAATTATTACAAGGTTCAAATGTTGTTGCTAGTTAGGTTAGGTAGGTAGGTCTACTAGTTGCACAACAATTTGATTTGAATACAGTTTGCATATATACTTCTCATGGTAGCATGACTTGTTTTATGTACCATTAATTATAATAAGTAATGCGAATATCAATACGTTTTGAATTAAACAATTGTTTCAAGGGTTGTTATTTTATATAATTTTATTTTATTTTTAATTATTTGTCATTTTATATAATTTAAAAAATTAACAATAATCTTTTTAAAATTATTTATCATGAAAAAATGTTACGAGATAAGAAAAAAAATATAAGATAAATATGGTAGTTATAAAATTTAAGGATATCATAGACAATTTGTAAAGACCCCAAATTTTTATAAATAAAGATGAATTTTCTATAAATATTATTTTTGAATATTATGGAATAAATTTGATATAATGTTATAGTTGTGGGTAATATTTATAAATTTTGCAAAGTAAGCAAGTTGTTATAAAATATTAGTTTGGTGGGGAATATTCTTTTTGTCGGGTAATATTAAATGACGACGGCTCAATCGATGGTGGACCCCCATTAATTGAAGTATTAATAAGTTAGAAAGCGACAAAATTATCTTTCTATAAAAATAACTAGGCGGAGGTGTTCTAAATTAAAGCATTGAACTACCCCGTTGGTAAAAGTACGATGTCTGGCATTAGTTGCGTAGTAGCTAGCGGTATTGATTATTGATCTTCGTGAGAAGTCACTTAGCTATACTCAATTATTACTACGATAATTCTTTGCATCATATCTCTTATATTATTGATTCAATTATTGTCACAATTATCATCCGTATAATATGTTATATTATTAATTGAGACTGACAAGTTATAAATGATTAATAATTGTTGAAAGATTAAATATGTGTTGATTAAAAATAAAATGATTTGTGGTAATATTTATTCAATCCTCGATGTATATAAAGAGTTGCATTATGAGATGTTTGTGGTAAGTTTGATTATTTTATGGGGGCCCATATGTCATCATCTAAGAGTCTCTTCATCGATAGTATTTACCTTTGTGAATAGTAATTACCTTTGTGAATAGTAATTACCTTCATTCGATAGTATTTACCTTTGTGAATAAATAATTACCTTCGTCGATAGTATTTACCTTCCGTCGATAGTAATTACCTTTATGAATAGTAATTATCTTCGTCGATAGTAATTACCTTCCGTCGATAGTAATTACCCTTCGCAAATAGTAGTTGTCCCTTGATATTACCAAGAGTTAACTCGCTTCTTGATTGTTCCAAGGGTTAATTACCCTTCATGAATAGTAGTTGTCTCTTGATATTACCAAGAGTCATTTCGACCTTCGTTAAGACCAAGAGCCACCTCGCTTTTTCTATAAATAGAAAGCTCATTCCTTCATTATTTCTTACAATTCACCGAAACTACAGAGAGAAAACTATAGAGAAAAGAAGAAAAGTGATTCGCTACTTCACTTTTCCAATATTCGGTTCTTCTAAGGTAAGGGATATTATTTGTTGTCTGTGAGTGGGTGTTATTCTTTCTTATTCACGGAAGAGAACTTCATTATTCCATTCTTTATTATTACATTGGAATAACCAAAGATATCTGTGACATACCATATACTTGGTGAAATCCTCTCATTATTCCATTCTTTATTATTCTACATTGGAATAACTTTGATATCTGCCAGATACCCTATACATAATCAGATATCGTGGTTTACCCTATACTTGGTGACATTCTTCTATTATTACATTGGAACATTCTATTATTCTCTACAAACTAATCAAACCATTTCTCCTGTAGAATTAAGCTTTAATTTCTTAACTTCAAGACCCGGAAGATTTTTCATGTTTTGAGTCGTACGTAGATTATTTATCAACTATTCAAATTACGTAATTATCTTCTCTCTCTATATGTACATCATATATGTATATATATTGTAAGACCCCAACTTATTATTAATGAAATTTAATTTTCTTTATTTATTATTTTGAAATAGTAAGGATTAATTTGATTAATGTGGATAGTTAGGGGTAAAATATGCAAATATTTCAAAATAAGCAAGTGGTTATAAAATATTCATTGTTGTCGGGGAATATTAGTTTGGTAGTGGAATATTAAATGCTGTCGGGGAATATTAAATGCGATGGTAGCGACCCATGTGTGGGGCCCCATAACGGAAAGCGATTGGATGAAGAAAAGATAAATATAAGTGGTTTAAAAATAACAGCGTGTTATTATTCTGGTATTATCTTTGTTAAAATACCCGGTGGTTAAAACACAAGAAGATACCAGTATTGCACCAATTATTGATTCTTACGTGAAGGCACTACTCTCGATAATGGTTACTGATAATTCTTTATTAATGTATTTTATTGAGTTAATAATTCTTTGCGTTGATATTTTATATTCTTTGTTGTTTGATAATTGTCATTACACGATATTTTTCATTATCGAAGCAATAATTCATATTATCCTAATAATATTATTAGATAACATTATTGGCAATGTCTAGAAAGTTACATCTAAGGAGAGGTTTGGTCACCTAATTGCGTGCGATGAAGAAATTCTTATTGGAAGCCCCTCTTTCTGAGAAGCTGCACAGTTTATCGATATTGTGATTACAGAATATTATTTGTGAATAATTAATTATTGATTCATATGATGAGAAAAATATTGATTTTATGTGGATATAGATGGAGAAAAATTTTTAATGTGACAATTGTTGAAAATTGAAATTTTATCTTTTTACGATAAAATAATTCATTTAAATATATTATTATATTTTAATAATATAATAATGGTGATATTTTTACAACGAATGTGGGATATATGAGTATCTGAGGAGGAAGAGTATTTTTGTTGCAATAAATATTTAAAACATATTAAACATGTTGGTGGACCCCATTTATTATTTGAAATTTGATTATAGCACAATAAAATCACCCGTTTGTGGATTTGGTCAATTTCTCTATTTGGAATTTGGAAAAACTTTCTTACGCAAAGTTGTAGAAATTAAATTTCCTATAAAAACACGCGAGATTCGAATTTTCTGATGAAAGGGCTATTTATTATGAATTATTGAAGTTAGAAGCTCAAAATAATTGATTTTGGAAGTTTAAAATATTTAAAATTAGAAAATGTTTTTTTCATTATATAGTGTGTTACACATGTGGGTTGAATGAGCTGAATTCAGTTCTTGGAAGGTTGGCGTAGGAAATTTTATTATAAATAATAATAATATATTAAATTTTTTTTTTTTGGTGTTACAAGCATTTTCCTATAAATAGGGTCTTGGGTTAGAATTGAAAATCACACTAAATCTGAAGTTTTCTCTCTATATTATCGGCGTATTCTTGTGAGTATTTTGAGTATACTTTGGGTATTGTTAGGCGGTGCTGAGTTCCCTTGACCTTATACAGGTATTTTCAATTTGAAATCTTAATCTTTCGAGGTAAGGGATGTTATTTTCTTCTCGAATGATATTATTTCTTCAATATCATTATCTTTGAAATATTTGTTGGAACTTTTATCAAATTTGGAACTTTTTCATGTCGGGTTACTATTCATGAGTTCTTATTCACGAGTTCTTATTCATGAGTTCTTATTCACGATTCTTATTCACGAGTACTATTAAGCGTGAAGCGTGAAGATGTTTTTTTGTGGAATTTCTATCTTTTGGTGTCGGAGTTACTATTCACGTGTCACGGCCTATTCACGATATCTGACCTTATTCATAGAAAAATGAAATTTCTTCTCTTTGTCCAAAATATCTATTACGGATACTAAACTTTGATTGTATCCATGTTTTGATCATTCTTGAATTTTACACCACTTTGTGATTATTTTTGAGGTATTTTTGGACATGGATAAAACAAAGTCGAATCCTTAATCCTTAATCCTTGTCATTTTGTTTCACTTTGGATTCGTTTTTTAAAAATATTTTCATCATCCTCGATCTTAAATGATGATATTATTGAATATCTTTGGCTGTAGTCTGCGAGATGAATGATTCTCAAGAATATCTTTGGTAGTAGTGCAAAGATGAGCAGTGTTTAGATGAACATGACCAATGATGAATATCTTTGGCACATAGTGCAAAGATGAATATTTGATTCGGATGTATATTGATTGATGTTACGAGGGATAAAAGATGAGCGATGAACTTTTAAATTCATACATAGAAGATAGTAGTTTGCATTCTCTCTTAACTCTTCTAATGAATTATTATTTCATTACTGAATATTGATTTAAAATTTGTTGTCTATTGTATTCTATTAGATTTTTCCTGTTGAAGACTAACGATAATTTGTTGTATATTATCTTAGTCATAATATTCTTTCTTGGGCTAGTTGAGCTCACCCTTTTCCTTTTTGTTCCATTTTTCTTCTCGGGGAGGCGAGAATATAAGCGAGTGCAGTCGGGGTATGGAATGAAGGTTCTAGAGAGAGTTGTTTAGTAGTCCTCACCATTTTTGTAAAATAATGTATCAATAAATGTGATGAGGATTTATTTGAGTATAGATATTATGTCTGAAGATAATATTTGTATTTAAACTCACGGTTTTCTTTGTTGTAATAATAAAGTTGTAGTTGTTTACATGCCATGTATTGACAACTCGAGAATGGGTGATGTATACCTATTTTGGGGCGTCACGGTTGGTATCGAGCCATAAAGTAAGAGCCCCGGCGTCTGTTGGTGACTTCTGTTTATGGGGATGCCTCGAGCTCTCCGTGGGGACGCCTATGATTCTGCATGTGGCCCGATAGAGTACCATTGTGAGATGCGTGGTTGAAGCACCACTAGGAGGGATCGAGCTTAGGGATATGATCTCTGGCGGAGATCGGGGAATAGAACTAGGAGGAGAGAGCTTAAATCCTTCGTTAGTGTGTCCTACCTAAGCTTATTTTTTTAGTTGGTCGATATATAAGGATATTATGTGATATATTGATTTCCTTAATTAACCCTTGTTTTATGGCCGATGTTGAGAATGTCGTGAGAATATTAACAATGGAAATGAGGCCAGTGGAGAGCGCTTTGTACTCACCAGCGAGGAGAACGTGCAACAGTTGGCAATGTTCCTCCATGAACAACACCACTTGAGTAGATGATGAGCGAGGGGATGTTTAGAAGTTTTTTGCGATTCATGCAAAATCGAATGAGGAGACTTCGTGTTCAAAATACGGAGGAGGAAATGATAGCAATTCACGGGTTTTATCATAGCCAAGCGATTCGAAGTTGGGACCACGAATTTAAGGGAAAGCGAGATCCGATCATGGCGAAACATGGGTCAAGCAAATTACCAAGATATTCGATGTCTTGGGATGCGGAGGAACGAAGGTTCCATTCGCCACCTTTATATTCCGTGGCGAAGCGGAGACTCTTGGTGGGAGTGCGTGAAGCGTACCCATCCAAATTGCCGCCTTTTCGGCGTATGTCTTGGGAGGCGTTTGAAAAGCTATTTAATGACAAATACTTTCACGAAAGTGTTAAATCGTATGAAGGAAGTGGAGTTTATTAGATTGGAAGCGAACAACATGGCGGTGTCTCGATGCGAGGCAAAGTTTGCGAGTTATCCAGTTTCGCACCTCATTTGGTGGAGAATGAGGAGCGTATGGCGCGGATGTTTCTTAGAGGTTTGAAACCCGGTATCGTCGATATCTCATTTCTCATAAATTTTCTCTCTATTCGGATGTTGTAAACAGGGGCTCAATTATTAGAAGCGAGATAACGAAATACGGTCAACCGAGGACCACAACCGAGGATCGTACCGGAGATAGCGATCAACGAATAATGATAACGGCGGAGAAAGAAATAGAGCGGACAAAAATGGTAACCACTCTGGTGGTAATCATAGCCGTGAAAATAGAAAAAGCGAGTCGGGAGGAGATTTTAAAAGAGGAGATTTAACAATGACCATGTGAAGGCGGCAGTCTTGCGCAAACAATCGGTTCTAAGGGAGGAGAAGCGACCACCGGTCGTATATTACAAATCACGGAAAAGAGGGACATATCGGTCAAAGCGCCCACAACAGATTCAAGGTATGCTATAATTGTGGAAAGGAAGGACATATCGCTCGAGATTATCGATGCAAAACCTAGTTCGTGAGGGATGGTGACTCGAAAAGATCGTCCCTGAAAAGTCAAAGTTAACGATTCCTAGGAAGGCGTTTGTTGTGGTAGTCATATCACGAGAACCCAAAGCGAGGTGATCACGGGTAAGCTATTTATAAATTCTTGCGAAGTTTATACCTTACTTGAATCTGGGTGCTACCCATTCATTTATCTCTCTGCATGTGCTCAACGTTTAAACTTGACTCGGGAGAAATTAGACTTTGACCTATCTGTGGAAACTCCGTTAGGAGAAACTTTCATCACATCCACTGTTTATAAATCTTGTTTGATTCAAGTTGGCACCATCACCTTACACATTGACCTTATCTCTTTAAAGATACTTGCTTTTGATGTGATTTTAGGGATTGATTGGTTAACTACTCATCATGCCAAAATTGATTATTTTCGTAAGGTTGTTAGTTTTATATTCTAACCAACCTGTTATGCGAATTCAACAACTAAACCATTAAAATCAATCAACGTCATATCTAATCATAAAGCTATTCGTTTATTGAAAAAGCGGATGTCAAGCTTTCTTAGCCCATGTTATGGATTTGAATAAAGACACGTCAAATTTGAATAATATTCTGTTGTTATTGACTTTCTGACGTATTTCAAAGAACTTCCGGTCTACCCCGAGCGTGAAGTTGAATTCTTTATTGATCTTGAACTGGTACAAAGCCCATTTCTAAAACCCCATATCGAATGGCTCTATTGAACTTGAGGAGTTAAAGGTCCAACTCTGAGAATTGTTGGACATCGGTTTCATTCGTCTAGTACATCTCCTTGGGGTGCTCTGTTTTTATTTGTAAAGAAGAAAGAAGCGGGAGTATCGACTTTGTATTATTGACTATCGGGAATTGAACCATGTCACCATCAAGAATAGGTATCCTCTACCTCGTATTGATGACTTGTTTGACCGATTCTGAGGGCACAATTCTTTTCAAAAATCGATCTTCGATTACGGATATCATCAATTGAAGATTAGAACCCGAGGATATTCAAAGGCGCCGCTTTTAGAACTCGATGCGGGCATTATGAATTCTTAGTCATGTCTTTCGGATGACTAATGCTCCTCTTGACTTTCATGGATATGATGAACCAAGTATTCAAGGAATATTTGGATCGGTTTGTTGTTGTCTTTATTGATGACATCCTTATATATTCCAAAAGTCGTGAAGATCATGAGCACCATTTGAAATTTGGTACTCAAAAGGCTTGAAAACAAACTATATGCCAAATTAAAGAAATCGAGCGAGTTACGGCTTGAGGAAGTAGCATTCTTTGGGCACGTGGTGTCGAAACATGGAGTATCTGTTGATCCGTGAAGATTGAAGCAATCTGAAGTTAGAACAACCGGGTTGGTGGTGAAATCGTAGCTTTTTGGGCTTAAATTTGGTTATTATCGGAGATTCGTGGAAGGTTTTTTCTCGAATCGCTACTCCATTAACTTCGACTAACTCGGAAGGATACAAAATTCGTTTGGAGCGAAGAATGCGAGAAGAGTTTCCAAGAGCTTAAGAGGAAACTTATTTACGGCTTTGTTCTAACAATACCATCTGGTTCGGATGGATTTGTTATCTCTGATGATGCTTGAGGCAAAGGGTTAGGATGTGTTTTCATGCAGCGTGGGAAAGTCATAGCCTATGCCTCGCGACAACTTAAAGAGTATGAGAGGAATTATCCTACTCATGATCTAGAGTTAGCGGCCCGATCGTTTTAGCTTAAAGATATGGAGCACTATCTATATGGGAGAAAGTGGAGATATATTCGACTATAAAAGCCTTGAATATTTCTTCACTCAAAAAGAACTCAACATCTTGGCGGTGACGTTGGCTCGAGCTATTGAAAGACTACGATCACACTATTCAATACCATCTTGGAAAAGCGAGCGTGGTAGTAACGCGCGTTGAGTAGAAGATCATATCACGAGGGAGCGAGTGCGATGATGTCAAGTATCTGCGTAGAGCCAACTTTAATAGAAAAAGTTAAGGTTGCTCGAAGCCACCAGGCGAAATGATGCGTATGAAGAAGAAAGTATAAGAAGGAGCTATTAGGGCGAGAATTGATGAAGAAGAAATACTTGAGTCCACTCTAGACTTTGTGTTCTAACTCTGATTTGAAGTACAAAATTATGATGGAGGCACACAATACACCATTTGCAATCCATCCGGAAGTACTAAAATGTATCGTGATCTTGACATACATTTTGGTGGAACAATATGAAGAGAGATTGCAAAGTTTATCTCAATGTGTTTAACTTGTCAGCGTGTAAAGGCGGAGCATCTAGTACCTAAGGGTCCGTTGCAACCACTTGAGATTCCGAAATGGAAGTGGGAACACATTACCATGGATTTAGATTCACGGGTCTTCCTACGGTTTCTCGGGCATCAATGCTATTTGGGTTATTGTTGATAGATTAACCAAGTCTGCTCATTTCTTGCCGATCATGGGAGACTTATTCACTTGAGCGTCTTGCTAGTATATGCGTGAATGAGATTGTGAGGTTGCATGGCATTCCCCATATCCATAGTTTGGATCGTGACCCAAGATTCACTTCAAGATTTTGGGTTAGCTTGCAAAAAAGCTATGGGCGCAGTTACGATTGATTCGGCATACCATCCTCAAGCAGACGGACAATCGAGAGAGGACAATTCAAACTCTTGAAGATCTATTAAGACTACATGTCCTGAGACTTCAGGCGGTTAGGATAAGTATTTACCATTGGTGGAATTCTCCTACAACAACAGATTATCGAGCAAGTATAGGTGTGGCTCCATTTGAAGCATTATATGGACCGAAAGTGTCGCTCTCCAATATGTTGGGACGAGGTGGGTGAAGCAACATTGTTGGGACTGAGTTTGATACGTATGACTACGGAAAAGATCCAAATGATTCAACAACGTATACAAAGCGGCACAAGATCGACAAAAAGAGTTATGCGGATCTTCATCGAAAGGGCGTGGAATTTAGTGTAGGGGATCATGTATTATTGTGCGAGTTGCTCCATGGAAGGGAGTTACAAGATTTGGGAAGAGAGAAAAGCTCAATCCACGATTTTTGGTCCATTTCAAATTCTTGACCAGAGTAGGAAATGTAGCCTATAGACTTGCGTTACCTCAGTATGTCTCGTGTTTCATAATGTGTTTCACATATCCGTACTTAAATAAATATGTGAAAGACCCGAACCACGTTATAGAATTAGAACCGGATGAAATAGCAGAAGACTTAACGTATGAGGAGGTACTGTCAAGAGATCTTGGATAGGAAGGAGCATGTCCTACTGCCATGAAAGGTCATACCACAAGTTAAAGTTTTGTGGAGGAATCATGCTATAGAGGAAATGACACAGGGAATTGGAAAGCGGAAATGAAAGCGAGGTATCCTCACCTTTTGAAACACACAGTGCGTCGTCGTCCAATTTAGAGGGACGAAATTTCATAAGGAGGGAGGTTGTAAGACCCCAACTTATTATTAATGAAATTTAATTTTCTCTATTTATTATTTTAAAATAGTAAGGGTTGATTTGATTAATGTGGATAGTTAGGGGTAAAATACATGAATACTTGAAAATAAGCAAGTGGTTATAAAATATTCATTGTTGTCGGGGAATATTTGTTTGGTTGTGGAATATTCAATCTTTGTGGGGAATATTAAATGCATTGCCTAAACAGCGACCGTGTGGGCCCCATAACAGCGATTGGATGAAGAAAACGACAAATATAAGTGGTTTAAAAATAACAGGCGTGGTTATTCTGAATTATCTTTGTTAAAATACCCGTTGGTTAAAACACGATGGCACGGTATTGCACCAATTATTGATTCTTACGTGAAAGGCACTACTCGATAATGGTTACGATAATTACTTTCAAATTATTTTATTGAGTTAATAATTATTGCGTTGATATTTTATATTCTTTGTTGTTTCAATAATTGTCATTACACAAGATTTTCATTATCGAAGCAATAATTCATATTATCCTAATAATATTATTAGATAACATTATTAGCAATGTCTAGAAAGTTACATCTAAGGAGAGGTTTGGTCACCTAATTGCGCCCGAGAAGAAGAAATTCTTATTGAAAGCCCCTCTTTCTGAGGGAAGCTGCACGTTGTCAATATTGTGATTCTAAATATTATTTGTGAATAATTAATTATTGATTCATATGATGAGAAAAATATTGATTTTATGTGGATATAGATGGAGAAAATTTTAATGTGACAATTGTTGAAAATTAAAATTTTATCTTTTTCGATAAAATAATTCATTTAAATATATTATTATATTTTAATAATATAATAATGGTGATATTTTTACAACGAATGTGGGATATATGAGTATACTGAGGAGGAAGAGTATTTTTATTGCAATAAATGTTTAAAACATGTTAAACATGTTGGTGGACCCCATTTATTAGTTTGAAATTTGATTATAGCACAGTAAAATCGCTTGGTTTGTGGATTTGGTCAATTTCTATTTGGAATTTGGAAAAACTTTCTTACGCAAAGTTGTAGAAATTGAATTTCCTATAAAAACTCATTCGAGATTTGAATTTTTACGATGAAAGGTATGGCCCCAAAAATTAGGTATACATCACCCATCTTGGGTCGCCACTTACACGGTATGGTGCGAAATTTAAATACAACTTACTAACATAAATCATAGGTATGCAATCGACATAAACCGTGAGTTTAAATACAAATATCGTCTCTACTAGATATTATACAAACTCAAAAAGGAGTCATCATTACAATTATTATCACACTTATTTCACGAATAGTGAGGACTACTATCTTTATCTTGAGGGCCATCACTGCTTTTCCCGACTTCGTCCCGGCTATATTCTCATTTCACGGAAAATAATGAAAAAAGAAAGGGTGAGCTCAACTAGCCCAAGAAGAAATATTATGACTAAGATAATGCGAGAATAAATTATCAATAGTCTTCAACAATGTTAAACCGATAAATTACAATAGACAACCGGTTTAAGCTGCAAGTAATGAATATCGATCCATTAAAAGAGTCAAGTAGAAAATAAAGTCTACTATCTTTTAGGTTTTAAAAGGTTTTCATCATCATTTGTTATAGTTGAGACTCGACTTTAATAAATATTTCACATCATCGAATCACCCACGCATCTACTGACGAGGATATTCTTTAAGTATCACGACCACAATTATTCATGCACTACGGGCCAAGAATATTTGTGTATTCATTAATAGTCATGATCATGCCAACAATCATCCATTAATGCACTACTGACCATTTGAGGATTTTTATCACATCATTTGTAACATTACTAGTCATGATTACAAGAATAGTCTCTCGTCATAATCATACCAAGTCCATCTATGCCTTCTGAATACGATGACTTTCAACGTAATATAAACATGAGGATGATGACAATGATATAAGAATTCAATAAAACAAGTTCAAGAATTATTTTATCCGGAATTATTAACGTCCAAATTATCAACATGATCTTTGTTTTGTAGAGTAAAATTCAAGAATGATCGGAAGAATATTTTCATGAAAAGATCTTTGGATGAAACGCAAATATCGAGGATATTCCACTAATTTCATGGAGTATAGAAGTCAAAGTTTTAACCAAACTGGGTATAATAAAGAATGGAATAACAAAAGAAATCACCATGCATGCGATAGACCCATTGCATGGGTTATTCCAACGGAATAATAAATAACGGAACGGTGTCGTGAAATTCACAAGCGGGATGTTCCAATAGAATAATAAAGATGGAACCGGATCTGGTGTAAAACACATGATAGGATATTCCAACAGAATGATAAAGATTTTAACCCGGTCGGTCCTGTAAAACACATGCATGAGGATGTTCCAGCGAGAATAATAAAGATTTTAACCAGGTCCTGTAAAACACAGCATGGATGTTCCAATGAATAATAATAAAGACGGAACCAGTCCTTGTAAAAACACACACGAGGATGTTTCAATGAATAATAATAGAGATTTTAACCAGAATCCTTGTAAAACACACGACGGGATGTTCCAACGAATAATAGAAGAATGTCACCAAGTATAGGGTAAACCACGTTATACAAAGTTATTCCAACGAATAATAAGCGATGGAATAACAATAGTTCTCTTCATGAATAAGAAAGAATAACACCCTTACTTTTGGTAGGAGATTGAATCTTTGCATGACGGTGTAGTAACAAAATACTCTTCTTCTTTCTCTCTTATTCTCTCTATACTTTCTCTCTCTATAGCTTGAATGAATTAAGTGAAAAATAATGAAGCACTAGGCCTCTATTTATAGAAGATTTCTAGCTTAGCACTGCCGTGTGTGAAAAGGCAAGTGGCTTGGCGACTAATAATGTGAAAAGAAAAGTGGTTTGGCGCTTTGTGTGTGAAACGACAAGTGGTTCGACGTCTGGTAAAGGTAATTACTATTGACGAAGGTAATTACTATTCACAAGGGTAATTACTATTGACGAAGGTAATTACTATTAACGAAGGTAAATACTATTGACGAAGGTAATTACTATTCACAAAGGTAATTACTTATTGACGAAGAGACTCTTAGATGATGACATATAGGCCCCCATAAAATAATCAAACTTACCACAAATCATTTTATTTTCATCAACACATATTTAATCTTTCAACAATTATTAATCATTTATAACTTGTCGTCTCAATTATTGATTTAATACTATAACATATTATACGAGATGATCTTTGTGACAATAATTGAATCAATAATATAAGAGATACGATCTGCAACAATTCATGTAGCAATAATTAAGCGTAAATGAGTGACTTCTCACGTAAGCATCGATAATCAATCTGGTGTGCTTCTTATGCAACCACAGCGTCATTCATTTCTTTTACCACCGGGTAGTTCAACGGTTTTAACGGTAACACCTCGTAGTTATTTTTATAAAATATTTTGTCGTTTTCTCAATCCGGCAATAATTACATTATGGGGTCCACCAATGATTGAGCCGTTGTATGCGAATATTCCTAACAAAAGAATATTCCCAGACCAAACGAATATTTTATAACAACTTGCATACTTTGCAAAATTTATAGATATTACCCACAACTATAACATTATATCAAATTTATTCCATAATATTCAAAAATAATATTTGTAGAAAAATTCATCTTTATTTATAAAAGTTGGGGTCTTACAACCTCCCTTCTTATGAAATTTAAGCCCTCGAAATTAGTGTGCGATACTGGTATGTCAAGAAGAGGTAAGGATACCTTGATTTCATTTGATTCTAACTCCCAAGTTATTTCCTCAACATCGTGGTTCCTCCACAAAACTTTGACTTGAGGTATAACCTTGGAGCGTAGAATATGTTCCTTCTTATCCAAAATTTGAACAGGAACCTCTTCATACGTCAAATCTTCCGCTATTTCGTCCGGTTCTAACTCAATAATATGGTTCGGGTCTTTCACATATTTACGTAACATGGATATGTGAAAAACGTTATGAACACGAGACATACTTGGCGGTGAAATGAGTCTATAGGCCACGCCCTACTCGATCGAGGATTAAAAATGGACCGATGAATCGAGGATTGAGTTTTCCTCTCTTTCCAAATCTTGTAACTCCTTTCCATGGAGCAACTCTTAATAACACATGATCTCCTATATCGAATTCCACGTCCTTTCGATGAAGATCAGCATAACTCTTTTAATCGATTTTGTGAGGTTTTTATACGTTGTCGGATCGTTTGAATCTTTTCCGTAGTCATACGTACCAACTCCCGGTCCCAACAACGTTGCTTCACCCACCTCATCCCAAAGATTGGAGAACGACACTTTCTTCCATCTGGCGCTTGAATGGAGCCATGCCAATACTTGCTTGATAAGCTGTTGTTGTAGGAAAACTCCACCAATGGTAAGAACTTGTCCCAACTCCCTTGAAATCAAGGACACGAGTCTTAATAGATCTTCAAGAGTTTGAATAGTCCTCTCCGATTGTCCGTCCGTCGAGGGATGATATGCCGAGCTAAATCGTAAGTCTGTGCCCATAGCTTTTGCAAATTAACCCAAAATCGTGAAGTGAATCTTGGGTCTCGATCGAAACTATGGATACCGCATACCATGCGATCTTACAATCTCGTTTATGTACATACGAGCAAGACGTTCAAGTGTATAAGTTTCTCGTGTCGGTAAGAAATGAAGCGGACTTGGTCAATCTATCAACAATGACCCAAATCGCATCAATGCCTTGAGAAACCTTAGGAAGGCCGTGAATTGAAATCCATGGTAATGTGCTCCCACTTCCATTCCGGAATTTCAAGTGGTTCTGAATGGACCTTTTGGTACTTGATGCTCCGCTTTAACTTCGTTGACAAGTTAGACACCTTGAGATAAACAACGCTATCTCTCTCTTCATATTGCTCCACCAAAATGTATGCGAATATCATGATACATTTTGGTACTCCCGAGATGGATTGCAAATGGTGTGTTGTGCGCCTCCATCATGATATTATACTTCAAATCGGGTCGTTAGGAACACAAAGTCTGAGTTGACTCAAGTATTCCTTCTTCATCGATTCTTGCTTCCTAAGATAGCACCTTCTTGCACTTTCTTCCTCATACGCATCGACTCAGTGTCGTAGCTTGGCGGCGGCTTTAACTTTATCGATTAAAGTCGGTTCTACTCGTATACTCGCTATCATCACGTCGCGTCCTGAGTCTTTAACTCTATCTCCATCCTTTGCAAGTCACACAAAATGGGCCTTTGCGTTGACAATATCGCACTCGTACTTGCATATGATTTTCTACTCGATCAATCGTCGGCTACCACGTTCGCTTTTCGGGATGATATTGGATGGTATGATCATAATCTTTCAATGATTCAAGCCAACGTCGTTGTCGCATGTTGAGTTCCTTTTGAGTGAAGAAATATTTGAGGCTTTTATGATCCGTAAAGATCTCCACTTTCTCCCCATACAAGTAATGCCTCCAAATTTTAAGTGCAAAGATAAACAACGCTAACTCTAGATCATGAGTAGGATAATTCCTCTCATATTCTTTGAGTTGTCATGAGGCATAAACTATAACTTTTCCATGTTGCATGAGAACACATCCCAACCCTTTGCTCAAGCATCATTTGTAGATGACAAATCCGTCCGAGCTGCGGATGGTATTGTCGAAACAGTCTTTGAAATAAGTCTCCTCTTGAGTTCTTGAAAACTCTTCTCACATTCTTCGCTCCAACCAACTTTCTATCTTTTCGAGTCAATTTGAGTCGATGGAGTAGCGATTCGAGAAAATCCTTCCACGAATCTCCGATAATAACCAAATAAACCGAGAAAGCTACGTCTTCGGTCCATCGATTTAGGTTGTTCCCGACTTTTCAATAGCTTGATCTTTCTTTGGGTCAGCAGATATTCCATGACTTGATACCACGTGCCCAAGGAATACTACTTCTTCAAGCCGAACTCGCACTTCTTCAACTTGGCATAAAGCTTATATTCACGAAGCTTTTGGAGTGTCGACCTCAAGTGTTGCTCATGATCTTCACGACTTTTGGAATAAATAAGGATGTCATCAATAAAGACGACCACAAAGTGATCTAAATATTCCTTGAATACTCGGTTCATCATATCCATGAAAAGCGGGGAGCATTAGTCAATCCAAAAGACATGACTAGGAATTCATAATGCCTGCATCGAGTTCCGAAAGCCGCCTTTTGGAATGTCACGGTTCTAATCTTCAATTTGTGATATCCTAACGAAGATCTATCTTTGAAAAGAATTTGGCTCCTTGCTGTCGGGTCAAACAGTCATCAATACGTGGCAATGGATACCTTTTTGATGGTGACATGATTCAACTCCCCGATAATCAATACAAAGTCGCATACTCCCATCTTTCTTCTTCACGAATAGAACAGGAGCACCCAGGAGAAGTATTAGGGCGAATAAAGCCAATGTCTAACAATTCCTCACGTAGTTGGGTCTTTAACTCACGAAGTTCAATAGAGCCCATTCGATATGGGGCTTTGGAAATAGGTTTTGTCTCGGGTTCAAGGTCGATACAAAATTCAATTTCACGCTTCGAGGGTAGGCCAGAAGTTCTTCGGGAATACGTCGTGAAATTTATTAACAATAGAAATATCGTTCAAAACGGACGTATTTTGTTTAAATCGTGACATGAGCTAAGAAAGCTTGACATCCGCTTTTTCAATAAACGAATAGCTTTATGGCTTGAGATGACCGTGATTGATTTTAATGGTTTGGTCGTTTGAATTAGCATAATAGGTTGATTAGGAATATGAAAGCTAACAACCTTACGAAAACAATCAATTTTTGCATGACAAGTAGTTAACCAATCAATCCTAGAATCACGTCAAATGC
This sequence comes from Panax quinquefolius, assembly GCA_020205615.1. Lineage (NCBI taxonomy): Eukaryota > Viridiplantae > Streptophyta > Magnoliopsida > Apiales > Araliaceae > Panax > Panax quinquefolius. The sequence continues at coordinate 11,459,582 of CM035173.1, read as the reverse complement.
AAGTATTTTTAATGAAATAAGATCGACAGTGTAATGTGAAGTGTACCGATTTGAACCAAACAAGACTTATAAACAGTGGATGTAATGAAGGTTTCTCCCAACGGAGTTTCCACAGATAAGTCAAAGTCTAATTTCTCCCGAGTCAAATTTAATCGATGGCGCAAGTAGGAGAAATAAAAGAATGGGTAGAACCCAGTATCAAATAAAGTATAGACTTCATTAGAGTTTATGATAAGCTTACCCGTGATGACCTCATTCGGGTTCCTTGCTCTCCGGGAGGTCACAACAAACGCTTCTCCCTTGACTACTGGGTTTGACTTTTTTCCGACTGACTTTGGTGCCTCCATCCTAGTTGAATTTGTCTTCATGAACGCAAAAATCGAGCCAAGTGACCTTCTCTTCCACAATTATAACATGCTTTGACTGACATGGCGCGGCTTTGGGCCGATGTGTCCCTCTCCTCCGCATTTGAAGCATATGATAGGTGGTCTTTCGCTTCCTTAACAACTTTGGTCTTGGCGACGCTTTCCATCATTGTTGAATCTCCTTTTCTTAAAATGTCCATTCTTATTGTTTTGGCCTGACGATTACCACCGAAGTGGTTACCATATCCGCTTTGTTGATTCCTCCACGCTTGTTGTCACCGCTCGATGACTAGTCTCATTTGGTATTATAATTTTGCTTACCGCTTCTTTTTAGTTAGGTTGACTCGTTATCGCGCTCCACTAATCGAGCCCTATTTACAACATCCCGAATACAAACACGCTTTATGAAAATAAGATGTTGACATATCTCCGACTTCAAACCTCTTAAAAACATTCGCGCCATTCTTTCTTCATTATCCACCAAGTGGGGACGCAATTGTGATAACTCATAAAATTTTGCCTCAGTATTGACATCTGGTCATATTGTTTTGTTCTAACTTGATAAACTCCACCTCCTTCATGTGGCGAATACTTTCAAGAAAGTATTTGTCATTGAAACGACTCTGGAACTTCTCCCAAGATATCTTGATCAAGATGAGTTGAGTACGTTTTACCGATTCCCACCAAAGAATCCGCCTCTCCACAAGCAACATAAAAGGCGTGAAAAGGAACCTTTTGCTCCTGGAGCATCCCAAGACATCAATGCTTCCGCCAGAAGTGGTTTTGGCTCTCCTTTAAACTCCGATGGTCCCAGCTCCTTGAATTGTTTAGCGGTGACCGCCCGAGAGTTTTCCGTGTTTCCACCTACGTTTTGGGACAGAGTCGCTCTCGCTTTCTTTGTTATAAATTGCATAAAGCCTCCGAACATTTGATCATTCATCATTTGGTCGGTGTTGTTGTTTTGTATGAGGATTGTCGCCTTCGATGCACATTATCCTCGATTATTGATATGTGGTGAATCAACGATCGCTGCGCTCCATTCTTATTCTCAACATTCTCGGATGTCATTTTCAGATCATCGCCACAAAACAAAAGGTTAATTGACATGTAACAAATTTTCCCTATCTTCCCGACCAACCAATAAAATAAAGACATAAACTTAGGTAGGTCATACTAAGCGAAGGTATTCCCGTCTCTCCCCTCCTAGTACTATTCTCACATCTTAGCCAGGATCATATCCCTAAGCTCGATACCAATCGTGGCGCCCCAAAATTAGGTATACATCACCCATCTTGGGTCGCCACTTACATGGTACAATTTAAATACAACTTACTAACATAACTGCTGTAGTGGTAATAATACGACATAAATCGTGAGTTTAAATACAAATATCGCTCTACTAGATATTATACAAACTCAAAAAGGAGTCATCATTACAATTATTATCACACTATTTCACGAATAGTGAGGACTACTAATGCTATCTTCGGGACCATCACTCGCTTTTCCCGACTCGTCCCAAATATATTCTCATTTCACGAGAGAAACGGTGAAAGAAAGGGTGAGCTCAACTAGCCCAAGAAGAAATATTATGACTAAGATAATGCGTAATAAATTATCAATAGTCTTCAACAATGTTAAACCGATAAATTACAATAGACAAACCAGTTTAAGCTGCAGTGAATATCTGCAATCCATTAAAAGAGTCAAGTAGAAAATAAAGTCTACTATCTTTTAGGTTTTAAAGGTTTTTCATCATGTTATAGTTGAGACTCGACTTTAATAAATATTTCACATCATCGAATCACCTGCACTACTGACCAGGATATTCTTTAAGTATCACGACCACAATTATTCATACACTACGGGCGAAGAATATTTGTGTATTCATTAATGGTCATGATCATGCCAACAATCGCCCATTAATGCACTACTACCATCGAGGATTTTTATCACATCATTTGTAACATTACGGTCGGCCATGATTACACACGAATAGTCTCTCGGTCATAATCATACCAAGTCCATCTATGCACTACAGAAAAGCCACAGATGACTTTCAACATAATATAAACATGAGGATGATGACAATGATATAAGAATTCAATAAAACAAGTTCAAGAATTATTTTATCCAGAATTATTAACGTCCAAATTATCAACATGATCTTTGTTTTGTAGAGTAAAATTCAAGAATGATCGGAAGAATATTTTCATGAAAAGATCTTTGGATGAAACGCAAATATCAAGGATATTCCACTAATTTCATGGAGTATAGAAGTCAAAGTTTTAACCAACCGGGTATAATAAAGAATGGAATAACAAAAGAAATCACCATAAATGCGATAGACTCGCATGCATGTGTTATTCCAACGTAATAATAAATAACGGAACCAGTCGGTGTGAAATTCACACCGACGGGATGTTCCAATAGAATAATAAAGATGGAACCGGATCTCGTGTAAAACACACGAGATAGGATATTCCAACAGAATGATAAAGATTTTAACCAGTCCTGTAAAACACATGAATATGATGTTCCAACAGAATAATAAAGACGGAACCAGTCCTGTAAAAACACACGAGCAGGATGTTCCAACAGAATAATAAAGATTTTAACCAGGTCCGGTGTAAAACACACGCATGTGATGTTCCAACAGAATAATAGAGATTTTAACCAGTCCGTGTAAAACACACGCATGTGATGTTCCAACGAGAATAATAGAAGAATGTCACCAAGTATAGGGTAAACCACGTACAAAGTTATTCCAATGAATAATAAGCAATGGAATAACAATAGTTCTCTTCATGAATAAGAAAGAATAACACCCCTTACTTTTGGTAGGAGATTGAATATCGCAAAGATTAAGAACAAAATACTCTTCTTCTTTCTCTCTTATTCTCTATATACTTTCTCTCTATTGCTTGAATGAATTAAGTGAAAATAATGAAGCACTAGACCTCTATTTATAGAAGATTTCTAGCTTAAGCAACCCGCCAGTGTGAAAAGGCAAGTGGCTTGACGACTAATAATGTGAAAAGAAAAGTGGTTTGACGCCTGTAATGTTGAAATGACAAGTGGTTCGCCGCTTAATGTGAAACGACAAGTGGTTCGACGCCCTGTAATGTGAAACGACAAGTGGTTCGACGTCTGGTAAAGGTAATTACTATTGACGAAGGTAATTACTATTCACAAGGGTAATTACTATTGACGAAGGTAATTACTATTGACGAAGGTAAATACTATTGACGAAGGTAATTACTATTCACAAAGGTAATTACTATTGATGAAGAGACTCTTAGATGATGACATATGAGCCCCCCATAAAATAATCAAACTTACCACAAATCATTTTATTTTTCATCAACACATATTTAATCATTCAATAATTATTAATCATTTATAACTTGTCGTCTCAATTATTGATTTAATACTATAACATATTATATGATGATATCTTGTGACAATAATTGAATCAATAATATAAGAGATACGATCGGCAATAAATCTTTCAGTAGCAATAATTAAGCATGGGTGAGTGACTTCTCACGTAAGCATCAATAATCAATACCGTGTAAGTATACTATGCAACCACGCCATTCATCATACTTTTACCACCGGGTAGTTCAATGCGGTTTTAACGGTAACACCTCCGTAGTTATTTTTATAAAATATTTTTGTCGTTTTCTCAATCCGACAATAATTACATTAATGGGATCCACCAATGATTGAGTAGTTATTGTATTTAATATTCCCTAACAAAAAGAATATTCCCCAGAATAAACGAATATTTTATAACAACTTGCATACTTTGCAAAATTTATAGATATTACCCACAACTATAACATTATATCAAATTTATTCCATAATATTCAAAAATAATATTTATAGAAAAATTCATCTTTATTTATAAAAGTTTGGGTCTTACAAAAGGGCTATTTATTATGAATTATTGAAGTTCCAAAGTTCAAATAATTGATTTTTGGAAGTTTAAAATATTTAAAATTAGAAAACGTTTTTTTCATTATGGTGTGTTACATATGTGGGTTGAATGAGTGAATTCAGTTCTTGGAAGGTTGGCGTAGGAAATTTTATTATAAATAATAATATTATATTAAATTTTCTCTGCTTTTGTTCTAAGCATTTTCCTATAAATAGGGTGCTTAGGTTAAATTAAAAATCACACCGTAAACTGAAGTTTTCTCTCTATATTATCGAAAGTATTCTTGTGAGTATTTTGAGTATACTTTGAGTATTGTTAGATGCGGTGCAAGTTCCTTCAAAGACTATACCCTAGTATTCCAAATAAAGTACTAATCTTTCGAGGTAAGGGATGTTATTTTCTTCTCGAATGATATTATTTCTTCAATATCATTATCTTTGAAATATTGGTTGGAACTTTTTATCAAATTTGGAACTTTTTCATGTCGGGTTACTATTCATGAATTATCGTTCACGAAGTTACTATTCATGAGTTACTATTCACAAGTACTATTAATGAAGCGTGAAGATGTTTTTTTGTGGAATTTCTATCTTTTGATGTCTGAGATTACTATTCACGTATACTCAAGACCTTTATTCACATATACCAAGACTATTCAATCAAAAATGAAATTTCTTCTCTTTGTCCAAAATATCTATTCTGGATACTAGCTTTGATTGTATCCATGTTTTGATCATTCTTGAATTTTACACCACTGTGATTATTTTGAGGTATTTTTGGACATGGATAAAACAAAGTACGAATCCTTAATCCTTAATCCTTGTCATTTTGTTTCACCGGATTCGCTTCTTTAAAATATTTTCATCATCCTCGCCTCTTAAATGATGATATTATTGAATATCTTTGGCCCGTAGTGCAAAGATGAATGATTTCAAGAATATCTTTGGTAGTAGTGCAAAGATGAAATGTGTGTTTAGATGAACATGACCAATCGATGAATATCTTTGGCTCAGTAGTGCAAAGATGAATATTTAATTCCGATGTATATTGATTGATGTTACAGGGATAAAAGATAGACGATGAACTTTTAAATTCATACATAGAAGATAGTAGTTTGCATTCTCTACTTAACTCTTCTAATGAATTATTATTTCATTGCGAATATTGATTTAAAATTTGTTGTCTATTGTATTCTATTAGATTTTTCCTGTTGAAGACTAACGATAATTTTTGTATATTATCTTAGTCATAATATTCTTTATTGGGCTAGTTGAGCTCACCCTTTTCCTTTTTGTTCCATTTTCTCTCGAGGCGAGAATATAAATGAAAGTACGCAGTCGGGTATGGAATGAAGGTTCTAGAGAGAGTTGTTTAGTAGTCCTCACCATTTTTGTAAAATAATGTATCAATAAATGTGATGAGAATTTATTTGAGTATAGATATTGTCTAGAAGATAATATTTGTATTTAAACTCACAGTTTTACTGTTGTAATAATAAAGTTGTAGTTGTTTCTGTACCATGTATTGACAACTCAGAATGGGTGATGTATACCTATTTTGGGGGCGTCACACGTTTCATCCAGTATCTTTTCATGGAAATATTCTTCTGATCATTCTTGAATTTTACTCTACAAAACAGTATCTTGTTGACAATTTGGACGTTAATAATTCCTGGATAAAATAATTCTTGAACTTGTTTTATTGAATTCTTATATCATTGTCATCATCCTCATGTTTATATTATGTTGAAAGTTATCTTTGGCTTACGTGCATAGATGAACTTAGTATGATTATGACCAGGGTTCATTCGGTATAATCATGACTTGATATAAATGATGTGACAAAAGTCCTCGGTGGCACATGTCACGATGATGGATAGTTTTTGTATGATTATGACCGGGGGTGATTCGATATAGTCGCTGACCATTGATAATTTGATGAAAATCCTTGACCGTGGTAGTGCGAGGATGATTAGATATTGTGGTTTATTCATTAAACCGAGTCTTAGTGATAAAAATTGATGAAAATCTTTTAAAACCTAAAAGATAGTAGACTTTATTTTCTACTTGACTCTTTTAATGGATTGCATATTCCATTTACAGCTTAAACCGGTTGTCTATTGTATTTTATCGCTTTAACATTGTTGAAGACTATTGATAATTTATTCTTCTTTATCTTAGTCATAATATTTCTTACTGGGCTAGTTGAGCTCACCCTTTCTTTCACTGTTCTCTTCAGGAAATGAGAATATAGCTGGGACGAGTTGGGGAACGGAGTAATGGTCCAGAGGATAGCATTAGTAGTCCTCACTATTCTGTGAAATAGTGTGATAATAATTGTAATGAGGACTCCTTTTGAGTTTGTATAATATCTAGTAGACAATATTTGTATTCAAACTCACGGTTTATGTCAGATTGTACACGGCAGTTATATTAGTAAGTTGTATTTCAATTCTGTACCATGTAAGTGGCGACCCAAGATGGGTGACGTATACCTAATTTTGGGGGTGTCACACAATTAATATTATATTTAATATTATACAATTAATTTTTAATAATCGTGCACCACTCTAAAATAACATATATTAAGAGACAAGAGTATATTCCTATAATAATGATATTTGTTTGGTCTTTTATCTCATGTTTTAATCGGCTCCTTACCTTCAACTTTTATCATCTCTCTCATTCACACACACACACACATTTATATATATATATATATATATATATATATATATATATATATATATATATATATATATATATATATATATATATACATGAATCAGTGGGATGAACCACCAATTTAAATTCGGTGTAACCAATTTTTTTTAATTAAATAAAAATATGTAACGAAATTTTGTGACAATTTTTAAAAATAATCACAAAAGATAATAATTTGTGATAAACTTTTTGAACAATCACAAAATAATAGTATATGTTATTTCCAAAAGTCACGATAGATCTAGAAGGGGAGGTTTAATAGATCTTTAAAAATTCTTTCATAATTACTTAATTGAGAATTATCAAATAACTTAATTAATCAAAATTGTCTATTCGCGGCGGAATATTAATTTGAAAATTTACCCCATAAAAATTTACTTTGAAATCTCAATTCTTAAACAATTCATATGCATAATTAAACACATGACATATATAACAATTATATATATTGAAGAAGGTAAAGTGCAGAATATAAAAAACATGAGAGGTTTTAAGTGGTTTAAAGACTAAACAGCTCCTAATCCACTCTTCTATTTAACGAGCAGAAAATTAACTAAATGAATCGGTCTCCTAAACCATGACACACTGCCTTCATCAAGCCATGCAGACTTGACTATTTTAGTCTAACTAGATAAAGATACACATATCTCTTCAAGCCTAGCAAACTTTGATATTTTAGTCTCAATAGACAAGGACATAAAGACCTCTTCCAGCCCATCAGACTTAAATATTTTATCCTTAGGACAGGATCCTCCGACCCTGCTTTGGTCACAAAAATTGGGATCCATTGACCCCAATTCGGTCACATAGACTAGGATCCTCCAACCCTTCTTCTTGATTGGAGAAATGTTGTAGAGGTGCTGTTAAGTTGACTTGAACGCTCTTCATTGGTGAAGCTTGATCTCTTCTGATTGTCAGCATCTCTTCATAATCAATGTTGATGTGCTACTAAGTTATTCACTTATGCTCTTCTCATCTTTTGTGCTTATCAACTTTTAAACAATCTCATAATTGTAGACTTATGTTCATCAGCTTTGACTAGTTGATTCTGAGTGTCCATGATGATGTGTGTGGACAAATTCTGAGGTTTGCTTTATATTCTACCACATTGACTTCATCAACATCAATAGAATGGCTTCTTCAGATTTGGATCTTCAGTTCTGCTATGTTATCCACTATCTTGGCTCTACGGCTCTGGCTCTACGGCTCTTTCTATTGAGTTTTCCAGTTCCCTTGGTTTTTGGCACTGCGGCTCTTGTGACGCCCCCAAAATAGGTCCACACGACCCATTCTGAGTCGCCAGATATCACACTATAAAAATCATTTACAAACTTCATTTATACAACTGTTGAATTATCGTGCAGAATACGAGAACAGCTAAGCTGTGAGTTTTAATACAATATTGTCTTGTAGACAGTATCCAAACTCAAATTGTTACAACGCCATATAAAATAAAGTAGCAAAAATTTTAAGACCCCAAAGAAGAACGAGAAGATTACTATCATGTTCTTTCCAATGGTGAGTCTTCTCTTGAAATATAACTATCTCCACTGTCTGCAATTAAAAATTATATTTCAACCAAACTTCAAGATCATATAGGTAGTGCTCGTAGATATACTCAGTTTTGGGGATAGGATTTGTAGGGTTAATCTTCTTCCGATGAGTATGCATGATTTTGATGTTATTCTTGGGATGGACTGGTTGGATAAGCACCAGGCCACTATCGATTTTCAAGCGAAGAAGGTTATATTTGGAGATGTGAAGTCTCCAGAATTCGTGTATCAGGGTTCTCAGCCGAGTAGAGTGGTGAAGTTAATTTCAGCTTTGAAGGCTGAAAAGTTGGTGGCAAAGGGTCGTGATGGGTATTTGGCATTTGTGAAAGATACCTCTAAGGGTGAGTCTCGTATTGAGGATGTTCCGATTGTCTGTGACTTTTCCGATGTGTTTCCTGAGGAGTTGTCGGTCAAGCACCGCAATGGAAGTGGAGTTTGCTATTGAAATTGTTTCACAGTGCGAGCTATTTCTAAGGCAATCAGATCGGATGGCACCGTTGAGTTGCGGGAGTTGAAGGAGCAAATTGGAAGAACTGTTAGATCGTGGTGTAATTCGCCCGAGTGTTTCACCATGGGGTGCTCCAGTCTTGTTTGTGAAGAAGAAGGATGGGTCTATGAGGTCGTGTGATAGACTACGTAGAGTTGAACAAGATTACCATCGAGAATCCAGATCCATTACCGAGGATTGATGACTTGTTTGACCAACTTCGGGGCTAAACATTTTTCAAAATAGACTTAAGGTCCGGCTATCATCAGTTGAGGGTGAGGATGAGGATATCCCTAAGACGGCTTTTCAGACTTTCGGTATGGACATTACGAGTTTACGGTGATGCCATTCGGTGTATTAACGCCTTGGTGTTTTATGGATTTAATGAATCGGGTGTTCAGGGAGTACTTGGACCAATTTGTCATTGTCTTTATTGATGACATTTTGGTTTACTCTAAGTCTAAAGAAGAGCATGAGGAACATCTTCGCACAGTGTTAGGGATTTTGCAGAAAGAGAAGTTGTATGCTAAATTCTCTAAATGCGAGTTTTGGTTGGAGCAGGTTGCATTTTTGGGACATGTTGTTTCTGCTGAAGGCATTAAGGTGGATCCTGCGAAGGTTGAGGCTATCACTAAATGGCCAAGACCTACTACAGTGATGGAGATTAGAAGTTTCTTGGGTTTGGCAGGGTATTATAGGCGGTTTGTGGAAGGGTTTTCCTTGCTTGCCTTACCATTGACTCAGTTGATGAGAAAGGGCGTGAAGTTTATGTGGAATGAAGAGCGGGAGAAGAGTTTCGAGGAGTTGAAGAAACGACTTATGTCAGCTCCTATACTTGTATTGGGTCAGGACGGGAGGCTATCGATTATAGTGATGCTTCTAAGAAGGGCTTGGGGTGTGTTTTGATGCAACATGGTAAGGTGATTGCTTATGCTTCTAGGCAGCTTAAACCTTACGAGGTGAATTACCCCACACATGATTTGGATTTGGCAGCGGTGATCTTTGCCTTAAAGATTTGGAGGCATTATTTGTATGGAGAGACTTGTGATATCTTCACCGATCACAAAAGTCTTAAATACATTTTCACTCGTAAGGAGCTCAATATGAGGCGAGGCGTTGGTTGGAGCTTCTAAAGATTATGATGCAAGGATTCAAGATATCCCGGGGAAGGCAAATGTGGTTGCAGATGCTCTTAAATTTAAGAGTTCGTGGAGTGTAGGTGCCCTTATTACGCAACCTCAGCTTATTTCAGATATAGAGCGGATCGAGTTGGAGTTGTATGTACGAGGTTCAGATGGGCATTTGGCGGGTATGAGAGTGGAGCCCTCTCTTATCTCATGGTCAAAGAAGCTCAAAAGGAAGATGGGGAGTTGTGGGAGTATGACGAGAATTTAGAGGAGGCAAGCAACCGAAGTTTCAGATTGATGACCATGGTGTGATTTGGTTGGGTGAGCGGTTGTGTGTCACGATCCAATCATTCGAGAGGTCAGTCTTTGGTTGAGGCTCATAGTTCGCCATTTTCAATTCATCCAGGTTCTACGAAGATGTATAGGGATTTGAAGAAGAATTTTTGGTGGAATGGGATGAAACGAGACGTGGCTGAATATGATGGAAAATGCCTCACTTGTCAACAAGTGAAGATAGAACATCAACGAGCTAGTGGGTGGTTGCAACAGTTAGACATTCCAGTGTGGAAATGGGAGGATATCACGATGGATTTTGTGACTGGGTTGCCGAAGACTTTCAGGAAGAATGATGCCATATGGGTAGTGGTGGACCGGTTGACCAAATCGGCACACACTACTAGAAATTCGACATATAGCGACGAGATATAGCGACGGTCGACACGGAATCGTTGTTATAGGGTATCTATAGCGACGCCAAAGACGCAACAAATCGGTATAGAGGCTTTTTTAAAGATAAAACCCTCCCAACTTCCCCAAATCATTTCAAGATCTTCGCCTTTCTCGTTACATTCGAAATGGTGCGAGAGATACTTAGGGTTTCTTTGCAAAATTGAACATAAATTTTGAGCTATTGAAGCTTAATCAAGGTATAGGACATGGGATGGTGAGGCGGTTGGCGGAGTTTGAGCCGAGGACCGAGATCGAATAATTCGCCGAAGTCGCAACCAGGAGGACCAAATGACGCTTCTTTCTTAGGCCCTCGCTATCAGGAATCAACTTCTAGTGCGTGGCTATTTCGTCCGGGATCATCGTGGATAACGGGCGGTGAGGAGTTTTTTTTCGGGTGTTCTTTTGCTTTATTTTTGTTTTGTTTGATCCTCGAATGGCATTGCTTTGGGGTTGCAATTGCATACGAGGGGCTTGGTTTAGGGAATGAAGCGCAGGCGCACTGTAGAGATGAAATTTTCCTTTAGAGATGATATATATGGTGCGTAACTCTGGAGCCCCTTTTGTAACAAATCGCTAGGAACATCTCGAGCTTTGAATTTATTGAGACAAAGGATTTGTAAGTAGTCGATCTTTTGTTTATTTGTGCGAGCAACAATTAATTTACTTTGTGTTCAACTTGTCAAGAAGAAATTACTATTTTTACATACAGTGGTTTAATTACTCTATAGTTGTGACATAGTAGATGTGAAATTTGGTAGGAAAACTAGATACCTCCTTTATTTATAATAATCTTTTGAAAAACTTTCAGATTGGCTGCCTCAAGTTGTTTGGAAGCTTGGCGATGTACAGGTACATGTAGACTTCATTTCATGCTTTAATTTGGTTTTTCTTTAGTCAGTAGGGTGGATGTATAATGTAGACTTTCTCTCTTACCCTTTCATAATCAATTATCAACCCAAAAAAAAAAATTATAAATCACAAAAGGTGAGAAAAGGTAGGACAGAAAAGTAAAGTAAAGTGAAGTAAAATCCTAGCAAGGAATTGAACAAACCAACCTGATCAAAGTTTTAGAGAGAGAAAAGTAGCAAAAGCCCACCTTAAATTGAACAAAAATTACCATTTTCCCCCTTCTAAAAGCTATTATTATGAAACAGAGGCCTTGTTCACAGCTTTTGCTTGGTTCAGCTTTCTGAAAGGGATTTGGAAGGTTGGCACAAATTCATAAGGTACAAATACTTCTTGATTAGTGAGTTTAACTAGTATATAGCTATATATGTGTATATAATCATGTGGGTATGTGCCAATTTTATTAATTATTGATAAATAATTGCAATTTCTGAAAGGGCATGGATTTTCTCGCTCTTGCGTAGAAGTAGAATTTTTTTTTCTTCCGGGTTTTTTGTCGATTAATTCTCTTATTCAGCTTCTTCTTTTTTTTTTGTTTTGTTTACATCTTTCTCGAGAAAATCTTGGTCACACAATCATTTATCATCTTCTTTTTTCCAAATAATTTACATAATGTCTCTTTCTAAGCACTTTACTATCTTGGCTGCCTCAAAATTGTGTTTTTGTGAGTTAATGCAAGTATATATTATGAGTTTAAAGTAATTTGAGATAAATCTTTTGTGGGTAATGTTTGGATAACAATTTCAGGTTGTTTATTTTGTTTCTAATCGCATTCTCAGTATATCTTTCTTTTTATACTCAATGTTATAGTTTTATAGTTCAATTGCCCTGCTTTCTTTTTTCTCTCTAGCTGCTTGTTTCTCTATTTATTGTGTTTTTCTAAGTTGAAGATTAATTATGTCAAATCTATATGACATGAAATCCTTTTTGTGGGTAATGTTTGGGTAAGAGGAAAAACTCCTTATCAGCTTGGCTGTTTGTTGCTACAACAGAAAAAAAGAACATTTCAAGGATGAATTCCCTTCAAACTTTTGAGATTAATGTAGCCTATGACATAGTAAGTGATTTTCATTATATATTAAACACAAAGTATGCTTCTGTTAATTTACAGTCAATTTGTGATATTTTTAGATGAGATTCATTTAATTTTTGAAAACAATAAATCTTACAAGTAGTAATAGACTAATAGTAGTAGTAGTAGTTTTTGGATATTTCACAAATTTCATAATTATGTTGTCTAAAAACTAAATGAATTCATGTCAATCTTGAGTTTAAAAAAAATCTCAAATTGACTATAGAAAGTCCAAATTCAACCTATATTTTGGAACATAATAGTAAATAATATGGATTCCATGCATCCATAAATAATTGGTCCCATTTTGGTTTTAGTAACAAGATTATTATTATTATTGTTTCCTTCTCCTGTTTGTGGAATTTGTGTTGTCCTGAGTTTTTGAATGATGACAAGATTATAATATTTTGTTTTATCAGATTTGATCCCAATTGAACTAAGAGTTTTATTCTATTCTCTTTCTTTTCAAAACAATCGATTTTAAATTAAATTGATATGTAGAATGTGATAAAGCCATTCAAGAAAAGTGGACATCCAAAGAGGAATTAATATTCATCTAAGGTACAACCAAAAAATATTTTAAATGAGCTAGATTAAATAATCATATTATCTTTTATGACCGTGTTCTCAACGCATGTGTTCAATAATTTACTAAAAAAATCTTTTGCTTTGAGTGTTAATCGTTAAGGGTGGGTGATGGACCTATTCTTTGGATCTTCTTGCATATCTTGTCGATGATGAAGTTTGAAAGATGTGGTGCAACTAGTGATGGCGATATATGATGCACTTCCTTCCATGGTACTTCACTGAACCCCAGGCTATTTATTTCCTTGGGCGATGCATTATATATTTGTTAGTATGAGCACTTTGATCCTATGCGTGATAAGGGTGCACTGATGATCTCCCTTGCATGTCAAGTTGCCTCCTTTATATAACTTATTGTTTGAATTTGAACGAAATAAGTATCACGCTTTTTTTCGCTTATCAAGTTGTGGAGAGTATGAGGTTAGGAATGGAACCCGAGTTCTTTTAAAGATGCAATACCACGAATTGCAAGAAAATATCCAGATTTAAATGGGAGCTATTTTTGCGGTCAATAAGAATGGCTTACACGCGAGGGCATGCCATGGATGGACATTTCAATATTCGGTTAGAAGTCCGAAATGAAGGACATAGAGGTCTCCATGAGGCCACATTTCAAGGATAAATTTGCTCTAAATTTGATTAAGCAATTGTTAAGTCTTGAGTTGTAATGTGAATGATTTTAAATGATGTATGTAATATTTTTTATGTCTTATTTTATTGTGTACTTGTGTTTGTTGAATAAATGTGCATTATTAATTATTATTTTTTGAAATCTAAAAAGTCTATAATGACGGTCGTCGTCGTAATCGTCAATAATAGTATAAAGACCGTCGCTATAGCATTTACCGACGGCTTCTATGGCGACGGTCGGCGACCGTCGCTAAATCCTATAACGACGATCTTTTAGGTCTATAGCGACGGTCGGCGACCGTAGCTATAGGTCAATTTTTTAGTAGTGACACTTTTTGGCTATCCATGAGGGTTACTCAATGGACAGGTTGACACATATCTTTCAGCAGGAGATTTTTAGACTTCATGGTCCTCCGGTATCTATTGTTTCAGATCGGGACCCACGGTTTACTTCAAGGTTTTGGAAAGGGTTTCAACGAGCTTGGGGTACTCGGCTCAACTTCAGTACTTCTTTCCATCCGCAAACTGATGGGCAAACTGAAAGGACTATTCAGACGTTGAAGGACATGTTGAGGTCTTGTGCACTTGAGTGGTCGGGTAATTGGGATGACTACTTGAGCCTAATTGAGTTTGCTTATAACAACAGCTGGCATGCAAGTATTGGAATGGCACCTTTTGAGGCATTGTATGGTAGAAAATGTCGGGCACCCACTTGTTGGGATGAGGTAGGTGAAAGGGCCATAGAAGGGCTTGAGTTGGTTCAAATCACTACGGAGAAGGTAGCGGTGGCTAAGGAGAAATTGAAGTCAGCTCGATCATGGCAGAAGTGTTATGCTGATAAGCATAGGAGGACTTTAGAATTTGAACCTGGTAAGCATGTGTTTCTAAAAGTTTCTCCTTGGAAGGGCATTCGGCGATTTGGCTTGAAAGGGAAACTTAGTCCGCGTTATATTGGACCATTTGAGATTCTAGAGAGGGTTGGTGAGGTTGCATATCGGTTAGCTTTGCCTCCACAGCTAGCTCACGTGCATAATGTGTTCCATGTGTCGGTGTTGAGGAGTTATCATTATCATCCGTTGCACGTGGTGCAATATCCGCTTCGATAAGATTCGAGAGGATCTTAGTTGTGAGAACGAGTGAAAGCGATTTTGGATCGTCAAGAAAGGATCATGAGGAGGAAGACTATTCCGTTTGTTAAGGTTTTGTGGAGGAATCATTCAAGCGGGAAGCCACTTGGGAGATGGAGGAGTCTATTCGAGCGGAGTATCCGCATCTCTTTGAAAATTAGGTACGTTCCATTCTTTTGATTCCGGGGACGGAATCCTTTTTAAGGGGTAGGTGATGTAATACCCAGAATAATAATAATAATAATAATAATAATAATTTTGTTTTAAAACATATTATTGTACTTTATCTTTTACCTGGGTTAACTAGTCATTTATTTTGGGTCAAAATAGTTATTTAATTTTTGTGGGCTAATGTATTAATAAATGTTGGATAAATTAAATTGGTAAAATTGGGCTTTAAATTAAGTGGTTTTTTTTAATTGTGTAATTTTAATGTTCTATTAAAATTTAGAGAGTTAATAATTATATTATATTATTTAATAAAATATATTTTTAAGTGAATAAATACTAAAACCTAACCTACTTCAATATTACAACCGATCTGAAAAGAAAAAAAGGGAGAAAGCAGAGGCGACACTTGTTAAAGAGAAGAAAACTGCTTAATTGTCATCCATGTAAGTCCTCGGGTTATTGTAGTAAGTTAAATATGCAAATATATGTGTTCTCTTTCTTAATCTCGATCATCCTCTCATGAGTATCCTAAAAAGGAGAATAAATTGTTTTAGTGGATGGATTTCACTTGTTTAATATTTGGATGCTAGGTAATGATTGGTTATGTATATATATATATATATATATATATATATATATATATATATATATATATATTTGATGTGATAGATAAGGTGTATATATATATATTACGGTTATATTTATATATATATATATATATATATATTTTTTGTACAGAATGGCTATATATATATATATAAACTCTTTGTGCCTTGTATATATATAAATATATGATGCGATAGTATATTTATATAAATTATACTTGCTTATGTTATATCAACCCACTTATGTTATTATAAATTAAATTGAAAATTTTGTATACTAATTACTTATTCTAGTGATAAAATTATAAATTTACTTATTATGAAATTAAATAATATTATGTTAGAGATTGTTAAATTTGTAATAAAATTTTATTTTATTTTATTTAGATTGAACGGAGGGAATTTAAGAAGTACATTTTGGAATATAAATTTTGGGTATTACATTGCTTAATCCAGGTACGAATTCCGTACTCTTTCAGCGAGACTCTTTTGTTTTTGATTTGTTCGTTTCGTTATTCGTTTCAAAAATTTAGTATTGCCTCTCATAATTATTTCTTGTCAATTTATTGTGATAGCCTGTTTTGGCATTTATATTAGAACTCCTATTTGTACTCTTTAGACTAGTGTATCATGTCTATAAATTTATTTTGATATTTGTAGTAATGTGCATGTTAATATTTTTGGAGACTTTGTGTTGATATCTCGTTTCAGTTTAACATGTACATGTTAGAACCCCTTTGTTGTGTCGCATGTGTTGTGACATTATATTTTTGTTAGAATACCGTAGGGTATACTTGAGCTATAACCACCTGTGGGGGTACCACAGCATGTCCTCTCGCACCGAGGCATGTCACTTTTCGTGATTTGTGTGATCGATCCACTTGTCTCCATTTTGTGCTCCGGTGGGAGTTGGCCATTTGGTGTTTTGTTGTGGGAGGCGTATGGGTCGACCCTAGTTTTCTGTTATGTTCTGTTCTGCGGATTGGTGATATTTGTGCCAAACACACCTTCTGATTTTGCACGCATCTGGATTGCGCAGTCTGATGTGTGAGTGCCTGTGTGGCATTATTTTGATTGCCTGTGTGGCATTATGTGACTTGCCTGTGTGGCAAGGTATATTACTATTTGTTTTGATCTCGGTATAAAATAACACCCAACCATCCAACCCATTCTGAGTCGCCAAATACATGGTACAGAAATAACTATAACTTTATTAATACATTTGTCGTGCAAAATACGACAACATATATACTGTGAGTTTAAATACAATTATTGTCTTCTAGACAATATACATACCTAAATAAATCCTCATCATAATTATTTATACATTATTTTATAAAAAATGGTGAGGACTACTAAACAAATCTCTCTATAACCATCATTCCATACCTCAGGCTGCATACTACATTTACATTCTCGCCTCCCGAGAAGAAAAATGGAACAAAAAGGAGAAGGGTGAGCTCAACTAGCTCAGTAAAGAATATTATGACTAAGATAATATACAACAAATTATCGTTAGTCTCCAACAGGGAAAAATCGCCTCGTACTCGCTACATTCTCGCCTCCTGAGAAGAAAAATGGAACAAAAAGGAAAAGGGTGAGCTCAACTAGCCCAGTAAAGAATATTATGACTAAGATAATATATAAAAAATTATCGTTAGTCTCCAACAGGGAAAAATCTAATAGAATACAATAGACAACCAGTTTTAAATCAACAATCTGCAATGAAACAACAATTCATTAGAAGAGTTAAGTAGAAATGCAAACTACTATCTTCTATATATGAATTTAAAAGTTCATCGTCGATATTTTATCACCGTAACATCAATCAATATATATCTCAGTAATCAAATATTCATCTTTTCACTACTGAGCCATAGATATTCATCACTTGGTCATGTTCATCTAAACACTGCTCATCTTTGTACTACGGGCCAAAGATATTAATCAATGAGTCATGTTCATCTCAACACTGCTCATCTTTTGACTACGGGCAAAAGATATTCATCAAGAAATCATTCATCTTTGCACTACTGGGCCAAAGATATTCAAGAATATCATCATTTAAGGCCGAGGATGATGAAAAATATTTTAAAGGAAACGAATCCAAAGAAACAAAAGAACATATATTAAGGATTTGTATTTTAAACAATCCAAGTTCAAAAATACTTCATAAGTAATCGTAGTGGAGTAAAATTCAAGAATGATCAAAACATGGATACAATCAAAGCTAGTATCCATAATAGATATTTTGAACAAAAAGAAGAAATTTCATTTTTCTAATTGAATAGTGCCGTATTCGTGAATAGTTCAGTATATCGTGAATAGTCTTGAGATACGTGAATAGTAACTCAAAACCAAAAGATAGAAATTTCACAAAAAACATCTTCACGCTTTCGTGAATAGTACTTATGAATAGTAACTCGTGAATAGTAACTCATGAATAAGAACCCCCACATGAAAAAGTTCCAAATTTGATAAAATTTCCAACCAATATTTCGCGATAATGATATTGAAGAAATAATATCATTTTCGAATAAAATAACATCCCTTACCTCGAAAGACAAGACTTAGTTGAAACACCTGATATAAAGCTATGACTTGAACTTGCACCAGATATAGCAATACTCAAAGTATACTCAAAATACTCACAAGAATACGCTCGATAATATAGAGAGAAAATGTGATGCCCCAAAATAGGTCCATTCCATCCAACCCATTCTCGAGTCGCCAAATACATGGTACGTAAATAACTACAACTTTATTATTACAACATATAAACTGTGAGTTTAAATACGATATATTGCCATCTGCACAATATCCACACGTAAATAAATCCCCATCATAATTATTGATACATTATTTTACAAAAATGGTGAGGACTACTAAACAACTCTCTCTAGAACCTTCATTCCATACCCCGACTAGTACTCGCTACATTCTCGCCTCCTGAGAAGAAAAATGGAACAACAAGGAAAAGGGTGAGCTCAACTAGCCCAGTAAAGAATATTATGACTAAGATAATATACAACAAATTATCGTTAGTCTTCAACAGGGAAAAATCTAATAGAATACAATAGACAACAAATTTTAAATCAATATTCGCAGCGGAAATAATAATTCATTAGAAGAGTTAAGTAGAGAATGCAAACTACTATCTTCTATATATGAATTTAAAAGTTCATCGTCGATATTTTATCCTCAGTAACATCAATTAATATATATCGAATCAAATATTCATCTTTGCACTACAGGCCAAAGATATTCATCAGTTGGTCATGTTCATCTAAACACCTGTTCATCTTTGCACTACGGGCCAAAGATATTAATCAGTCGGTCATGTTCATCTCAACACTGCTCATCTTTGCACTTACACGCCAAAATATTCATCAAGAAATCATTCATCTTTTGCACTACGTGCCAAAGATATTCAAGAATATCATCATTTAAGACCGAGGATGATGAAAATATTTTTAAAGAAACGAATCCAAAGGAAACAAAATGACAAGGATTAAGGATTAAGGATTAAGGATTCGTACTTTGTTTTATCCATGTCCAACAATACCTCAAAAATAATCATAGTGGTGTAAAATTCAAGAATGATCAAAACATGGATACAATCAAAGCTAGTATCCGAATAGATATTTTGGACAAAAAAGAAGAAATTTCATTTTTCTATGAATAGTGTCAGATATCGTGAATAGTGCCGTATACGTGAATAGTAACTCAAACACCAAAAGATAGAAATTCCACAAAAAACATCTTCACGCTTCATACGAATAGTACTTTCGTGAATAAGAACTCGTGAATAAGAACTCATGAATAAGAACTCGTGAATAGTAACTCATGAATAAGTAACCCCATATGAAAAAGTTCCAAATTTGATAAAAAGTTCCAACCAATATTTCAAAGATAATGATATTGAAGAATTAATATCATTTGAGAAGAAATTAACATCCCTTACCTCGAAAGACAAGATCTTTAAATAAACACCTGATATAAAGGCTATGACTTGAACTTGCACCGTATAGCAATACTCAAAGTATACTCAAAATACTCACAAGAATACGCCGATAATATAGAGAGAAAACTTCAGCTTACGTGTGATTTTCAATTCTAACCCAAGACCCTATTTATAGAAATTGCTTGAACACCAAAGCGTAAAATTTAATATAATAATAATATATTATATATATATT
The DNA here is from genome assembly GCA_020205615.1 of Panax quinquefolius. Lineage (NCBI taxonomy): Eukaryota > Viridiplantae > Streptophyta > Magnoliopsida > Apiales > Araliaceae > Panax > Panax quinquefolius. The sequence continues at coordinate 11,439,360 of CM035173.1, read as the reverse complement.
CCTACGCCAACCAAGACTCCTGAAATCAGCATGTTTACAACACATGGGGCCAACCAAAACAATAAAAACGTTTTTGTTGATATAAATAATTAAAACTTCTAAAAATCAATTATTTCTTTGAGCTTCTAACTTCAATAATTCATAATAAATAGCTCTTTTATCAGAAAAATTCGAATCTCGCGAGTTTTATAGAAAATCCAATTCTATACAACTTTGCGAAGAAAGTTTTTCCAAATTCCAAATGTAAATTGACCAAATCCACAAACTGACGATTTTACGTGCTATAATCAAATTTCACCAATAAATGGGGTCCAATGACACATGTTTAACATGTTTTAAATATTTATTGCAACAAAAATACTCTTCCTCCTCAGATACTCATATATATTCCACATTCGTTGTAAAATATCACCATTAATATATTATTAAAATAATATATTTAAATGAATTATTTTATCGTAAAAAGATAAAATATTAATTTTCAACAATTGTCACATTAAAAATTTTCTCCATCTATATCCACATAAAATTAATATTTTCCTCCTCATATAAATCAATAATTAATTATTCACAAATAATATTACAGAATCACAAAGATCGCAACCAGTGCCGCTCCTGGAAAGAGGGGGGTTTTCCAATAAGGATCTCTCCTTACTTGCTAAATTAGGTGACCAAACCTCTCCTTAGATGTAACTTTCTAGACATTGCCAATAATGTTATCTAATAATATTATTAAAATAATATGAATTATTGCTTCGATAATGAAAAAAATATCGTAATGACAATTATCAAACAACAAAGAATATAAAATATCAACGCATCAATTATTAAATTAATAAAATATCGAATAAGAATTATCGTAATAATTATTGAGTAAAGGCCTTCTTACGTAAGAATCAATAATTGGTGCAATACCGTGCTACCGCTCAATAACGCCAGATTAGTGTATTTTAACCAATTTAGGTATTCCAACAAAGATAAATGTGAATAACTACGCTGTGTTATTTATAAACAACTTATATTTGTCGCTTTCTTCATCCAATCGCTTTCAAGTATGGGGCCCATAAAAAGATCAACGTCATCAGCATTTAATATTCCCCGACAAGATTTAATATTCCACGACCAAACGAATATTCCCCGACAATAATGAATATTTTATAACCACTTTTATTCAAATATTTATGATTTTACCCATAACTATCCACATTAATCAAATCAACCTTACTATTTCAAAATAATAAATAGAGGAAAATAAATTTCATTTATTAATAATTTGGGGTCTTACAACCTCCCTCCTTATGAAATTTCGTCCTCGAAATTGACGACGATTCTGTGTTTTGAAAAGATGAGAATACCTCGCTTTCATTTCCGCTTCCAACTCCCGTGTCATTTCCTCAATAAGCATGGTTTCTCCACAAAACTTTAACTTGTGGTATAACCTCGGTGACATATGATATGTTCTTTTCCTATCCAAGATCTTGACAGTACCTCCTCGTATGTTAAGTCTTCACTATCTCGTCCTGGCTTCTAACTTAATGACGTGGTTCGAGTCGTCCACATATTTACGTAACATCGATACGTGAAAAACGTTATGAACACGCGTCATACTTGGCGGTAAAACGAGTCTATAGGCCACAATTCCTATTCGATCGAGAATTTCAAATGGATTAATAAATCGAAGGCTTGAGCTTTCCTCACCTCACCGATTCTCGCTTGAAATAACAACTTCTTGCACCTCCTTCTTCAAATTCATCACCCGGTGTGTAGCTTCAATAAATTTTTAACTTTATCGATTAAAGTTGATTATACTCAGTATATCATCACGTGGGTACCTAGAGTTTTCATCTCCATCTCTATTATTTGTAAATTATACTGAAATGAGTCTTTGACAATATCGTACTCGTCTTTGTATACAATCTTCTACTCAACACGTCACCTACCACGCTCGCTTTGCCAGATGGCATGGTCGTAACATGTCTTTGAAATGAGTCTCCTCTTGAGTTCTTCAAGCTCTTCCCACATTCCTTGCTCCATTCTAATTTTGTATCTCTACGTGTCACCGCTAAGTTAATGGAATAGCGATTCGAGAATATCCTTCAACGAATCTTCGATAATAACCAACTAAGCTTCGTAAAGCTACGATTTCGATTCTCGACTTAGGTTGTTCTCAATCGTGACTCATATCCCAACCTTGGATAAGACGTTACAATGACACCTATCGCTTTACTATCGCATCGAATATGGTGTCCCCTACGGAGAGTCCGGCTTTGGTGCATTCCACAAAGAAGTCACCAGATAAAGGCTCAGTACCAAATTGTATAGTTGAATTTTTAACTCCTCAAGTTCAATAGAGCCATTCGATATGAGATTTTAGAAATGAGTTTTGTCTCGGGGTTCATAGTCGATACAAAATTTAATATCGATCTTTTGGGAGTAAGCCAAGAAATTCTTCAGAAATACATCGAAAAATCAATAACAACAGAATATTATTCAAATCGGCGTGTCTTTATTCAAATCCATAACATGGACTAAGAAAACTTGACATCCGTAATAAACGAATGACTTCATGGCTTGATATGAAAATGTTTGATTACCATGGTTTGATTGTTTGAATTTGAATAACAAAGTTGCTTAGAATATGAAAACTAACAACCTTACGAAAGTAATCAATTTCGCATGATGAGTAGTTAACCTTAAAATCACATCAAAAAAAAATATCTCTATAGAAATAAGGTTAACGAGTGTAATGTGATAGTGCCCACCTAAATCAAGCAAGATTTCTAAACAACGGATGTAATGAAAGTTTCTCCTAACTGAGTCTCCATAAATAGGTCAAAGTCTAATTTCTCCGTAGTCAAGTTCAAACGCTGAGCGCAAGCAAGAGATATAAAAGAATGGGTAGAACCCCAGATTCAGTAAGGTATAAACTTCGTAAGAATTTATAATTAACTAACCCGCTAACTTCGTCGTGTTCCTTTCATTTTGACCGGCCACGACAAACGCCTTCCGTGAATCGTTGACTTTGATTTTTCTCGGGACAATCTTTTCAATCACCGCCCCTCCTATTGAACTAGGCTTTGCTACTGCATACAATCCGAGCGATATGTCCTTCCTTTCCACAATTATAGCATACCTTGAACTGTTGTGGGCGCTTTGGATCGATATGTCCTTCTTTTCAAAGATTTGTAGCATACGACCGGTGGTTGTTCTCCTCCCTTAGAACCAATTGATGCCAAGACCGCTGCCTTCACATGGTCGTTGTTAAATCTCCTTTTTAAAATCTCCTCCCGACTCGCTTTCTTCTATTTTCACGGCCATGATTACCACCGTAATGGTTACCGCTTTGTCTCAGATTCTTCTTTCTCCGTTGGTTATCGTTATTCGATGATTGCTATCTTCTGGTATGATCCTCGGTTATGGTCCCTCGGTTGAACGTATTTGTTATCTCGCCTAACAACCGAGCCTCGCTGACAACATCTCGAATAGAGAAAAATTTATGAGAATGAGATATCGACGACGCCGGGTTTCAAACCTCTCGTAAACATCCGCCATCATCGCTCCTCATTCTCCACCAAATGAGGTGCAACTCGATAACTCCGCTGAACTTCGCCTCGATCGGGGGACCGCCATGTTATTCTCGCTCCGCCTAATAAACTCCACTTCCTTCATACGACGAATACTTTCGGGAAGTACTTGTCATTGAACTGCTTCAAAATGTCTCCGATGTACCGGATGGGTACGCTTCACGCACTCCCACTAGTAGTCCGCCTCGCCACTTTTAACAAAAAAGGTAGCGAATGGAACCTTCGCTCCTCTGTGCATCCCAAGACATCGAATATCTTGGTAATTTGCTTGACCCATGTTTCCGCCATGATCGGATCTGCTTTCCTTAAATTCGTGGTCCCAACTCTTTCGAATCGCTTGGTTGTGACAACCCGTGAATTGCTATCATTTCCTCCTCAGATTTTGAACACGAAGTCTCCTCGTCTGATTTTTGCATGAATCGCAAAAAGCTTCTAAACATCCTCTCGCTCATCATCTCGCTTCAGTGGGTGTTGTTCACGGAGGAACATTGCCACAACTGTTGCACGCTTCTCCTCGTGGGTGAGTACAGGCGCTCCACTGGCCTCATTTCCATTGTTAATATTCTCAATCGACATTCTCAAATACTTCCATAAAACAAGGGTTAATTAAGGAAATCAATATATCACATAATATCCCTATATACCGACCAACTAACAAATAAGCTTAGGTAGGACACACTAGCGAAGGATTTACTCTCTCTCCCTCCTAGTTCTATTCCCCGATCTCCGCCAGAGATCATATCCCTAAGCTCGATACCAACCGCGGACGCCCCAAAATAGGTCCATTCCATCCAACCCATTCTCGAAGTCGCCAAATACATGGTATGTAAATAACTACAACTTTATTATTACAACATATAAACCGTGAGTTTAAATACGATATTGCCATCTGACAATATCCACACGCAAATAAATCCCCATCATAATTATTGATACATTATTTTACAAAAATTGTGAGGACTACTAAACAACTCTCTCTAGAACCTTCATTCCATACCATCCTGACTAAGTACTCGCTACATTCTCGCCTCCCGAGAAGAAAAATGGAACAACAAGGAAAAGGGTGAGCTCAACTAGCCCAAGAAAGAATATTATGACTAAGATAATATACAACAAATTATCGTTAGTCTTCAACAGGAAAAATCTAATAGAATACAATAGACAATAAATTTTAAATCAATATTCATAATGAAATCATAATTCATTAAAAGAGTTAAGTAGAGAATGCAAACTATTATATTCTATATATGAATTTAAAAGTTCATCGTCGATATTTTATCCCCGTAACATCAATTAATATATATCCGAATCAAATATTCATCTTTGCACTCTGAAGCCAAAGATATTCATTAATGTCATGTTCATCTAAACACTGCTTCATTTTTGCACTACGGGCCAAAGATATTAATCGATCGGTCATGTTCATCTCAACACTGCTCATCTTCAGCACTACTACCCAAAGATATTCATCAAGAAATCATTCATCTTCAGACTACAAAAGCCAAAGATATTCAAGAATATCATCATTTAAGACCGAGGATGATGAAAAATATTTTTAAAGAAACGAATCCAAAGGAAACAAAATGACAAGGATTAAGGATTAAGGATTAAGGATTCGTACTTTGTTTTATCCATGTCCAACAATACCTCAAAAATAATCATAGTGGTGTAAAATTCAAGAATGATCAAAACATGGATACAATCAAAGCTAGTATCCGAATAGATATTTTGAATAAAAAGAAGAAATTTCATTTTCTATGAATTGAATAGTGCCGTATACGTGAATAAGACCGTATCGTGAATAGTAATTCAACACCAAAAGATAGAAATTCCACAAAAACATCTTCACGCTTCATGTATATAGTACTTGTGAATAAGAAACTCATGAATAATAACTCATGAATAGTAACTTGTGAATAAGAACTCATGAATAGTAACCCCCGATATGAAAAAGTTCCAAATTTGATAAAAAGTTCCAACCAATATTTCAAAGATAATGATATTGAAGAAATAATATCATTTGAGAAGAAATTAACATCCCTTACCTCGAAAGACAATACTTCTAGTTGAAACACCTGATATAAAGCTATGACTTGAACTTGCACCGTATAGCAATACTCAAAGTATACTCAAAATACTCACAAGAATACGCCGATAATATAGAGAGAAAACTTCAGCTTACGGTGTGATTTTCAATTCTAACCTAAGACCCTATTTATAGAAATTGCTTAAACACCAAAGAGAAAATTTAATATAATAATAATATATTATATATATTCCTACGCCAACCAAGACTCCTGAAATCAAAGATGTTTACAACACATGGGGGCCAACCAAAACAATAAAAACGTTTTGTTGATATAAATAATTAAAACTTCCAAAAATCAATTATTTTGAGCTTCGAACTTCAATAATTCATAATAAATAGCTCTTTTATCAGAAAAATTCGAATCTCACGAGTTTTTATAGAAAATCCAATTCTATACAACTTTGCGAAGAAATTTTTTCCAAATTCCAAATGTAAATTGACCAAAATCCATAAACAGACGATTTTACAAAGTTATAATCAAATTTCGATCGACCAATAAATGGGGTCCAATTTCGACATGTTTAACATGTTTTAAATATTTATTGCAACAAAATACTCTTCCTCCTCGTATACTCATATATCCCATTCATTCGCCGCCATGCAGTAATCCTCGTAGACGGATCATTTCCACAATTTAATAAGGAATGAATACAAAGGATCATTCACCACGCATACCAGTAGTCCACATGCATGTGTTATTCCAACGAGAATAATAAAAAAATAGAATAACAAAAGAATTATCATGCATGCGGTGAGAATCGCATGCATGTGTTATTCCCAATGTAATAATAAAGAATGGAACCAGTGTCATGTAATCCGCATGCATGCGGGATATTTCAATGTAATAATAAAGAATGGAATAATAATAGAATTCACCAGTGCACGCGATAGAATCGTCTGCATGTGTTATTCTAATGAATAATAAAGAATGGAACCAGTCATGCATAATCCGCATGCATGTGATATTCCAATATAATAATAAAGAATGTAATAAGCGAAGAATTTCACCACGTATCTGGTAAAATGCGGCATTATAAAAGTTATTCAAATGAATAATAAGAAATAGAATAACAATAGCTCTCTTCATGAATACCAAAGAAATAATACCCCTTACCTTAGAAGGAAACTGGATACTGGAATAGTGAGATAGCAGACTTCTCTTCTTCTTTCTCTCTATAATAATTGCTCTATAGCTTTAGTGAATTGGTAAAATATAATGAAGGAATGAGCTTCTATTTATAGGAAAATATAGTTTCAATAATTGCACGTTTTGGGGCTCAAAATATTACAGTATAATACCTTCCTCTTTTTCTTCATTTTTAATTTAGTCCTGCAAGTATTATCAAACTTGCACCACCTCCCCTAATAATAAATAATGTGAATCAATAGTTCAATCATGTGAATCAATAGTTATAATCATGTGAAAATACGAATTACAGTATAGTACCTCCATTTTTAACTTAGTCATGCAATTATTATCAATCTTGCACCAACTCCCCTAATAGTACAAGAATGTGAATCAATAATACACACATATGAACTATTCATGTGAATTAATAGCAATTAATTGCTGATTTATTCGATTAATTACCCGATTGGTCAATATAACCTCCAGACATCAATTATTATCGAAATAAATGTCGATTTTCACTAACACTAACAATTCCAACACAATGGAAATATTTTTCTCAAAATTTTCATTTTTGAAATTATGAAGTTTGACTTTTTTCGAAGAAGTCAACTGTTAACTTTTTTGACCAAAAAGTCAACCTCGATAAATTTTGTGTTTATAGTCTATTTTTACTAATTTCATCGTTCCAGACTCAAATATCACGTCCGCATCTCCAAATTCAACTCCGAACTCAAATTTGAATTTTAATAATATTCATCATTAATATTATCACTCACAATATTTAACAAACAGGTTGTTCTCAGGAAAGAGGCGGCTTTTCGATAAGGATTTCTCCTTATTGGCGCGCAATTAGCTAGGTGACCAAACCTCTCCTTGACAGAACTTCTAAAAATTGTCAATATTGCAAATAATAATATGAATAACTTTGTCGTCTCAATTATTAATTTAATAATATATAAAATATTACGCAGATGATACTGTGACAATAATTGAATCAATAATATGAGATATATGATGCAGCAATTATTATAACAATAATTGAGTATATCTGAGTGACTTCTCACATAAGCATCAATAATCAATACCGTCTTTACTATGCAACCACGCCAGACATCGTATTTTTTTTTACTACTTCTAGGTTATTTTATGACAACTTGCTTACTTTGAAAAAATTTCACATATCACCCTTAACTTTAAACTTTTATCAATTTAACTATTTACCAAAATAAAAAAATTGAATACTTTTATTTCATAAAATTTGGGATCTCACAGCTCTGACCTTGATATACCCCCATCAGCCTCTTATGATGTAATGAGATGCTGCCAAGATTTCCTCGTTGATCTCCTTTTCTTTGTAGCTTGGCAGTGATGAACATTCTTCTATTTGTAGAGTTTTCCTTATTCTACGTTCTCTCTTGTCCAGCTTGATGTTCATCGTCTAATGATGATTCTTCTTGTGTGTGGAAATATTATGCGCATCATCATCATGTTTCTTTGAATGAAGCTGTCTTTTCTACTTCTCTGAAATCTTCTCTTTGAGAAGTATTCATTGCAGCATTTAATGCATGGATACTCTGAGATCTCTGATGTTGACTTTCTTAAGCTTTGTGTCAGTGTACTTTCTAACTTAGGACTTGTCATATTAGTCAATATCTTTTTTCCTTTTCAGATAACTTTCTTTTGGCTAACTAGCCGTTGGATATATATTTGATTTCTTCCAAAAATATCTTCTGATGCCTTGAGATCATCATTTTACAACGTTCCATTTGTCAGTTTTATTGTCAGACCTGACATGAGCTCTATGATCGGTTAAACATTTTCTATTCTCGAACTCTTATTAGACTAATAATAGCAGAATGATGTAGACTTCATATTTGCGTTCTGTATCATCATTTCTACTATGACTTCAACTTCTGTTCTGCTTTCTAATTTCTTTAGGATGCTTAAATTGCTTAGCAGATTCTTCCTCTTGTTCTGAATATCTTAGTTGCTTCATGAAGTCAACAACACCTTATTGTAGGGCTGAGTAAGGAACTAAATTGGAACTGAAACCGCACCAAAAAATGCACCAATTAAAATTTTACCATTGGTTCCGGCTTATGTGGCGGTTTTAGGTGGGTTGAAAAATCAAATTTACGGTTCCAGCTTAGTTACTAGCCAAAATCGCACGCATAGAATTGAAACTGCACCATATTGGTACAGTAACCTATAATTTTTCTGACTCTTTGTATTATGATTGTAATATTACTGTAATATGATCTTTGTTAACAATATGTTGTAATATGATTGAGCTACTCTTAGTAACAATATGTTATAATATGTTAAAGTAGCCTGTAAATTATTACACCATATTGTACTACTAAGAATTTTACAACATATTGTTACTAAGAGTAGAGTAGCAAAGATTGTATTTAAATTTTGTTTACTCTACTATATTCTACTATAATAATTTACATTATATTACTCTATTATATTTAGCTTTTGTTTAGACAAAACATTATAAATAAGGTTAATTGTGTTATCAAAGTGATATTTAATATTGGGTGATGTAAATTGTTAATTTAAATTGCATAAAATTTTGTTGTTTCAATTGGTTTTGGAACCTAAACCGCACCAAATAAAACTACACCGCACGGTTCAAAACTGCACCGCACCAATCATAAGAGGTTTCATGTGCGGTTTTGGATTTGTAAAACAGCACTTAAGTGGTTTTGTGTGCGGTTTGAATTTCAAACCGCACCATGTTCACCTCTACCTTACTGAGTTGTTCTTCTTTATTCTCACATATTGGCTTCCTCTTTTGTGAAGATTCGATTGCTCTACGATCGATTCTGCGTCCAGTGATTTGGTATAATATTCTTGTAGTGGCGCCTCTTAGACTTATAGAAATCTCTTCTTAAGAGAGTTATACTCATATATTGTCAGAGTATATTATCTTACCAAATACTCTTTCTTAAGTAAACTTTACTTTATGTACCCATGGCACAAACTGAGCTTTGTGATCTCCTTTATTTCATGTAGTCAACACTTAACATATTTTGCATAACTGTTCAGATGCTAACTTTACGATCTTAATTTTACTGAACAATTTTAGAGTAATTTTTTAGAAATTATTTTTGTTTAGTGTCTGCTTGGAGTATTCCACAATTGCTCTTTACTGAGCAATCTTTCCTCCCCTGTCCATTGATTCATTCAACATATTAATCATTCTTTGCTAGATGATGTTTAACAGCTTCTTCAATTTCTTGTGCAACTCTGTGTTAGTCTTGTGAATCTAAGATCATTTACTTCCTTTACGGGTAGTCTTTCTGTCTGTAACATGGAGTGAATTCAACGATCGTTTTATGTTGTGCAGACATAATTTTCTCCACGGAGATAAGCCTTATAACTTTGAAATCAAGTGTTTACTTTACGAACTGAATCTTCGTCTGTGAGCTGAAGTAAATTTTGTTATCTTCTGATGTTGTACAAATATGGTTGACTCTGCTGAGTATCTTCATATATATAGTGACCTGGCAGAGTAACTTTATAATTGAAATATTCTCCTCTATACATCAGATTAATTTCTACAATATCAACCTAACATTATTTGATCTTTCTATTCTAAGTCCTTGTACATCAATTCTTTTGAATGACTTTGAAAAACTTACTTGTCCAGATAAACATTAATCACATGTAGATCTACTCTGCGATTAATACTTCTTTTATGTATAGCAGTCTTTTTACAATGATTCTATTTATTACATATGCATTCAGAGCAAGGATTAACATAACAAATTTGATCATACTATTTCAAGTCCTTGTACATAGATTTTTCATTTAAGGACTGTACAAAATTTATCCATACAAATATACTTTATAAGCTTCATTATTTTAGTCATATATATGTGTCATCATCAAAATTAATCTTATATATAAGATGGAATCTAATTAGGGATTTCTTCAAACTCACCCTTAGTTAAAGAATCTTCTAATCTGTTATTAGATTCCCAGCAGCATATATGATGGTTATTAGTGATGGTTAATTTTTTCATCAATGTATTATAATTGTGAAAACCATATCATCACCAATTTTTCCACGCAAAATAAATTTTCTTTTTGCGCACTAAGTCATCACTTAAGGATATACCCTTTTGTGATTGCATTTAAGCTATCACCAATGTTTTAATGAAAAAAATAATTAAAATAATATTTTTTGACGGTCAGAACAATCATTAAAAAGATAAATTTTTATGACGACTTTTATTTACAATTACAAAAAGAATGTATTTTCTGATGAAATTTTTAAGTCATCATAAAACAATAAAATATATTATGGCTCTCAGTGATAACTAATCTTACCATCATTATAGAGTATTTGGGACTGCCATTGCAATCACCAAATCTTATGTGAGACTAATTTTATTTAGTAAATAAACTCACATATGCTTTCTTTTATATTTTGTTTTAAAATTATAATTATGATCTGAGTTTTGGTGTAGTACACTACACCAAAAATGGCCTTTAGTGAAGGATTTGTCCTTCACTAGAGGCCCTATATCACTCACAAGTGATTTATTGCGAAGAAATATTTCCTTCACGCGAGTGCTCACATTAGACCTCCTCGCAATTGGGTATCCTTCGCTAAGTAGTGACTAAATATTTTTTGTGAATGATATATTGTGAATAACTTTTTTATTCACAAATTGTATTTAGTAATGGAATATTGTTATTTAGTGAAAGATTGATTTCCTTCACAAATAATATTTTAAGAAGGATTATTTTAAAATAGTGAATAACTTGATTCCCTCACAAATAATATATTGTGAAGAACAAATTTATTTAACGAAATATTATTTTCCTTCACTAATTATAAATTGAGAATCTTTCTTCAAATTAGTGAGAGAAAAATTCCTTCACAAATTATAAATTTGTAAATAAAAATTAATTGCTAAATAATCAAAATTCATTGAAAATTATAATTAATTTTAAATCATTTATTTCATATTTATTATTATTATTAATCTCTATAAGAAATATTAAATTTATTTTTCAAGTAAATATAAATATTGCCATACTTTTTTTCAAACTAATTGATAAGCTAATGCATAAATAGCTAATAAAATCAAAACTTCTCATATAAATAGATCATAATACTCATGAGTCACAATAACTACAAAATTTGTTATCAGATCTTGGTCTCACAAGGACCATAAGTACCTACAAAATTTATTAACTAACATAAGAAAACCGAAAGAATAACAATGAACTAGAAGGAATAAAGTCTGACATGTTAGATCCACTTCATCATCATTTTCTTCAAGAAAATCAAGGTTGGGAATGTAAACTTCATGCTGTAATAGAAAACACCAAAATTAAATTTCAATAAGACAAGGAATAAGAAAAGATCAGAACATACCAAAATATCCTTGTCAAGAAATTTACCAAAATACATATAAAATCCAAAAAGGGACCGAACTCTTTTGAGTAGAAATCATTAATGTTGATTTTGCAAAGAACTTTTGAAAGTGAAATCAAGCACGGCAACGTAGAAATCCTCTTAAGAAGAATTTGAAAGCGACTTCGGACACATGCGAAATGAACTTATGATAAGTATTGAACACAATTCCATGCCCTTGAAAACCAATACAAATTGCATGTATCATATTTCTTTGTGTTTGATCAAGAAGAAGTCTTCATATATATTCATATGTTTCTGCATTAGCCAACAAGACCACCCTTTTTCTATAAAAGGTGATTCTCATGCATAATAATATTTAACAACCTAGATGAAACCATATTTATATCATTCAAAGCATGCAAAAGATCATGCTACGCCTTAAAGATTTTTTTTCATCATTATATTTATCTTTAAGAAAATACTTGCAATAATATATCTCGATGAGCTTCCTACCAAAGTTGGTTTATACTTCGCTCAATCCTCGCCACGACATCCTATAAATACCACAAAGATACTCATTACATACAAAGAAACTTATACATGCCTATGTGGGAACTACAAACAAGAAATTTAGATGCAAAACCTTGTAAGCTTTATTTGCAAGTGAATACAAGCACCCCATTTTAGCCAAAGCTCCTGACTCCAAATGACCTTATACCCATCGATGTTTCAGATGATGACATTATATTGACCAAGATTCTCAAGAGAAACATAAACAAAGTCATTTGACAAATTTCACAAAAACATCCTGCGATAAACAAAGAGGCCTTTACCTATAGAGGGTCTCTGTTAGTTTAATTTATTGTCAAGACAAACATCGACATTCTGTAACTTTAAGCAACATACAACAGCTTTTCACGTATATGGGAGGAAAAATCTTTGTAAATAGTTAGACAATATAAACTTAGCAAATCATAAAATACCTCCAAAACATCACTCGAGACAAAGACTCGAGAGGATAAGATATCTCAGATCTCTGGTGTTGTCATGGGAAAAATCAAATGAACAACCAAACAAAGACACAAAAACCATTGCCTTAACTTCAAATGGCTCCAAATAATAGTGTTTTTAGTTTAGAATTCTTTCTTTGGGTGCAATTTTAAGGATATGCAGGGAAGAAGATTTTGTTAAAAGTATGGTTGACAAACTTTAGCATGCCTTTAAAAAAGTCAAATGCCTCAAACTACTGATTGGCAGTAAATGGCCTTTGAGCACCTTTCTGCATTCACGTTATTCCAAAGCCCTGGAAAGAATTAAGCTTTTGAATTGTTCATAGTCACATTGCAAAAGAACAAATCCCTTCAACTAACATCATAATACACGGCAAACTACAAAATTGCTTGCCATCATAATAGTCGTATATGAGTTTCATTGCATGTGTAGAAAATAAATAAACATCTTTGTAAATTTCTCAATAACATGCTTAAGGGTCGTTCAAAAAAAATTATTAACTGATTTGGGAATGTTTAAGGTGATTATTCACTTATGCTTCACAATTTATCCAACCCTAGAAGTGTCAGTCATTCTGACATAAAAATTTCGAACTCCTATTCCCTAGCCTGTATCACAACCCTCAAAACCTTTTTAGGAAAGCAGCCTTGGGCCAAAAGATTCTGTATCTTTAAACCTTAATCCCATTTCAGGAAAAATAAAGTCCACACTAGAAAATTATTTAAGAAAGAAAAACATCTAGTACCTTTGTCCCTGTATCTTATTTTCTTTTATGTAAGCATCCAACTGTTGTATTTCCATCAGCAGTATAAATTATATGTACAATGGAAGACAGGAAATCAGTCGGTTAAAAATGTCCAAAAAAAAACTCAAATATCAGACATGAACCCATTGTCATTGTTGCCTATTCCGAGAAGCCAAATATTGACACCTTCCAACAGTATAGATATTCACGTTCCAAAACAAGGGAGTACAGGTGGCCATGCGAAGAGGCAACTCTACACCAAATGGCTCCAAATACACCATAAACAGCAAGCATCAATGATCAAATAAAACAAAAACTAAAGCAGAAGTAGACATAGATGCATGATTAGCCTATTAGCCAATAGATATTTTTATTCAAGTACTAAAAACCACCCCACCGCTTTTTTTTCTCAAGGTAAACGTGGAATATTGCATGACAAATTAACGAGGACACCAACATATTTCACAAATGTTGTTATGTTTTACATTTTAGGTAATCTCGATCTATAATATCTTTGATGATGTTTCAAATTTCAAGAAGAATCAGAAACAAATCCATGAGTTTATCATAAATGAATAAGATAATATGAGCTTAAAGTAATGTTGAAGAAAAAATGTAAGAAAAGAATTCACGGAGAGGAAAACAACTATTCATCCCTCAACGAGTATATAAATGCATATGTACAAACAACTAGCTAGTGATAAATTTTGTTATTTAACCACCATCATATATTAGGTACAAGAAGATGTTATCTTTACCTTGAAATAACTTGAGAGGAAGATGTAGAGCTATTGGCCCGGGAGGAGGAGGAGAATTTGATGCCACAACAGATGATCATGCGGTATGGGGGGACGACGAACAACAAAAGGATTAGTAGCCTCTTTCAATTAGTTGAGGAAAATAACTACTGCTCTCATGAACCTTCAAGTTCGCAGTCAAAAGATTCAAAAGTGAGCAATAATTGACATATATAAAATATAAATAAGTAATACTTCAAAGTTCTAAGACACTATCATACAAACCACGCATTCTGCCATTTACAAAGTGCAAGTAAAATCAACAAACCTCTGTTTTGAAATAACAAATGAGTAGTACTCCATTCCTCTAAAAACTCGTAATGAGATTTGTTTGCCGATCACCAAATGTTATGTACACCATTAATGCAAGGTTCTTTACCAGAACTCATGCCTGAAATAACAGCAGTAAGTACTCTCAAGTTTCATAGTTTCAAAAGGATTTCAATCGTCCCAAAAAATTAGAGGATGAAGATCAACTATAATCGTTACTTGTCCGTCTGGTGTTTCTGCAGGACACATCATTCCCCAACGTGAATTATGCATCTGCCTTGGCTTTGCGAGTTTATCTGGTAAAAAAAAAGAAAAAAATCTGGTCATGTCATGGAAGATACAACAACAAAGGAACCTTAGCAAATCATAGGTACATTTTTGTAAATGGTTTAACCTTCACGCCCAATGGGTGAGTTTAATCGCTGCAAGTGTTTTTGTCTTTAGCTGCAAATATTTATATATGAAACAAATTTAACGGACAATTGAGAACATATTAATGTAAATCAAGACAATACCGCATTAGTGACTTTAGGGGGATGGTCATTCACTCGAGGCTTGGATCCCTTGGGGGATGAAGCATGAACCTTATTGTTCTGCAAATATAAGTTTAGTCATCAACTTGTAAACCACAAGACAAACTAATTCATATTTGCTAATCACGGGATATAGAAATCCAAAGACAAACATTACAACAAACCAAAGAAAATATTTGTGCTAGAATGTGTGGTCACTCTATTGGAGTTTTCATCAAGGAAATGAATGCTCAATCCTTCCAGAACTGATGCAAATAAGTCCCAAGTAATTCTGAAAAGGCCACGAATTTCTCTAAAAATATATTTTGGCTTGAAAGTTTCTATAAACAATACATTATATAATATATTGAGAACAACTACTTTTCAATTCCACATTTTAGCCATAAATCCAAGCATAGCAGCTAATACCCAGAAGAAGGTAAAGAAGCTTTAAATATGCTTAAGATTTAGACACCATGTTCAATAGAAGAAAGCAAAGAGAAACTTACATAAAACAGAATCAAATTGAAAGTTGAATATGCAAAACCCAGAATGATCTTGAATTTTAGACGGGTTTATAGGTCCCACTTTTGCTTTATTTTCATTTTTTCTTTTCCTGTGTTTTCTAAATTCCAAAATTTTTCTTTTTCCCCGTTTGAAAGAAGTCGATGTGTCAAGTAGAAATCTTGCTTCTCCACAAATTGCAGTTTGGAGGTCTTGCTAATAGTTATACCAAATTCGCATATGTTAGAAACTATAAAACTACATTTCATGGAGATCAAACAATTACGAATCGTGCATCAAAGAATCTAATTGACAACTGGCCCATTATACCACCTCGTTGTTCTTTAACAGCCATCTTTCTCTGAATAGTGCAAGTTTCAATCCTCTATTCCATCTCGTATGAAAACTAGAAACTACTACTACTACTTGGGAAATTATTTCAAAAAAGAAATAGAAGAAAGTAAGAAGAGCGAAGCTTTTCCAAAACTACGAGAGGGATATGCGAATACAACAGCTTTTTTTATTGATTCCGTGGCGGACTCATTTCACATAGAAAATACATCTGATTTCAAAACAACACAGATCTACTATTCAAGAAATGAATACACGCCTCCACACAAAACACTGTTTAGTGGAGGGAGGTGATATGTTACAACATTGTAAGAATTTTGGTGAAATCACAAGATCTAAGAAAAATTATTCGACACAATTCACAATACCGATAAAATTATCCGACACAATTCACAAGATCATCAAAAAATATGTCAAAACCAATTTGCCTTGCCCTTCCAGTCTAAGCAAGCTATCAATATAAACATTAAAGATGACTGTGGCAGGAAGAACTCCCCACAAAAGAATACACTAAAGACTAAAGAATGCATTTTCATGTATTTCTAACTGGTAACAGGATGTCCAAGAGAATGTTTTTCTTTAATTACTCTGCCCTAAAAAAATATGAAATCTGACCCCAAATTAAAAGGTTATATATCACTTAAAGTTTAAAACAGAGATTTCTTCCAAAATCAATCAGAGTTCTAGCGAAAAAAAATAAAAATTGTCCAAAATTAGCAACAGTTAGCAAGATTGATTTCTAAGAAAACGAAGAAAAGAAATTAAAAAATTAACACAAACTGAACAGAAGTGACAGAGAGTATAACTATTAGCTAGACAATATTGAAAAGTTAGAGAGCCAACACTAAATCAAAAATGGAATCTAGCGAAGGAAATTTTGTGAAGGAATTTATTCCTTCACATGTGGAGTTGTTTAGCGAAGGAATAGTGAAGGAAAAAAGTATAGTGACAATATAGTTATTAGCGAAAGAAACATCCTTCACAAAATCTATTTAGTGAAGGAATTATTACTCACTATATATTATTGGTCAGAAGTTTTTTGCGAGAGATAAAATTGGTCGCTATTTTATTCTAAATAATTTTTTATAATTAATTATGGTGAATATAAATACCTTAAATTTATTACAATAGTAAATTTAATTTTAATAACACTTTTTAATTTAAGAAGGCTTTAAGAAAGGCTTTTAGATTATTTAATTTTATTTTTAATTAGTTGAAACCATAAAAAAAATCAAAAAAACTTAACTGAACTTAACTTTACAATACAGTACAGTGTGTGCGTTGATCGTGACTCAGAAAACTTAACTTTACAGTATCAATTCAGTGTGTGCGTCGATCATGACTCGTGAGAAACTGAGAAAGGGCGAAGTAACTCAAGCAAGCGAGATAGGGAAGCAAACTAGCCAGATCGATCAAGGGTTTCGCTCAATTAGCCAAAATTGAAGTTTCGATAGATGCCAAATTCGTTATGGCGCCACTCGATAGAATCAAGCTTCTTATGCAGGTAAATATCCCAAATTTTGGCTTGAATTTATTGTTCATCGTTGAAGTATTGACTGCTTTAGAAATGAATTTATTTTCCACCATAGAAAATAGTTTTTATGACTATGTTAGTTAGGGTTCTGATTATACACTCGAGTTGAAATGCTTATATTTGAGGTAGTTAGACTATTTTATTCATGGCGTTGTATTTAATCAAATGCTAAGTTTCTAATTTGAAATTTGTTTGATTATTCAAAGTTTGTGTTTCTAATGTGGATTAAATCTTGTGCAGTTGTGCTCAGCTAAATTTAATGATTGAATAAATAAATATAAGGCTTTCACTTTTTTGAGGTACTATTTTTACTAAATTTTAATTAGAAAACTCTTTTTTGTGTTTATATTTGTTTGTCCACCATGTCTCAAAGAAGAATATGAGGTTTGCTTTAGATTCTTATACCTCTAATGAATAATGAATTCAATTCGAGTATATTTTCAAGTTTCAATTGAATATGATGAACACTTATTTTTCTTAGGTGCATTTGATTAGGATTTCTTCAGGCGGTACAGAACTTATATGTGAAGGTCTGTTTTCCCATCCAAACGAGATCTAGGATCTCACTTTTTATACTTTTGATCAACGCATTTTCTCCACCGTTTTCTCTTCCTTCCGGTAAGTGATAAGTGTTAATCTCTTATGTTATGCTTGTGTGTTTTGCTTGTTATGTGTATTGCATTGTAATCAATGGTTTGCATGTTAAGCATATAGTATCAGTTTGAAAAATTCAATGTGACTAATACATAGCTCGTTGGATTGATTCTCCGTTATATTATCATTATAAGCATGTGTACTTGTGTATGTAAGTGTGATAACCCAAACATGTGGGATGTGCTAGCTTGTACATTAGACTTTATACATAAGACTTAAGGTTATTACCAAGGATACCAACTTCATGACCTTTCAGGTGGACTTGGTTAAGATGACCCAGTGGTACTCTAGAAACAATACTTGATATAGGCTTGGTTTGGGTGGGGTCGTTGCAGTCAGTGTGGTATTTTTTTGCAGTTTAAGCTCAAGTATATACTATTAGTATGTCCTATTTGATAAGAGCTCATTTCTCCATTTTTATACACCTTAATAAGAGTCTATTTTTTAAAGACTTAGAAGTGATATAATGATTAAAGTTTAAACTTGATGAAGTTTATAAGTTATCTAGATATTATTGTCGTTATTTAGATTAGCTAAAAGGTTAAATTTGAAAAATCAACTCTATGTAAATTACATGTTCTTTTGAAAGTGGACTTTATATTTGGGCAGAGGGAATATCACATCTCAAGATTGTGTAAGGTAGCTGCAGTTAAGTAAATGTTCAGTCGTTTAAATGCAGGAGTTGTGTCTTGTTATTGAAGGTGAATCATATGGAGCGGCGATCAAGCAGATTCCTAAACTCTATGGCCAATTAAATTCACCTTAGTTGGAAAGAATTATTCTTTCTTGATGCAGCAGTCGAAAGGCTAAATGGTAAGTTGATCATTTACGGGCACAAACTTATGTGCTTCTCATGATAAGGAATATTTTTGCAGACGCATGTGCTAATATATATGTTTGTTGTCTCTTAGGAAGTGGTGGTTTTATTTATAATTATTAATTTTTATCATTGTCAAAAATTAAGTAACAACAATAAGAAGCGCAAGAAGTACAAGCAACAACAAGTGAAACAAAAACAAAAGGAACTCACCCAAAGAGATGAAGCAAGTAACAACAAAGTAAGCTTGAGCAATGATTAATTAACAAAGAAGAAGCAATGCAGCAGAAGAGGCGACATCATGCCCATCAATAACAAAGAAGATAACAGAGGCAAAGACATCACAACACAATGCAGATCGGAATCGTGAACAGAGCAAAGCGAGCGAAGACTAAAACTTATGAGGGTAGGACCCAATGCATAAAAACCCCAACAACCACAAGCCACTCGGACACCCTAGCACAAAACAAAATAAGCCCATTAGCATGCCCACTACAAAGAAAAAAAGTAGAAACAAAGACAAAGAGAATTACTTACTAATAGAAGCGCAAAAACCAACTGACATAGCTGCGGTCAAACAGATAGAACTACATGCAGCAGAACATAAGACCAGAGGTTGATTTAGAAGAAACAACAAATGTTGTGTTCCAAAGACACCCAAACTTTTAAGGCGATGAGCGACCATCAACGCAATAACAGTTACCACTAAAGAAATCTTCGTAAGATATATACATTAGATCATTTAATTGAGACATTTTAGATTGTTTTCGTTACTATTTTATAATGCAATTGTTATAAATGTTCCATTTCTGGAAAATCTATGGTTCAAGTTAAAAAGGGCACTACACTGGAATAAAGACAAATCTATGCCAAAAATAAAAGTTAATCTTACACCGGTGACAACTGTTCTTTATTGGCTTAAATTAAAATGTTGCTTGTGTTTTAAAAAAATTTATATAATGTACCATAATATGCATACACGCGCACGCACATACATTTCAGTCACACAGCCACACACATGAATATATATTTGCTAGTTCTATTTACTAAAACAGTACAATTTAGGTGCATTTCGACTACAAGTTGGTTTTGACAATGTTCAGATCTATAATATCTATCTGCTACTGTATTCTATAGTTTAATTTAGTAAAGTGGTAGTTTCTATTTTTAGGTTGGCTTTATGAATGCTTACTAGTTATGTATTCAACTTCAGTGTCATCTGAAACTAATTGGTATTTTCTTAATAGTTTTATTTGTAGAAAATAAACTTTGGCAGATTGAATTCTAAGGCTTGACTAACTACAATCCTATTAGGATCTTCCTGTCAAGGATTGTTCTCGTTTATTTGAAATAACTTAGCAACTCTTTTGTTGAAGAGACATTAAATCAGACACGTCTCTTGATTATGCGTTATTTCAGCTGTCCCCAAAGCGGTCACAGTGAGGACATTTTATTGCTTGGATGTTTTGTTGTTTTATTGGTTAATTTATAATGTGTTGCATTAAATTATTTTTTTCCTTTGGTAGATGCGAATTGTTTGTTTCCCGTGATGGAAGCTCTGAGAAGCTGGCATCAGGGTTAATGAAGACATTTGTGACACATTTAAAGATTGCAGAAGAACAAGTTGCTTTGTTTAATCAGTCAATTAAACTTGAAGTGAAATATGGTTTACCAAGGAAACACTTAAGAGGTAATGCGACTTATTGATGAGATTTTGCTTTGCATATGGGCTTTGATTTAATTATTCTTCTTGTTTCAAGGTTTGTGCGGTTCGTTAGTACAACAGAAGTTTTTAAAATACCTTTGATGTATAGATGTCTCAGTTGGAATCGCTAAGTGCATTTCTGCTTCTGCCATTGCTTTGGTGTGTTATGGTTTTTGCTTTGATAGTGCAACTGTTGCTCTATTTTTTTTTGGGTTGCTGATGTTGCTATTTATTTGGTGGGCTGCTGGTTTTTAGCTTCTGGTGGTTCATAAGGGAACATGGTTTGGTGCTTTGGGCTGGAACTTCTCTTGCCAGATTTCATCCTTGATGTCTGAGCTTATTATCATAATTAGGAGGGACAATTCCGCTTGAGCTTAAGTTTCCATTCAACTTTGACATAACTTGCTTTCTAAAGTAAAATAGTCACCTAGTGTTGATTCTCTGTGTCTATGTCAACATTAAATTGTTCTAACAACTAGTGCTGAGATGATTGATAATTTATACTCTCTTTTTGTTGCTTAGGTGGAGCATTACTTAGGTCACTGTAAAAGGGAAGCTTCTATTTTTGCAAACTCTATACATGTGATAATTCCATTGATTGATACTAAATATGTTCGCCCATTGATTGTTTGCAAACTACTTGCTTATCTATCTTTTGTAGTCCAATTGGTGCTAATGCAAATTATCGTGATATGCTTAATGGATTTGCTTTCGATTATGTTAGGTTTTATGTATCCATTAGGTAAGACACCCAAGTGGTGCTCTGTTGAGGGTACTTTTTGACCGCAAATGGTGTTTACATATGATAAATTGAAAACTCCTTGGACATTATTCTAGTTGATTCAATGTATATGTTGATACTGAGCCAAACATACTTGCAAATCGTATTTTTTTTCTTTCTTTCCAGCTATTACTGTAAGACCCCAGCTTTTATAAATAAAGATGAATTTTTTTTATAAATATTATTTTTGAATATTATGGAATAAATTTGATATAATGTTATAGTTGTGGGTAATATTTATAAATTTTGCAAAAGTATGCAAGTTATTATAAAATATTCATTTGGTCTGGGAATATTCTTTTTGTTAGGGAATATTCGTATAACTACTCAATCATTGGTGGACCCCTAGCGTAATTAATTATCATTTCTTGATTGAAAAAACGACAAAAATATTTTTTAAAAATAACTACGGAGGTGTTACCGTTAAAAATGTTGAACTACCCGGTGGTAAAAGTACAAAGATGTCTGGCGTGGTTCGTATAAGCAGCACGGTATTGATTGATTATTGATCTTACGTGAGAAGTCACCACGCTATGCTCAATTATTGCTACAAGAATTCTTTGCGTCATTATCTCTTATATTATTGATTCAATTATTGTCACAAAGATCATCCATATAATATGTTATAGTATTAAATCAATAATTGAGACGACAAGTTATAAATGATTAATAATTGTTGAAAGATTAAATATGTGTTGATTAAAAATAAAATGATTTGTGGTAATATTTATTCAATCCTTAATGTATATAAAGAGTCTGCATTATGAGATGTTTGTGGTAAGTTTGATTATTTTATGGGGGCCCATATGTCATCATCTAAGAGTCTCTTCGTCATCGATAGTAATTACCTTTGTGAATAGTATTTACCTTTGTGAATAGTATTTACCTTCGTCAATAAGTAATTACCTTCGTCGATAAGTAATTACCCTTGTGAATAGTAATTACCTTCGTTAATAGTAATTACCTTTACCAGACGTCGAACCACTTGTCGTTTCACATTCAAAGCGTCGAACCACTTGTTGTTTCACATTACAAAGCGTGATCAAACCACTTTTCTTTTCACATCATTAGTCGTCAAGCCACTTGCGCTTTTCACACTAAGAAAGTCTTAAGCTAGAAATCTTCTATAAATAGAGACCTAGGGCTTCATTATTTTCACGAATTCATTCAAGCTATAGAGAGAAAGTATAGAGAATAAGAGAGAAAGAAGAAGAGTATTTTGTTCTTACTGGCTGCTGCAGTATTCAATCTCCTACCAAAAGTAAGGGGTGTTATTCTTTCTTATTCATGAAGAGAACTCGTTGTTATTCCATCGCTTATTATTACTGTTGGAATAACTCAGATACGTGGTTTACCCTATACTTGGTGACATTCTTCTATTATTCTCATTGGAACATCCTGTCTCGTGTGTTTTACACCTACTGGTTCCGCTTTATTATTCTCGTTGGAACATCCTCATGCATGTGTTTTACACCTTTAACTGGTTCCGCTTTTATTATTCTCATTGGAACATCCTATCTGTGTTTTTTATTTGACTCGGTTCCGCCTTTATTATTCGGTTGGAATATCCTATCTCGTGTGTTTTACACCGGATCCGTTTCCATCTTTATTATTCTGTTGGAACATCCATCTTGCAGAATTTCACGACTTCAGTTCCGTTATTTATTATTCATTGGAATAACTTTGTGCATGCGATACATCGCATGCATGGTGATTTCTTTTGTTATTCCATTCTTTATTATACCCAGTTGGTTAAAACTTTGACTTCTATACTCCATGAAATTAGTGGAATATCCTTGATATTTGCGTTTCATCCAAAGATCTTTCATGGAAATATTCTTCCGATAATTCTTGAATTTTACTCTACAAAACAAAGATCGTGTTGATAATTTGACGTTAATAATTCCCGGATAAAATAATTCTTGAACTTGTTTTATTGAATTCTTATATCATTGTCATCATCCTCATGTTTATATTATGTTGAAAGTCATCTGTGGCACATGTAGTGCGTAGATGGACTTGGTATGATTATGACCGAGAGACTATTCGGTGTAATCATGGCCGTAATGTTACAAATGATGTGATAAAAATCCTCGATGGCCGTAGTAGTGCATTGGTGGACAAATTGTTGGCATGATCATGACCATTAATGAATACACAAATATTCTTGCCCGTGAGTGCATGAATAATCGTGGTCGTGATACTAAAGAATATCCTCGGCCAGAAGTAGTCGCGGGGTGATTCGATGATGTGGAATATTTATTAAAGTTCGAGTCTCATTTATAACAATGATGAAAAACCTTTTAAAACCTAAAAGATAGTAGACTTTATTTTCTACTTGACTCTTTTAATGGATTGCTTATTCCATTGCAGCTTAAACCGGTTGTCTATTGTATTTTATCGGTTTAACATTGTTGAAGACTATTGATAATTTATTCGCATTATCTTAGTCATAATATTTCTTCTTGGGCTAGTTGATTTCACCTTTTCTTTCTTTCACTCGTTTTTTCTTGAAATGAGAATATAAATTTGGACGAGTCGGAAGCGAGTGATGGTCACAAGATAAGCATTAGTAGTCCTCACTATTCTCATGAAATAGTGTGATAATAATTGTAATGAGGACTTTTTTTTGAGTTTGTATAATATCTAGTAGACGATATTTGTATTTAAATCTCATGATTTATGTCGTATTATACCTGCTACAGTTATGTTAATAAGTTGTATTTAAATTACATCTACGTATGGCGGCATGTGACCCAAGATGGGTGATGTATCACGATTTTAAAAAGCGTCACAATTACCATGACTGATATTATACTTAATACTTCAACACTTTTGTATTCCTAGAGTACCGGGACTGCGGGATGTACTTTGAAGGTGGAATATATATTTTCCATTTTGTCAAATTTTAATATCTTAATATTCATAATGTTTACACTAGCAGTAGATTAGTTGTTACCTATAATAAAGAAAAGAACATTATATAATAGAGACGTATAGCTTATAAACTTACTTATCTAAGTTAATTTTAAAAGACTTGATAATGAAGTATCAATGAATTTTTACCATCTAGTTAATATCTATACTGCAAATGACTGCATTTTGGGTTTTCATATTATATTATTGCCAATATAAAGTCTGCCATGCATAAAATTCTGTCCTGTCATATGCACGCTGTCCTGTCAAATGCTGATTGTGTTTTAATGTGTGTGTTGTGTGCGCGTCAAATGCTGATTGCTGTCAAATGCTGATTCAATATGATGTTGATTGTTGTTAAATACTGATACAATATCACAATGCCCCTTACCACTGGCTAGCTTAATTTTACTGCTATAAGAGTGTTAAAGGCAAACTTCTACTCACTAATTCTGATTTAGGATGAAACTTATGCGTAAGTAGCACTTCATCAACAATAACATAGTCACCAACAAAGTACAATATCAGCAAAGTAGTTCTGACTTTGATGTTGTTTTGCTATCATCCTTTATTATCTCTTAACCCTTAGAAAGTACTCATGTTTAGCCTTCTACCATACTGTTTGTCCATATTACTTAATATTTTTTTCCCTTGTGTATTATAATCAGTTTGTAATTGTTTTCAGTTTGTAATTTTTTTTCCTCGTGTACTATAATCCCTCTATCTCTATTTATCAGATGCAAGTAATATATAATACTAGAATTTACTTTTTCTTGTTTACTTATCACACTGCACAAATTATTAGAGAGTGTTGAGAATATGTGAATTTTTTTCCTTAAACCGTTATCCCAACTTGTCACATTTTCTAAAGTGTTGTTTTGATGTGATTTTGCTCATAAACTTGAAGTATCGTGTTCTATTAAGACTATAGAATTTAATACAAGTTATTTTTCCCTTTGATAATCTGCACAATTATATAATAGTATGAAATCAATCTTAAATACATAAAGGAAAGCTACATAATCATTTTATCTGGGGATGAGAATGAAATAAAGTGGAAATCAAACTATCCCTTTACATGACATATATTAATTAGTAATATATCTTGATATGATTCTTGCACAGACATATGCATGCAGTCTCTACTTGATGTAGCTTTATGGACTTGAGTTCTCTCTCCGTATCAGCTAGCTTTTCTGAAAATGGAATCTCCTAAGATCATAATGAGCAGTGTGATCATGGACTATTTTTACATTATCAAGTCTGATTTTATATGGCTGGTTTTTCTCTATTTTTTCCATTTTTCTTTGTATTTGTGTATGCATCAATATTTACAGTTTCAATTGCTAATTGATGTGCATTTTTGTGACTTGCAAATGTATTTAATGTACGTATTTAACTCTTGTACATGTTTTGGATTTTTATTCATGAAGAGAACTTCTGTTATTCCGTTCTTTATTATTCTGTTGGAATAACCTGTAAACGTGGCATACCCTATACATAACCTGTATACGCGACATACCCTATACTTGATGAAATCCTTCTGTTATTCCATTCTTTATTATTTTGTTGGAACCTGTATACGTGGCATACCCTATACATAACCTTTATACGCGGTATACCCTATACTTGGTGAAATCCCTCTGTTATTCCATTCTATATTATTTGTTGGAATAACCTGTTTATGCGAAGTACCGCATACATGATGAAATTCTTCTATTATTATGTTGGAATAACCTGTTTATCGAAGTACCACATACATGGTGAAATTCTTCTATTATTCCATTCTATATTATTATGTTGGAATAAAATTTGTTTATCTGAATCCGCATACGTGGTGAAATTCTTCTATTATTTCGTTCTTTATTATTACGTCGAATATCCCGCTTGGTCAATTTACGCGACTGGTTCCATTATTTATTATTCCGCATTTATTATTACGTCCGGAATATCCTCGCTGTGCATTTACTGTGGGACTGGTTCCATATTTATTATTACATTGGAATAACGTATGCATCTTATCTATCACATGTCCGGTGATTTCTTTTGTTATTCCATTATTTATTATACTCAGGTTGGTTAAAGTTTTGACTTATACTCCATGAAATTAGTGGAATATCATTGATATTTAAGGCTTCATCCAAAGATCTTTTAATGGAAATATTCTTTTGAGCATTCTTGAATTTTACTCTACAAAGAAGTATCGTGTTGACAATTTGGACGTTATTAGTTCTGGATAAACTAATTAAGTGAACTTGTTTTTATTGAATCCTTATATCATTGTCATCATCCTCATGTTTATATTTTTTTAAAAAGTCATATGTGGCAGAATAGTAGTGCGTAGATGGACTTGGTATGATTATGACCGAGGATTATTCGGTATAATCATGGTAGTAATGTTATAAATGATGTGGTAAAAGTCCTCATTGGCCCGTAGTGCATTGATGGACAGTTGTTGGCATGATCATGACCATTAATGAATACACGAATATCATTGGCCCGTAGTGCATGGATAATTTGTGGTCGTGACCCTAATGAAAATCATTGGCCGTAGTGCAGGGATGATGTGGATTATTTATTAAGTTGAGTCTCAACGATAAAAGTGATGAAAAACTTTTTAAATCATAAAAGATAGTAGATTTTATTCTCTACTTGACTCTTTTAATGGATTGCTTATTTATTGCGCCGCTTAAACTTGTTGTCTATTGTATTTTATCAGTTTAACATTGTTGAAGGCTAATGATAATTTATCCTGCATTATCTTAGTCATAATATTTCTTACTGGGCTAGTTGAGCTCACCCTTTCTTTCACTGTTCTCTTCAGGAAATGAGAACGTAGCAAGGACTAGCCGGGGGACGGAGTGATGGTCCAGATGATAACATTAGTATTCCTCACTATTCTATGAATTAGTGTGATAATAATTGTAATGAGAAATTATTCTGAGAGTGGATATTGTCTAGAAGAAAATATTTGTATTAAAACTCACAGCTCTTGTTGTATATTTAAGATTGTATTTGTATTCAGTACCATGTATCTGGCGACCCAAGATGGGTGATGTATACCTATTTTGGGGGCGTCACAGTTACTACTTAGCGAAGGATACCCAATTGCGAGGAGGTCTAATGCGAGCACTCGTGTGAAGGAAATATTTCTTCGCAATAAATCACTTGTGAGAGATATAGGACCTCTAGTGAAGGATTTGTCCTTCACTAGAGGCCATTTTTGGTGTAGTGCACAACTATGCCTCCAATGAAAATTGACTCTCAAACGTACCGAGAATCATCATTACGAACCGACTGACAGTAAGCTTGTCTTTGAAATCGCGCCTCAAGAGGCTCTTCGATAAGCGCTTTCCTACTTTTTCTGCGGATTTAAATTTTCGGTGGAGAAACTAACTGTCATGGGTGAAGCCTTGATCTGACAAGGATTGAGTTCTTCTTTGTGGAATTATTCGAGCCCAATGACATAGAAACGTGGGCATGATCGTCAGAATCGCTTCAACATAAACAATGAATGATGATTCGCCGTGGTTCCTGATCCTGCTTCATAATTTGGGGCTTAATTTTTTAGTTTATAATTTTGAATGTATGATTAGGGGAATTAGGGTATTTTTGTCAAGGGTAATAAAGAGTATTAAATAAGATCAACAATTATTGAATTTATAGAATGACGGTGTCAAATTATTGTGTCGTGTAATTTTAGGAACAATATACGTATACTTATGAAATTGGAGATTAAAGTAAAATTTTTAGCCAAAAGTTATTTCATTGACCTACTTTAAATTTATTTCACTATTCAAATTTAAATCGGTGATTATATTTTTAGAAGTTGTGAATTAATTATTATAATTTTTTATTGTCAATTTATAATATTTTGAAATTTAAATTATTATAACTTAATATTTTAATTAATAAAATATTTAATATTATAAATTATTTAAAAATATTATTAAGAATAAAAATTTAAGGTATTTATATTCACCACAATTAATTCAAAAAAAATTATTTAGAACAAGATAGCGACCAATTTTATCCCTCACAAAAAAATTCTGAATAATGATATATAGTGAGTAATAATTCCTTCACTAAATAGATTTTTTCCTCACAAATTTTCATCATAAATTGGCTCCAAAAATCTTTCTATCGCCCCAATTTTGCGAGGGAAAAAATAAAAATTGTAAATGATGTTTCTTTCACTAATAACTATATTATCACTATATTTTTTTCCTTCACTGTTCCTTCGCTAAACAACTCATCATGTGAAGGAATAAATTCCTTCACAAAATTTCCTTCGCTAGAGGCCATTTTTGGTGTAGTGGTAGTAATACTTGTTATTTAGTTTGCAAATGGGGGAGGATTCTAATCCTACAAATATCATTTGATACAGTAAATATAATGAAATAAATTGTACTCAAAAAGATATTAACGTTCTTACATTTGATCCCTAAAATCATATGTTTTTTTGTGATAGCTTGGACAATAATTGTGACGCCCCCAAAATTAGGTATACGTCACCCATCTTGGGTCGCCACTTACATGGTACATAAATTAAAAAACAACTTATTAATATAACTCGTAAGTATAATATCTGACATAAACTATGAGTTTGAATACAAATATTGTCTACTAGATATTATACAAACTCAAAAGGAGTCCTCATTACAACTATTATCACACTATTTCATAGAATAGTGAGGACTACTAATGCTATCCTCTCGAACCATTACTCCGCTTCTCGACTTCGTCCCGGTATGTTCTCATTTCTTGAAGAGAACGGTGAAAGAAAAGGTGAGCTCAACTAGCCCAAGAAGAAATATTATGACTAAGATAATGCAGAATAAATTATCATTAGCCTTCAACAGTGTTAAACTGATAAAATACAATAGACAACAAGTTTAATCTGCGGTGGAATAAGCGAATCCATTAAAAGAGTCAAGTAGAGAATAAAGTCTACTATCTTTTAGGTTTTAAAGGTTTTTCATCATCATTATAGCCGAGACTCGACTTTAATAATTAATCCACATCATCGAATCACCCTCACTACTTCTGGCGAGGATATTCATCAAATTATCAATGGTCAAGACTATACCGCATCACCCCTGGTCATAATCATACCAAAAACTATCCACCACTGCATTACAGGCCACTGAGGACTTTTGTCACATCATTTATATCAAGCCATGATTATACCGAATGAACCCTGGTTATAATCATACTAAGTTCATCTATGCACGTAAGCCAAAGATAACTTTTAACATAATATAAACATGAGGATGATGACAATGATATAAGAATTCAATAAAACAAGTTCAAGAATTAATTTATCTAGGAATTATTAACGTCCAAATTGTCAACAAGATCTTTGTTTTGTAGAGTAAAATTCAAGAATGATCGGAAGAATATTTCCATGAAAAGATCTTTGGATGAAGCGCAAATATCGAGGATGTTCCACTAATTTCATGGAGTATAGAAGTCAAAGTTTTAACCAATTTGAGTATAATGAAGAATGGAATAACAAAAGAAATCACCATGCATGCGATAGGCCAGACAGCAAAAGTTATTCCAATGAAATAATAAATAATCTAACCGGTCCCAAGTAAAAGCGCATGATGTGATATATTCCAAATGAATAATAAAGAATGGAACCAGGTCGTAGTAAAACACACGCAGAGGATATTCAAATGAATAATAATAAAAGAACCGGAACCAGTCCTGTAAAACACACATGCGGGATGTTCCAATGTAATAATAATAAAAATTTTAACCAGTCCGGGTGTAAAACACACGAGCATGGATGTTCCAATGTAATAATAGAAGAATGTCACCAAGTATAGGAGTAAACTGCGTATACAAGTTATTCCAATGTAATAATAAGCAATGGAATAACAACAGTTCTCTTCGTGAATAAGAAAGAATAACACCCTTACGGATACACAACAAATAATATTCCTACTTACCTTAGAAGAACCGAATATTGGCGAGGTGAAGTAGCGAATATACTTTTTTTTCTTTCTCTCTATAGTTTCTCTCTAGAGTTTCAATTGAATTAAGTGAAAATAATGAAGCACTAGGCCTCTATTTATAGAAGATTTCTAAACTAAAGACCGTATGAAAAGGCAAGTGGCTTGACGACCGTGATGTGAAAAGAAAAGTGGTTTGGCGCTGTAATGTGAAACGACAAGTGGTTCGGCCTTTGTAATGTGAAACGACAAGTGGTTCGGCGCTTTGTAATGTGAAACGACAAGTAGTTCAAGCTCAGTAATGTGAAACGACAAGTTGTTCGACGCTTTATTAAAGGTAATTTCAATTGACGAAGGTAATTACTATTCACAAAGGTAATTACTATTGACGAAGATAATTACTATTCACAAAGGTAATTACTATCGACGAAGGTAATTACTATTCACAAAGGTAATTACTATTGATTGTGAAGGTAATTCTTACTATCGACGAAGATAATTACTATTCACAAAGGTAATTACTATTGACGAAGAGACTCTTAGATGATGACATATACGGCCCCCATAAAATAATCAAACTTACCACAAATGTCTCATAATGCACTTTTATATACATCAAGGATTGAATAAATATTACCACAAATCATTTTATTTTTAATCAACACATATTTAATCTTTCAACAATTATTAATTATTTATAACTTGTCAGTCTCAATTATTGATTTAATACTATAACATATTATACGCTCTTACCGTGACAATAATTGAATCAATAATATAAGAGATATGATGCAAAGAATTCTCAGTAGCAATAATTGAAAGCATAGGTGAGTGACTTCTCACGTAAGCATCAATAATCAATATCGTGTGCTACTATAAAACTACGCGTATTCATCGTACTTTTTTACTACGGGTAGTTCAATGCGGTTTAAACGGTAACACCTCTCTGTAGTTATTTTTATAGAAAGATAATTTTGTCGCTTTCTAACTACGATAATACTTCCGTTATGGGGGTCCACTAATGATTGATCCGTCAAATGCGAATATTCCCCGACAAAAAGAATATTCTCCGTCCAAACGAATATTTTATAACAACTTGTATACTTTGCAAAATTTATAAATACTACCCACAACTATATTATTATCTTAAATTCACACCATAATATTAAAAAATTATTTCGACAAAATTTAAATCTTTATTGATAAAATCTGGGGTCTCACAATAATCACAATAGATTAATGTGATTGAATTAATCATCACAAAAACATTAAGCGTTTGCGTGATTGTCAAAACCATCATAAAAAGACTTGTCAAAATCATCACAAAAAAGCTTTTATGATGGGGGTATACAAAATAGGCTTCGTAACAACTAAAATCATCACAAAGACCTTCTATGATGATTTTTTAAATTTATATGATGAATTTGAACCATCACTTTTGTAGTGATCAAGGCTGGGTTAGCAACTAGGGTGGAGGGGTGGAGGTGGAGGGTGGAGGTGGGGGTGGGGTGGGGGTTGGGGGGTCCGGTGCTCTTAACGACCAATGTGCACCTTTATTTATTTATTTATTTTTTTAACCACAATTATAAGAATAATAAATAAAAAATTATAAATCTGACATAAACCCGATAAAATATTTACAGTATTTTTTCAATAAAAGATATATTTTTTTTTATAATTTTTTGTTCAAACTTGCACTATTATTTTTTATTTATTATTCTTATAATTGTGGTATAAAAATAAAAATAAATTAAAGGTATCGATCGTTACCGATAATTAAGACCCCAAAATACAAATTTTAGCAACTATCATAAAAATGTCACCCTGCAAAAGTCAATGACTCTGGTGACAATACCTAAACTGATAATCGAATCATGCTACTTTTGTGTACACTATTCCAAGTCAAATTTCAATTTGGTTTTTGCAAATCATTGCATTTGTTTATTTGTTCCATACAAGACAAATGAACTCATTATATATAATAATCAAATTTTGATTTCAAACCGTTTAAATTGAACAGTGTTTTTGGATAATTTTACACAAACATGCAAGTTGTATTTGTATAGTTTAAGAGTTATAATTTTATAATATTTGAATAATAAAAATTATTTAAAATACACACTTTATGCTATACTAATGAAATTAATTTTATTGACGGCCTAAATAGATTGTCTATATCAACCCGTTTGAGATCATGATGCATAACCATTACCATCATAAAATTGTCAATATTTTAGCTTACGGCCGGTAAAAAATATTTATTTCTGAAAGCATCTATAATCGAAAAAACTTAGGCTACAAAGTCATGAAATGTAGAGTATAAATACGTATATATACAACTTAAACAAGCAAAGCATAAATTCAGCTAATTAAACAAGTAGTAAATATTTCCACGTATAGCTCTCAACCTTTAGTCCTAATTATAGTAATTGTGCCTCTCCCTTGTGTTTGAATTCTGGTTAGAGCCACCACAGCCTTCCCGGACAAACCCGGTCCATCGGCAGATACCAGCGGCCGGCATGCAAAATCGCCCACCGGATGCCTTACCGGCCTAGTTGGTGGCATTAGGATTCGCTCATTGATGTCATTTAACGTGACGTCGCCTTCTATCCCTCCCGGTTTAACCACCGCAAAAGGGTAAACCACCCTTGTAATCACCTTCTTCTTTTTCTTCTCATCACCACCTAAAAATGGCCCGCCCCACCAAGTAATTAAAATTATTTCAGTACTCATCATATTTACAAATATAAAAGTTGTTCTAGAATTACAAGCAGAAAGATGTGCCACCTATGATCCTAGCTAGCTAATATTTCCAAAAAGAAAAGAAGAGAGCAGAGATATGCTTTAAACTCTTTACTCACTAGCTAGCTAGATATTTCTTTTTCTTTTTCCTTTACCGATCTTTTTCTTTAATTAGCAAAGGTACGTTCGTTAGACTTTGTATCATCCCTACTTAATTTAAAACAAAATTACGTATAAAACACTTTACATAGTAATTCTATTGTCAAATTAATTAATTAGGTTAAAGTTTTGTCAAATTTAAATAATTAAATACGAGAGCAAGAGAGAGGGAGAGAATTATAAAAGTGCATACCAGCTGAAGTAGATATGCCGTCAAGCTGGGAATATAAGGTTTCTTTATTATCAGAAATGGAGGGGATGTTGTCGTTAAGTGAATCTTTGCTTTGTGAAGAGGATAAAGAATCCAAAGAGCCTTCAAAAGATGACCTAGCCCCTTCAGAACTATTTATCGTTTTGTCTGAAGTAATTTAATAAAAATATGTTAAGTAACCACTCATCTAAAAATTTAAATTATTAGAAAGAGATCAATAATATGTATATATGTTACAATTAAACTCAGAGTTCAAAGTTCAAATATCATGTTAAATAATCAACACATGTAAAAACTTAAACTATTAGAAAATCACCAACAATATGTACGTGTATCATGCTAATAAAATACTCTTAAATTCAAATGCAATTCAATATCTACAAAGTATATAATGTGATAATATAATTATATAATTCATTAGCTAGTCACCTGAAATGCTGTCAATATCATTTATTTGGCTCATATAACCAAAATTCTCAGGAAAACTCTCGGTGCAATTCTCTTTCCAGCAGCAACTCTGCATAGACCAAGATTCAAATTTTATGTCAACGTACCTATGTATAATACTCCATGTGATTCATCCGTTCTAAAATTATACACGCACGCATTTATAAAAAGATCGACCTTATTTATCTTTTGGTTTGGAAATATATATATATATATATATATATATATATATATATATATATATATATAAGAGCAATTACTAGGAACGAACAAACTATAGTGTATATATATGAATATATTATGATCATATGTAGAAATTAAGTAAAAAACTAGGTACGTACCTGAATTGGGAAAGTTTGATCATCAGAGAACAACAGCAGTCGCCTTCGCTTAGAACTGAATTCGAACAAAGCATCTTGCAGATATCCGGTCGAAATATCGGAATCAAACGATGAGAGATATGGTGGAGTAGTGCTACCCATCATTACTTCATAAATATACACGAACAATGAAATATTAATTGCTTACAAATTAATTTAAAAATAATTATACTCCAAAGCAAAGTAAAGAGAGAAGGAAGAAGAAAAAGGAGAGAGAGAATTTACATGAGTGAGACATGTCTGCGTTGAGAATTCCAAGGTTGTGAAATTCCCAACCAAGGGAAGAAGAACAGCCGCCATAAGCCATAGAATTAGGAAGGTCACCCATTTTTATCATATATATATATATATATAGAAAGAGCAAAGGCTTGTAATAGTAGTGTGGTACTCCGAGCAGTAGAGTAGTTAATTAATTAAAGAGAAAAGAATAAAGTGATAAAATTAGAAGAAGAAGAAGAAGAAGAAATGTCACTCAGTCAACGGCTAAGAAATGCAGATTAGAGAGAGAAAAAGAAGAAAGTTGATTCATAATTTTCTTGGGATTCGGAAAATGTGTTATTTTTACTTTTGATTTTTATTTTATAGGAATTGAAGAAGGGTGGGTATGCATTACGGGGGACTAAATAATTGCAGTGGTTACGTATGATATGATGTTTGTTTGGTTGTTGCATATATATATATATATATGAGGCAAAAGAGAGGACAAATATATTAATTATATTGGTGATTGGGGAAGAGGAGAGACACGCAATTCAAATTCAGCTTTTCCTTTTCTCATGTTTTTCCTTTCCCTCCTGACGTGAAAACCAACTGATCTCATCTCGCTCATTTTATTTTTTTATTCTTCTTCACATTCTTGCCTATTTGATGGGAGAGGAGATTGTCTGTCTCTAAATTCTGTCTTTCTTATGTCTTTTCATTTAAATTTTGATATATATTTTTTTATTTAATTTTAAAATTAATTTATATTTAATACTAAGAGATTATGTGTCAAAATTTAATTAAAAAGACAAAAAAATAAAAAAAATAAAAACAGAGGATCTGCTATCATTTGCTAGTATTTGGTGGGGGTGGGTGGGGACGTAGCAGGGGTGGTATATCTATCAATCTCCTATTCTTTTAACTTTTCATGGATTGTCATTTAGCCGGTGGGACCCAGTCATTGCATGCTGGCCTTTCGTGGGCCCACCGCAAGGATTGGTTATGGATATGGATACATTCTGTTGAGCCCTCGGTTCCGGAATTTCTTCAAAACTCGCCCGAATATTCAAATCAAATTTTAGTATTCCAGACATGTTTGATCAACTATGTTTTGTATATTCCTTCTTTTGCTTTTGTATTGAGAATCTATGAACAATTACCACCTTATATAGAACAAAGATGGAGGGAATACAAAAACTGAGGGGAAAAAATTAAAAAAGTATCAAAGGCAACCCCTTTGATACTTTTGAAATTTTGAAGATTGATTATGGAGTAATTTAAATTAATGACTTAATAATAGAGAAGAGTGAGAAAGTTAAATAAAAGGAGGGAGATAAGAGGGAGAAATACACTTATAGTGAGAAAGAGGCTGGTCAGTTTGCGTGGAGATGGAGAAGAAGAGGAAAACTTGTTTTAATTAAAGTTATTGTATTTCCAACTTAATTAAAAGAGAGAGACTACCGACACAAGGGACAAATATGAAAATTGGAACCTAAATTAATTATAAAATAATGATATTATTAATGTGTGTTTTATATAATAACGATTAATAAAACAAAATCGAGGGAGTATTATATTATTAAGAGAATTCTCACCATGTTAAGTTTGTTTGTAAGTATTATAATTCTAAAATTATATTCTTATGGTTTATAATCTCAAGACTATTAATTACAGGATTAAATAGTCATAATCGTATATTTTTAAAAATTATTCACGAGATAACTTAAAATAATATCGTGTTATATTTATTTTGTTCAGAATTATTTAAAAGATTGGATAAAAATTACCACTTGGGTTATTATACCCTTACTACTAATAACAAAGATATTTTATTCACACAAGTTTGAGCATAGATAGATATAATAAAGTACATCGATTTTTTCAAACAAAGTTAAAAGTTAATTTTGTCAACAACTTTTTAGTCCTAAATAGTATGGATTATAATATCGTAGTTAGATGCTATTAAATAGTCTCCTCTTTCAAATCATTTTATTATGGCGATACTAATAGCCACGAGTTTATTTTTAAAAATAAATATAAGACTTAAAATTAATAATTAAATCTCAAATATAATTTTTATAAATAAACATAGCATGTGAATTATCATCTTTGGTCTGCAAATACATGCTTGGGCTTTTGGTAAATGGAGCAGAAAAATTAAAATAGTCTTAAGAAAAGAAGAGGTGCTGTAGCTGGCTTTGCTGTTGTCTGTAGCCAGCCTAAACTATTTTTGAATAGTTTGTCCTAGGCTAACAAGATCAGGGTCATGTACTGCTTACCATAATTGGACGATCCTGATACCAATTTTAACAATTGTCTTTCTGTTATGCAAAAAGACTTTGTATATGTAAAATTTATTTAGTATTATTATAATAGCATTTTCATTTTCATTTTACTTTAGTTGTAATGTATGGAGAATTTTCAATTTTATTTGAGTTTCATTAATGAGAACCGGAACATAGTGACTGTCCAAATAATAATGTTACTGTTGGGCCATGATATTTTAGACTTATTGGGCTATTTTTATTCTAGACCTTTGAAGTATTGAGCCGGATCATTGGGCCAGACCATTAGGTGAATAATGGTCTTATTGAGGTTTTGACCGGTAATGATGATAGAGATAAAACTTTGACGGTTATTCCTGTATTTTATTATAGTCGGCCGACGATAAAAAATGATAAAGAAAAGAGTAGGTGAACTGCTTGCAATCAGCTGCTATCAGAGCAATTGCCTGGTAATATTTGTGAACCGGTTTATGTTTACTCACACTTGCCTGGTAATTGCAGTTAGCAATTGAATGGCAAAAATTACACATATACAAACATGGATAAATGATAATTATAAGATATTAAAATGTGACATATATACTTCTTTTTTCTTTTTCAATTTTAATTAAAATTCACAAAGTTGAGAAACTACGTACACATAATTTCACAATCTAACTATCTCATGTACACATGGACAACATTCATATACATAGCAAAAATATATATGTTGCATTTCCTAGTATATCAGTCTTAACCATTAGATTTTAATCCAAAATATATGCTTTGCATTTCCTTCCAAGCACAAGTTATCTTGTTTAATTAGGACAAACCTCTTATAATTATTAGGTGATTATAATTACATGAGAAGGAACAAATAAAGAATGAATAAACTCTTAAAATTTCCTATCCTATAAACAAAATCAAAAGCAAAAAATGAAATAATCAACGCTTAAGTTCTAGCAAACTAGTTTTGGTTTCTTCCAAGCATCCATGATTTCTTTTGTGTTTTCTTGAGCACCCTGCAATTTTTCGCCTTCAGTACTCTTCACTACCATATATTTTCCAGTTTGACACTTTGATTTTATAGAGGAAGTTTATGATCCAAGTGACGGAGTACCATTGTGATGTCCAGTAAAAGGTGCGCCGCTAGTGTTTGCGAGAAATCTTCCCTTACAACTATACGGAGGACTGTAACATGTTGTGCATCAGCTGGCATGGTGTACGCTGGCACAATCCAACCAAACTGTTTAAGCCTATCGGAAATCTCAAACTCATCGTAACAACTATTGTCCTTTAAAGAGAAGGAAACTAGAGGAACTCCATTGTCCTTGGACACAATGCTAAATCGACCTGTTTTCTCTAAACCTTCTTTCAGCACCATCGCATTCTCCTGACAATTCTCCATTACATTTTGATAACCCTTTCACACACAATTGTCGACCTAGTTAGTTAACATGACCAAATTAAACTATAAAAATTGGTAATAACTGATTGGAATGGAATTAAGTCAATTAATTATTCATTTGGTCCTTACCTCAAAACCCAAACGGACTAGCTGATAATACTGAGCAATAACTTGACTTGAACCTATAATTAAACAGATGGAAAAATAATCATTTCATGGTTAAATTTAACCACCACTGCTAAGTACTCTTAATTATAGTATATACTTATACTTGTGTCACCACCTTTAGAAAAATTGAGGGTGAATGTAGGTTGATCAGCTCCAAGATAGTTAATGTGGAATATAAGTTCTTCAGGCAAATCTTGTTTGGTCCTCCAAATAACCCAACCAATACCGGCATAAACAAGTCCATATTTGTGGCCGCTAACATTGATGCTCTTCACCAGTGGAAGACGGAAATCCCACTCCAGCTCCTAATAAAGGAAGGGTGCAATGAATCCACCACTGGCTGCATCCACATGAATTGGGGTATCCCATCTGCAAAAAAATGAGCAACAAATTAATTAATACATCAAGAAAAGTAGTTACGAAGAAAAAAAAACCCAAGTGATTTCATAAGCATGCTTGCACTTGCCCAGTTTGGTTGTTCTTTTCTACTAGTAGATCATTCAAGAGCTTGACATCTTCAAATTCTCCGTTGAGGGTTGAGCCTAAGATAGCCGCAACACAGATGGTGTTTTCATCCACCATTTCCACAGCTTTAACAGGGTCCATCACATAGTAACCTTCCCTCAGCTTCACTTCCCTCAATTCTACCTCAAAGTAATTTGCAAACTTCTTCCAGCATACCTATAATTATAGATATAGATATAACACAACACAAATTTATATTCTCGATAAGGTTAATGATCCCAAAATGAGAATCTTTTTCACTTTTGGGCCCTTTCTTGCCCATTATATTTTGCCAATCTTCATAAACTACATATCCACATGACTAAGGAGCTAGAGAGAATTTGAAGAAAAGCTTATAATGTGAACCTGAGCATTAGCTCCCACGACTATGTTAAGCTTGTCGCAAGGTTTGCCCTGGGCTTTGCGCCTGTTTTGCCAGTTTCTCTTGAAAGCAAGGCCTGCCAGCATTATTGCCTCTGATGAACCTACCGTTCCCACTCCAACACCATCTTCAGACTCCTCCAATGGAGCATTGAACAAATTTGCTATCATGTTTACACACCGATTCTGCATTAAAATTAGCAGGATAATAATATATATTTAGATAAAAAAAATTATTACGAATTACGTAAATAATTATAGTTTTAATATATTAAGTGAAACTTATATTGGTAATAGGACGAATTTGTTACACAAACAGTTTCGAGTGTCAATCAGGCTATCCAATTAATGTTAATATTAAAATATTATAGATTCCATAGGGTGTATTCTGATCCAATATCGAAAATTCTAGTTGAGCTTAATAATCGGTGGCTTTGAACTGCATATAGTCCAAACCAACAAATTAAAATAGACAAAGTCCTATATCAACATGTTAAAAAAATTATTACACGTAAATAAATCAAATACTGACAAATAAATAATTTATTTATTTTTTATTATAATACATTGCGAAAAGCTATTGCTTTGTATTGGTTGGTCACAACCTAGCACGATGGGCTATTGACCTTAAATGCCCCCACCTAATTGGTTTGACATTTGACCATTAGCAGATGAAATACTATTGTGTAGCTAGCTAGCTCCTTAATCTTTGATTTATTTCAATTACTTTGATCTCTTATTTTATTTTATTTTTGAAGGAATTAATGAATTAAGAGATGGGATGGGATGGGATGCCTGAATTTGGGTGGTAACAGGGTATTCGTTCATGTCGACGTAGTTCTTGTTAATGTTGTCCATCATAAGCTTATCACATTCTGGCTCCATCCATGTTGTGACAAACGAAGCCAAGTTTAGCCTGGGCTTTCCATCCAGCATCAGCTCCTCATTTATTATCTGGTATGCCGCATCTTTGGGTATTGACTTCTCCGCCATCTTAAACCTGCGCCACCCAAATACACTTCCATACAATCAATCGTAAACATCTCTCTCTCTCTCTCTCTCTCTCTCTCTCTCTATATATATATATATATATATATATATATATATATATATATATATATATACATATCATGACATATTTCTTAAATGACGACTTTTTATTAATCAAGATCTATATATATATATATTACCTTGGAAGTGAATATTGTCGAACAAAGTAACGAGAAGCAGCGAAAGTGGAGTAGTGCAGAGACGACACATTGTATGATTGTGAAGGAGTTGAGAGAAACATGTTTATTGATGATTGATGGTTGATCATCATCGTTGATGATGGAGGAATATTGATCATCATCGATGACTGATCATATACTATGACTAGCTCTAATAAGCTACCTAGCTAGCTAGATTTCTGGTTGGTTGCCGAGAAGAAAGAACTTGGAATTGAAGGAGGTGCGATTGTGCGATACATTTCCTTTGCATTGTACTCTCCTCCAATAAACAAAGCAAGAAAAGAAAGGAAAAGTTTTTATATTTGGTCCAAATAAATCATCCAAAATTGACCAATAACACCAAAGTCAAAAAACCATAATAATATGGGTGGAGTTGGTGCATGCACCATGCAGCATTATATCACCCATTCTGAACCTATCTGAGTAAGACAGACGTATGCGTCCAACCTTAAAAGGCTTTGTATTAGTACTCCATAGTTTACATTTTTACCCATGGAGTATCATACTAGCAAAAAATAAGATAGAAGACTCGACTAAGCTTTTGACTGACAAATTAAACCCAACATCCAAATAATTAAATTAACTCCAAGAAGTTGGCCCGAAAGTTAAAGGAGGTTTGCTTTATTTTATTTTTGCATTCAAACCTTGACATTAGAACTTGCGATAAATCTTTTAAATGCATCATGTTAATTGATATGTGAAGTTTGCTCTTAAAATCACACATAGAAGAATTTAGTCTCGACAAGAAACAATTAATTACTTGGTACATTTTACAAATGAATAAAAGGAATTCTTCTTTTTGGACATGTGAGTAATTAAACATAAAAAAACGACTGGCAATGAATTACTCTAATCATCATCTGTGTCTAGTTTTTGTGAAGAATTAGTCAAATAAACCATTAAAAAGTATTTTTTAAATTAAAATACCTTGAAGCTAATTATAGCTAAAGCCTTCATAGTTACAACTCTTTTTTTTTTTTTTTTTTTTGTAAAAGGTTGTGAGCCCAAGTACAAATTAGGATTCACATACGACCAAAAGTATTGAATGACAAACAGAAAAGTTAGAAATAAATGTGCGAGATCCGAGAGAAGCCTCCACGTGTCCCGAGGCAGAAGACTCGTGGAGGCGACTCATTTTGGGAATTGATGGAAGGATTGGATTGGTGGCTAGAAGGACAGGGCAATATGGGCATTATTCTAATGACTAAAGGATATTTATGGAATTTTCCTGAAAGCATGTGTCTTGCATGTGACTACTTTCCCGAGAACCCTATAAATACCCCCTTCCATTCCATTGGGAGGGGGGACTTCTCTGGAGACTAAAGACTTGGACTCTTGGAAGATCAAAGGGACCCTTTTGGTGACTTAAAGGCTTAGAGATTCCACCTAAAAGCACCAAAGGGGTTTGGACATTCTCTCAACTTGAAGGACTCGAAGGCTCTTGGAATCCTTGTTACCTAACACGGTTCCGGATTCTAGGGTTCTGCTTAATGCGTCGTTGGAGTAATCGCCCACCGTCGTTCTCCCCTCTTGATCAATCAATCAATTCCGTACTTTTCGTGGATTTCTCTCCTCCTCACCAACACGAAACCCTAACCCTAAGAAGGTACGATTTCCTTGCCCACATTTATTCAGCGACTCTGCTTTGGGGAGGTGTAGAATTAAATGAAGGTATGCCCACAACTTCGAAATGGGAGAACTACGGGAAGAGCCGCTTCACCAACAAACAAAGATTACCTCACCGGATCCAGTTCAAGGCAAAGCCACTCAAGCTTTCCAAGTATGAAACACGGATTTTGACCAACCACTTATCAAAGACGCTTGAAGGAAGTTTGACATCACCACATAGCCAATCAACAACAAACCAACGCAAGAAGCGCAAGCGAGGGATGCGGAGACCCGACGAATGATGTGCAACCGGAGATGCTCAAGAGCATTGAAGGAAGCACGAGAAGCGGCAAGGAATGATGATGGCCATGATCTTTGAAATCGCAGAGAGAAGCAAGAGGAGATGGGGAATTTCCGCCATCGGTTGATCTGATTCCCACTTTTAAGGCCATGTTCCCGTGAAGTTTGCATGGGGAACAAGCGGTGTGGAAGACAACAATAATGGTAGCAACAACAAAAGAGAACCACATTGTACCTCCATTAACGGAAAATCAATTGGTTCCAATAATCAACTTGGAAGCCCGAAGGGTGGTGACGTGCACAACCTAGGATGGAAGCAAAGCCAACCTCGTGCAAACATCATCTCATTCTTATTCCATCATTTTCACAGTGCAAATGCCAACCATTCCAAGCAATGTCCAAATGAATGAGCCAAAGAATCTCACCGATGCCAATATTATTCATGATCAAGTGTCCATCAACCAATTTCTCTACCATACACACCGATATCGTCTGAAAGTATATCACAACACCCCGGAGAGTTCACGCTTGTCTGCCCGTATGTGACGAAGGATGATATGATTGACGTGATCAATCAACTTCGTGAAACAGACATCTCGACCCTGAGTGGACTTTACTCCTCCTTACCCCGCACACATTCGGAGGCAACCTTACCCAATAGGGTATATTGAGCACCCATGATTTCCAAAATACAACGGGGAAAAAGGAAATGCTAGGGAACATATTGCCGGGTTTGTAGAGTCGATGTCTCCGTGGCTCGGATATGCATGAAGTGAACAACCACAACTTGTTGATGCGGAATTCAACAAGACTTTGTGACAAAGTGCCTTTAGTTGGTACTACAATTTGGAGAAGGGGTCACCCATGATTGGGATGACTTAAAATTACAATTTTTCAAGAAATTTTCTATGTGCGAAACAGTAACCATTGTAGAGCTTATACGGTTCAAGCGAAACCGAATGAGGAGTTGTCGATTATGTTGACAGTTCAGGGCCCGAACGTAAAGTGCATGAACCGATTGAAGAAAAGAACTTAGTC
Source organism: Panax quinquefolius (assembly GCA_020205615.1). NCBI lineage: Eukaryota > Viridiplantae > Streptophyta > Magnoliopsida > Apiales > Araliaceae > Panax > Panax quinquefolius. The sequence continues at coordinate 11,395,578 of CM035173.1, read as the reverse complement.
GACATTTGCAACAATGGTGCCTTGGATTCTTTCAAGCCCCACCTCATCACCAAGGCTTGTGATTCCTTCACGACCCTCTCATCTTTGCACAAGACTTGGGAGGAATCGTAACATTGCCCACTAACCATGCGCGCGATTACATGGAAGGGCAAGAGGGCGACAAGAATCGTGGCTTTGGGCGACTCTCGACCAAAACCACAAGAAGCGAAAGGAGAAACACGAGAAAAAATTTAACCAAAACAGAGGAAAGCACGAAGACAAATATGCAAGAAAGCCAGTCCGGAGGCTATCACATGTAGTGAGAAAGCATTGAGGTTTGTATGAACAATGGGTTGAACATGGGTGGTGAAACCCCAAGGCCTAGATTTGCGATGACGGAAGAAATAAAGAGAAGACCAGACTTCCGTGTATTCCACCAATCGCGGGACACTCAACGATGGATTGTTATAGCCTCACGGAGGATATTCCACGAAAAGTCGGCAAATGGGGAGATTGAACTTGAAAAGAAAGTAGTGTTCATGACAAGTCATTTGCCAAACCACAAAGGGAAGGAAGCGTGCAACACCAAGTATTCACAACACACGAGCCCGTAGTGGAGATGATGATGGAAGAAAAGGAGGAGCAGTGATCCGGACTGCGGTGACGGCATTGATGAACGGAGCCAAGTTCGTAAATTTTTTTGATCGAGATAGATTGGCGAGAAGCAAGGATTGAGGCAACCAGGGCAATTATCAAGGCTGCCGAAACGTAGGAGACTTGCATGGCCATAAGCAAAGGATTTATGAAGACGATGGAGGAAGAAGAAAATAAGATATCTTTCTCTAAAGCTGATAGAGAGATAAGATACCAAAGATAACAGCCGTTGTATGTGGCCAGATAATCAACGGCATTGAGGTGCGGAGGGCATTTATTGACAATGGAGCGTCTGTAAATATTATGCCCTACACCGTGTTCAAACGGTTAGGCCTGCCGGAGAAGAAGATTGTGAAGGAACAAATGAACATTACCGGATTCGCCAATCAAAGCACGAGAACCCTAGGACACGTTAAGGTGGACATGCAAGTTGGGAAGATTCGAGGGCCTGTAATGTTCCATGTTGCCGAGGTGGATGCATCATATCATGTCTTGCTGGGAAGGGTTTGGCAAAACGACTACGGGGTGGTACCCTCGGTCTTTCATCAATGCCTTAAAGCTATTTGGAAAGGGAGAGAAGTGAAGGTACCAGCAACTCGGAATCCCTTTGGACCAGAGGAGGCACACATCACTGAAACAACTTTCTTTGATGATGTCATTTGAGGAGAGAAACAGATTGCAAGACCTGATTCCCTAAGACTAGCAAGCTGGGAGGAAGTGCAGGAAGATAAGTTCGTGCCTGCAGAAAAAGAAAAGAAGAAGACCTCAGAACGCGGAGAATGTTCTAAAAACAAGAAGCCAGTGGAAGAAGGAAGAGAAGAAAAGAAAAGGCCAAGAATCAAGATGCCGAAATATAATAAATGTCAAGCGGATGGCACAATCTGAGGAGGCCGTAAGACGAAATGGGAGAGGGTTGTTAAACCTGACGGAAAAGTGGTGTTTCGATTATGACGATGCAAGGGGGAAGAGCCCTTGGAAGTGTGTGAACCCAACGGCTCAGGAGGTGTCCCCCACTCCAAAGAATCATGAAGAAGAAGAAGGCAGACAACGTAAGGTAGAACCGAACTCGAGAATGCTTCAAGATAGGCCAAAACCTCAACAAAATGAATTAGAGGAAGTTAATTTGGCAACAGAGAAGGAACGCCAAGACCGACTTATATGTCAACAAGGAATTGGATGTTAAATGAAGGAGAAGCTCGTATAATTATTGCGAGAATATAGGGATGTCTTTGCTTGGAATTACGACGAGATGCCCGGAATTGACAAGGATCTTGTGGAGCACAATCTAAACATAAGTCCGGAAATGAAGCCCGATGAAAGCAAGCACCTCATGAACTATGCACCAAGTAGAAACTCAAATAAAGGAAGAAATCAAGAAGTTCTTTGGAAGTAGGGTTCATCAAGCCAATTCAACATCCAATATGGCTATCCAAAGATTGTACCAAAGAAAGAAGTCAAATGGACACTCTGAATATGTGTGGATTTCAGAGATTTGAACAAGGCATGCCCAAAGGACATGTACCCATTACCCAACATGTACACTTTTGGTAGATCAACGGGCTAATCATGAGATGATGTCATTCATGGACCGGGTTTGTGGTTTCAATCGGATAAAGATGTCCGTAGAAGATGCGAGTTAACACCTTTCATACTCCCGTTTGGGAATTTCTACTATGTAGTAATGCCATTCGGGTTGAAGAATCGGGGCAACTTATCAAAGGGCAATGCACGCCATATTTCACGACATGATTCATGATATAGTGGAGGACTACGTAGATGACATAGTAGTGAAATCCAAGAAGCGATAACTCATGTGGAGGACTCGAGGAAAGTGTTCGAGCGGTGTTAGAAGGTATAAGTTGAGGATGAATCCAAAGAAGTGCGCCTTTGGGATGACGGTGGAAAATTCTTGGGCTTCTTGGTGCAATAGAGGCTTAGAGGTGGACCCAAGCAAGGCGAAAGCAATCACAGAGATGCCCCAACCAAAAACGCAAAAACAGGTTGAAGAGCTTTTCAGGAAAGTTTCATACATAAGAAGATTCATGCCAAGATTAAGCCGAGGTCACGAAACCTTTTGGCAAATTGCTAAAAGGAAAGGCACAATGGACTGGGGCAAAACCAACAACAAAGCGTTTGAGAAGGTGAAAAAATTTTGGCGCTTCAAAGACAAACAATGGTAGTGCCACAAAGAGAATACTGGTTGCGGTTGTACATCACATCTACCAAGAAGTCCATAGGTGGATTGATCACGCGGAGGAGGACGGAGAAGAGAAACTCAGATATTACATTAGCCGGATAATCCGAGGACCGGAAACCAGGTATTCACAAGTGGAGAGGCATTGTCTAGCATTCGACAAAAGCAAGATTTACTAATGAAACGTTATGCTTTTCGTTAAAAGCGATTTTATTATCAATAAATTTATAAACTTTCACTTATACTTGAATATTATTTTTAAATTTCTTAAGAAAATTTACTAATGATACGTTATGCTTTTCGTTAAAAGCAATTTTATTATCAATAAATTTACAAACTTTCACTTATACTTGAATATTATTTTAAATTTCTTAAAAAAAAAGAGATAAAGTCAAGTTTTAGTTTGTGAAAACTATATATACATGTTTTGATAAAATTCATATTTACTTGTGGTTGTCTTGTAATATTAATTTGAATAACTTGAGATTCAATGATAAATATTGAATTTTAAGGAATCATTCAAATTAAAAGCAATCAACAAGGTTGAAGAAACTACATTTTGATAAATGAAACATGTGTAAATGAGTTTCTGAAACGGGAAATCGAAAAAAACTACTACAACAAGTTATGATCTAAAGGCCAAGACATATCAAACTGAAGAGGAGGCATAGCTAAAGCTTCCAAGTCAGCAATGGCCACATCTCGATGAAAGTAGTATGCACACAAGCCAATCATGTTTGATGATAAAGCATATACTTTGTAACAATCTTATTCATTTATTAATAAAAAGTATTAATTTATTAAAGGCTTTTAATTATCTACAAGATGCTGTTTTATAATATGTGATAAACCCATAGTTTTAAGCAATGCTTTTAGAATAATGATGATGATCATTCTAATGAGATCTAAATTCTTAGAAAGCTTAAAAACTAAAATAGTTCCCAATCATTGGATTACTAAATTGGGGATTAGTGAATCCGGATAGATTGAATACATCGTTAACTGCTTCATTGGATGAGGATGATTGATCTCATGATCATTTGTGTGGAGACACTAAAAAGCAAGTATGTAGGTGCTTATTAGAGAATAAGTTCACTTTGAACGTGGCTCGCTAAGGAATACCTAATGGAGTTTTATTTGCTATCAATAGAATTCTGTAGTGATAGTAAAGACAAGTGATCCTTGGACTTGAGATCATCATAGTATCTTGTGTATGATGAGTTATACTTTGACTTATTCCTTAAGACCCTTAGGGTATATCAAAGGGTATGCTTGGGTATAATAAGTTGTACATGGAGATAATGTATGATCGATAAAGAATCTACCACTTCTAATAAAAGAAGAAATGTCCTATGTGATTCGATAAATGACAACCCAGTAGTCCTTGGCAAAGCGTAAATGAAATTAGAAAGGAGTTTCTAATTTGCATTATTTGAGTTGTGCATTTAAGAATCGAAATACATATAATTAAATAAAATAAGACTTGACATAATTCCATGTCTTATATTTAATTGGGACATTGTATGGTAGAAGGATTGAATTGTCTGAGTAACTATTTACTCAAAGGTTCTTTAATGATTAATGTTGAAATCTATATTATCTGGAAAGTCGTTGATCGCTAGGAGAACTTATCCTTATTGTAGAATAAATATTATTTAAATAAATTAATTGTTTAATTTATTTATTTAAATAAGATTAGAATTGTTCTAATTGATTTATTCACAACCTGTTTAATATGGAGAACCTAAAGGGTCACACCATAAAAGGAAGAATAATTATTTAAGAAGTTAATGGCATAATCGTAATAATATGTTAAGTATATTTAATTTAATCTATGGTGATAGAATAAATTAAATAGCTTAATATTATTATTTAATATTTTAGAAATATTAAATATAAATTAATAAGAGGAGTCTTATTAATATTATTACAATTATTATTATTTTAATTTCTAAAAGAGTTTAGGAATTAATTTAATATAAGTACTCTCATTTATTCCTAATTAGATTAGGAAGAAAAATTAATTAAAGGAGTTTAATTAATTGTCCCTAATAAGATTAGGGAGCTTAATTAATTAAAAGAATTTAATTAATTAAATAAAACCTAATTCCTTAATTGTTAAGATGGGTTGCCCACATCTATAAATAAGAGGAGTCTTATTATGGGTGGTATGGGTTGTTGACTTTAACAACTACGTAATAATTCCAAGTTGTTGGGAGTATGCCTTTTCTATAGAGATAGAAAAACTAGGGTTTAGCCAACCACCCTTCTTCTTGAATTTTCTTCTTCCTTGGTGGATCACCTCTAAAGGCCAAACGCTTGGGTGGCTAACGTTGATCAAAGGAAGGAACCAAACCCGGTGGATTCAAGTTGAACGCGAAAAAGATTGAAGGTGAACTTGTACCTGAGGAAGCTCGGATCTTCAAGGGTATGTTTGTTCTTCATATCTTGTCGTTTAATTAATAATTGTGCATAAAGGGTGATCCGGGTATATGGTTTGTAAAATTTTAAACTCTGATTTTACCACGCTTCCGCACTTTTTATGCAATTTGATTGCGTTATGATTATTACAAACCTAACAGTGGCATCAGAGCCAAACCTTTATGCAAATTATTAATTGTTTTAATTTGATATGTATATTGATATGTGTTTAGAACAATTTAATTGGGCATAATTTTATTGTATAAAATTTATTAAATAAAAAAAAAACTGTTTTTTTTTTATTTTATACGTGATTTCGCTGAATCCACCATTGAAAGTCTGGCCACGTGAACCACAAGTGAGTTTACTTTAAGTCATATTAGAAATCATGCAGGCCGAAAAACAAACAAAACAAAAAAAAAAAAAAAAGGGAACTTCAATTTTATGTACAGGATTTCATGGATACCAAATTCCGGCAGAACATTTTTTAAAGGGCCACGTAAGATCAAGGGTATCTTGCCATGATTTTTTTTAAAAAGGCTTCACGGATAGAAAATTTAAAAGCAACAGGATTATATTTTTTTTATTATATTATATATATATAATAGTTATATATATATATAATATATTATTTTTAATAATTTTATTATTAAAATAAAAAGTTATTTTAATTTTAAAATAAAAGATTTATTTTAATCTTAAAATAAAAGGTTTATTTTTATATTAAAATATAAAGTTTATTTTAATTTTAAAATTAGAATTTCATGCTAACTAATTAGAGTTGGAATTGGATTCCATGATAACTAATTGGGGTTGAAATTGGATTTTATTTTTCCTAAAATAAAGAAGTTTATTTGTGAATAGGGAAGTAAATCCATCTTTCCTTAAATAAAGGAGTTTATTTAGATATGAAATAGGATTTCATATTATTCAAAATAAAAGAGTTTATTTGTGAATAGGAAAGAGAATCCTAATTTCTTTAAATAAAAGAGTTTATTTAAATATGGAATAAGATTTCATATTATTCAAAATAAAGGAGTTTATTTGTGAATAGGAAAAGAATATCCGTGTTTCCTTTAATATTTTTTTTATATGGAATTGGATTCCATAATTAATTAAAATAAAAGAGTTTATTATAATTAGAGATTTTTTATTACATGGAATTGGATTCCATAATTGATTAAAATAAAGGAGTTTATTTTGATTAAAATTTTGATTAAAATAAAAAGTTTATTTTATTCAAAATAGGATAAATTAAAATAAAATAGTTTTATTTTGATTTAAATTTGGATTTAAATAAAGGAGTTTATTTTTATTCAATAATTAGATTTTATACTAACTAAATTTGCCCATTAAATGATATCAATATATATATTAAATGTTTATTATTCATGAGATGAATGTTATTTATTGATGCGTATGGTGATGTGTATGATAATAAATGGGATTGATTATGGACTATCGACCAATATGATTGGATTTTATTTTAGTTGGATGCATGAATGTATGGGTTTTATTAAATGGGGTCTCACAGTACCGCCTTCTCTAATTTTTCGAATGTAAATTCTATCTCCTCCTATGTACTTCCCTCGATCACGATCAAGATTTCTATTTATTTTAAATAGTTTTGTAATAGAATAGTTAGAATTAATTTTGAAGAATTAGAGATTCAGAACAAGGAGCGCTTGAAGACCCGTTTTGTAATGGAGCCCGGTTTAAATGTAATAGTTATATTTAAATATTATTTCTTGCACCCCTAGGGTTTGACCTTTTGGTTCACTTGGTGGCTCTAGTGAACCAAAACTAGAATAAAAGTCCATAATCAATCCGGTAGAATATAGTATTCTATATGTGCATGCTTATACTATATATATTATATATTATGCAAACATGCTTCGCATGTTAATTAATATAACGCGTATTTTATATATATATTTGCATGCTACTTATTAAACAAGATGAGACAAATTAATAACAAACCCCTCAATTTTTATATTAAGTCCTAAGCGTTCAAAGATATTTGGAATATCGAACGTCAGCTTTCAGCATGATAAAATTAATAGAGTATTAAATATTTAATATGAGTTTGTTGTGTCACCACAAGGCAAGTATTAAGTATTTAAGATGTTAATTTATCACATTTGATGCTTATAAAGAAAATTGAACAATATTGTTTTGTTGTGTCACCACAAGGATGATATTTTTCTTTTTTGAATATATGGAGTGCTAGGTCGGACTTAACTTGGATAATTTTGATTCGGATGTGCCACCACTTGATCAAAATAATCTAAGAGGCAAAATACAAGGAGTTGCATAGTTGATGTAATTGACAAAAGTTGTCTACCTATTTATTTATATATAGTTTGTTGTGTCACCACAAGGCTATATATATTTGAAATGGGATCCTTATTCTCACTAAAGCAAATCTTTAATTAGATTTTGCCGAACTATATAAGTGAGGGTAATATAGTTTGAAGAAAATAGTGGGAGATACCAATTTAAAACAAGACCTAATTTATTTTGGTAATTAATAAAAGAATGTATGTTAAAATGTTGTTAATTACAAATTCATTTACAGAATTTTACAATGTCTAAAATTACTATCACTGCGAAGCATATTAGATGCTAAATTAATCAAACCGAATTAAACGGATTGGTTAAGGAATTTGAGAATAGTTCTCATAACTGAAAAGCTATCTTATGTCCTTAATACGCCTATCCCTGCAATGGTTGCAGACAATGCCTCTGAGGAAGACATTGCTACTTTTAGAAAGTGGCAAGATGATGCACAGTTGGCTCAATGCATCATGCTCGCATCCATGAGTAACGAGCTTCAGCGTCAGCATGAAACTATGGATGCTCCTACTATATTCCCGCACATCAAGAAGTTGATGGTGAGGAAAGTAGGGCGATAGATATCGAGATATCTAAGGAGCTCTTCCGATCTAGAATGACCGATGACACTACAGTACAGACAAAAGTCCTAAATATTATCAATTTGATTGATCAATTAGGATAACTGGTTTTGTCATGGATGGAGAGTTGAGCCAAGATTTGATCTTGCACTCACTCCCTACTCCTTTCACAATTGTTGTGAATTTTTCATATAAACAAGCTAGATATCGCCCTCACCGATTTGCTTATCATGTTGAAAAATATTAAGAGTCACTTTCAACCCAAGAAAGGCCAAAGAAGTCTTACCGGTAGGGGCCAAAGGATCTTCTGAAAAGAAGAACGATTCAAAGAAGGTAAATAGAAAGGCGTAAACAAAGGATAATAAGAACAAAACTGATACGGATAGCAAAGGAGCTTGCTTCCACTGCAATAAGCCTGGACACTGGAAAGAAACTTGCGGAAGCATCTTGCAGAGGCTAACCAAAGAAGCTTAGTGAAGTTTTGGTTACAATACAGTTTTTGTTCATGATTGAAATAAATTTTTCTTTAAGTCAAGGTTCTACTTGGGTATTGGATACCGACTTTGGTTATCATAAATATAGATTTATGAAGGGACCAAGCAGAAGTAGAAAGTTAAACAAAGATAAGTAATCCTATGTGTGGAAAATGAAGCAAAGGTTGCTACATTAGCCATAGAAACTTATAGTTTAGCAATGCCTACGGGAAAATCTATTAAGTCAATAAGTTGTTATTGTATTCCAGTTCTCGTTAAAAACATTATTTCTATTTTATTGTTGGACAATGAAATCTTTGGTATTATATTTAAGAACAATTGTTGTTCTATTTATAATAATAATGTTTCGTATAGAACTGAAAGATTACTTAATGGATTTTGTATACTTGACTTACATGAAAATAATTTTGCATATTGAACAAATTAGTATAAGAAAAGGAGATGATCATTCAAAGAGTTGAATGTGTGTATTTGCTGAAATTACAAGTAGAATTATTTGAAAGGTTCAAAGAATTCAGAAGAGAAATAAATTGATAAAGTATTAGAATTCTTTGATCGGATCAAGGAATAAATACTTGTGCAATAAGTTTCTAGATCATCTCAAATGGTTTTCTCATAATGGACGCCTCTTGATACATAATAATTGATTGATGTATCTGAAAGGAAAAATCGTACCTTGTTGGACATGGTGCGGTCCATAATGATTTTATCGACATTCCAAAGATCCTTACGGGATAATGTCCTAGAAATGGTCGCATATCTACTGAAAAGGTAATCTCTAAATCCACCCCAAGACTCCATAAAAAAGTTATGGATGGGGAGGATTCCTAATCTTAAGTATGTTAAGATAAGGGGTTGTCCAACTTATGTGAAAAGGTTTTAAAAGATAAGCTTGGGACAAGATTTGACAAGTATGATTTGTGGGACATCCTAAAGTAAGTTTAGGGTATATGTTCTATAATCCTACTTAGCAAAAGGTGTTTGTTCTTGAACACGCTACCTTCTAAGATAAAGGTGTTTATCATTGAAGGGGCTAGTGGGAGGATAATAGATCTTGAAGAGTTCAAGAACCACAAAATACTATAAGTCAAATAAGAGGAACCTGTAGATAGACCTATTGTACCACAACCGAATCATAAGTCTGGAATAGTACCGAAGATACCTAGGAGGTATGGATTCATCATGGATGATGATGATGAGGTACGCATCATAGAAGATGATGATCCAGAGTTATATTCGATGAGGTAAGACTTCTAAGGTGTACAAAAGGGTCGATTAGGCGCGTCGTGACATTCCTAATATTATATGTTGATATACTACGGATAAGGAATGGCATACTAATGCTACAATCAAGAATGATAAAGTTGTCTAAACATTTCTCCATGAATGGTTTGGGGACGAGTATCTTAATTGGGGATAAAATCTATATAGATAGATCTGAGAGGATGCTCGACTTAACCCAAGCGAACGATATTCATTTGATGCTAAAGTTGTTTAGCATGGCAAACTCCAAGAGATGTCTCATGTCGATGAGCTATGGAGTGTATCTCTCTTAATACTCCCCACAGACTCCTGAAAAGAGAGGTCGCATGAGTGACTATCATGTATGCAATGAAATATACGAGACCGATGTTGATCAAATCATATTCGAGAAGATCAACAGTAAGATGTTGAAAAACATCTTAAAGCTCTTAACCCAAGCACTAAGGATGTGAGCAAACATGGTGGAGTCCGAATTAAAACTAGAGGGCTTTACTGACTCAAGTTTTTCGATGCAGACTAAGACGACCGAAAATCCACTTTAAGGTAAAGCGTTATCTTGAACAATTAGTGCAGTTGAATTGAAAAGGTTCCAAACAAAGAAAGAGTTGCCGGTTTAGTGATAAAGACAAAGTATATAACTATAAATGAAGTCGCAAGTTGATTGTTTGGATTAAAAGTTCATTACTGAACTAGGAATAGTTCCTAAGTCTCGTCTTGGATCTAAACATGTGTTGTGGCACTTTCATTTGATTATTAGAATCATTGAAAGATGGGAAATCACTATAGAGATAGTGGACTCTCATGAACAACATTACATATCCATTAACTAAAGCTTATCCAATGCCAGGGATAATCGCACTTGAGAAGAAGAGTATGAGTTACCACCATGACGATTGGCTTTAGTGCAAGTGGGAGATTGAAAGTAGTATGTATGCACAAGCCAATCATGTTTGATGATAAAGCATATACTTTGTAACAATCTTATTCATTTATTAATAAAAAGTATTAATTTATTAAAGGCTTTTAATTATCTACATGATCTTTGTTTTTATAATATGTGATAAACCCATAGTTTTAAGCAATGCTTTTAGAATAATGATGATGATCATTCTAATGAGATCTAAATTCTTAGAAAGCTTAAAAACTAAAATAGTTCCCAATCATTGGATTACTAAATTGGGGATTAGTGAATCCGGATAGATTGGTACATACGTTGCTTCTTTCATTGGATGAGGATGATTGATCTCATGATCATTTGTGTGGAGACACTAAAGCAAGTATGTAGGTGCTTATTAGAGAATAAGTTCACCGAAACGTTGCTCGCTTGCAAGGAATACCTAATGGAGTTTTATTTGCACCGTCAATAGGAATTCTCAGTAGTGATAGTAGTCTAGTGATCCTTGGACTTGAGATCATCATAGTATCTTGTGTATGATGAGTTATACTTTGACTTATTCCTTAAGACCCTTAGGGTATATCAAAGGGTATGCTTGGGTATAATAAGTTGTACATGGAGATAATGTATGATCAATAAAGAATCTACCACTTCTAATAAAAGAAGAGAATGTCCTATGTGATTCGATAAATGACAACCCAGTAGAGTCCTTGGCGAAGGCGTAATGAAATTAGAAAGGAGTTTCTAATTTGCATTATTTGAGTTGTGCATTTAAGAATCGAAATACATATAATTAAATAAAATAAGACTTGATGAATTCCATGTCTTATATTTAATTGGGACATTGTATGGTAGAAGGATTGAATTGTGCATTAACTATTTTTACTCAAAGGTTCTTTAATGATTAATGTTGAAATCTATATTATCCGGAAAGTCGCTGATCGCTAGGGAGGCTTATCCCTATTGTAGAATAAATATTATTTAAATAAATTAATTGTTTAATTTATTTATTTAAATAAGATTAGAATTGTTTCTAATTGATTTATTCACAACCTGTTTAATATGGAGAACCTAAAGGGTCACACCATAAAAGGAAGAATAATTATTTAAGAAGTTAATGGCATAATCGTAATAATATATTTAAGTATATTTAATTTAATCTATGGTGATAGAATAAATTAAATAGCTTAATATTTATTATTTAATATTTTAGAAATATTAAATATAAATTAATAAGAGGAGTCTTATTAATATTATTACAATTATTATTATTTTAATTTCTAAAAGAGTTTAGGAATTAATTTAATATAAGTACTCTCATTTATTCCTAATTAGATTAGGAAGGAAAATTAATTAAAGGAGTTTAATTAATTATCCCTAATAAGATTAGGGAGCTTAATTAATTAAAAGAATTTAATTAATTAAATAAAACCTAATTCCTTAATTGTTAAGATGGGTTGCCCACATCTATAAATAAGAGGAGTCTTATTATGGGTGGTATGGGTTGTTGACTTTAACAACTACGTAATAATTCCAAGTTGTTGGGAGTATGCCTTTTCTATAGAGATAGAAAAACTAGGGTTTAGCCAACCACCCTTCTTCTTGAATTTTCTTCTTCCTTGGTGGATCACCTCTAGAGGCCAAACGCTTGGGTGGCTAACGTTGATCAAAGGAAGGAACCAAACCCGGTGGATTCAAGTTGAACGCGAAAAAGATTGAAGGTGAACTTGTACCTGAGGAAGCTCTCGATCTTCGGTATGTTTGTTCTTCATATCTTTTCGCTTAATTAATAATTGTGCATAAAGGGTGATCCGGGTATATGGTTTGTAAAATTTTAAACTCTGATTTTACCACGCTTCCGCACTTTTTATGCAATTTGATTGCGTTATGATTATTACAAACCTAACACTCGAACCTTAAGATTTGCAGCTTTCAGCTCCTTAACTTGTTGGGTAGTTACTTCTAAGTCCCGTCGCTGGCACTCCACATCCTGATATTTAGCATTTAGATCCCGGTCGGTCCTCTAAATCTTGAGATCGGATCTTCATTTGTTTTTTGGCTTCATCAAGCTCGAAAGTCAGACCGAAAAGGAATCATCTTCACACTTACGTGCAAAGAACCTCCGAACGTAGTGAAACAAGATTAAAACTTGATTTGAGAAGATCCACCCTAACACGAAAAGGAGACATGTCAACACCCACGCTTTCAAGGTCATTCACATCATCACTAAACCTCTTCAAGTCATACTTCATGAAGGAATATAAAGACAGAGTGTGCAACCAAGAACAAGGCTTGCAAGTCGGTCAGGAAGAAGGTTTAGGTGGAAGTCGCCTTAATAATCAATCGGTCAAGTATCTGCGGAAACCGAGCTAGGAGGCGCCCAGATTTTCCGACTAGGAGATGATATCTCGAAACCCTCCACGGAATAAGATCCCCACTTGGATTGAAGGAAGCTCGGTAGAAGCCACTTTAGACGCCACCATAGAATTTGACAAGACAAGAGATGGAGGATCGAAAAGATGTCAGATGGTGATGATTCTCGAAGCCTTGCCACCGGAGGATAACCAAGGTCACTATAAGGCGAAAGCGCGACATCCGGATGGAGAACATCAAACAAAGCCGAGGCCTCAACAGCAAAGGCAAATCTTTCATCTTCTCACTCAAAACAAAAATGTCAAAGCATAATATATTATAAAAAAAAAATACTCACAATATATTGAAAGAAAGATACTCACAATATAGCCAATGGAAAAGGAGTCGAGATGCCACGAGACGGAATGTCATTTAATCCACCCAAAGTACTATCAATAATGCCCTCCCGATCGATCACTAACTCCTACAGACTCTCTTCCGGGAGGATGGACATCAACAATAGTCTCGGAAAGGATTCCCCTCGAGGAGGTAGGAGCCTTATTAGCATCTTTAGGCCCATCATATGGAGAAGTCATAGAAGGATTGAAGAAATCGGTGTATCACCCACAAAGCAGGACTTGGGCTTACATCGGATAAAGTGTCTTTAGCATCAAGGCTAACACAATCATTATGCGAAGAAGACGACTCGACACCAATAAGGATAGGTTGATAAGGCTCACGACTGGCAGAAACCGCTGCAGCTACCTCATGTGTAGTACCAGAAATAAACCCAAGAGGAACATCATAATCCTCTTCATTGACCTCTGCAATCTGAAAATCAAGAAAATAAATACATAAGGAAACACGAAAGCAACTATACGAGGGATAAAAAAAAATGGAAATGTCACAAAAAATTTACCAAATTTCTACGTTGCTTCTTGGACCTGGGACCTCTACCGGTTTAAGATACTAGAACTAGCATCATCAAGAGGACGTTTCGATGATGGCTTTAAGCGAAGCCTCAATAACGGACGACTAACAGAACCACGATAGAAGTAATAGGAGGATCCACCTCGTAATCGATAGTGGTAGATGCCTTCGCTTTAGAACGGGTGATTTCTCATTTCTCGGCACTGAGAGGATCCTTGGGGAGGAACTGAAGGAGGTATCTGTGATAGAGATGCATGAGACGAAGCACGTGGTGGAAGACTCCTGGAGGTAGTAGGGACATGTGCCTGAAGAATAGTTGGGTCACTTCGAGGATGAATGCCTACTGACCGAGGATGAGAAGACTTAAGCATCAGAGCCTCACGCTCAATGAGCCGACTACTGGTTGACCAACGTTCTGAACGGATAGTGGTCTTAGGAGAACATAGCAACCTAGCCCATTGGAGACGTTCGGGAATAGAAACTGGTAGAGAACAAACCAAAGTATCATCCCCCCATCTTTTAAGATTGACCTGCCAATAATTACGCTCGCTGGTAGTATATCGCCCAATCCGAGAATCATTCGGTATGACAAAAGGAAGGGACTTATGAGGAGCATTTGGAGGCCTTGGAAATGCCCACGTAAAAGAGGGAGAGGTAGAGACAAAGTTGAGAAGGGCAGTCTCATAAGTCTCCTGACAAGTGTGGCCAAAAGGACGCTCCTGGTCAAAGCCAAACTGCCTCATGACCCTGTGAGGAGAATAAAGCACAGTGCCAAAACCATTATCTTCGACGAAGTAAGGAAGCTCCGCAGCCAGAAGGAAGACGAACCAAGACAACGAAGAACCACTCAATTCATTGATATCTGAGTAGGAGCGAAAGTGATGCCTATAGAAGTGGGGCGCATTTACCGCTATCGTCTCAAATAATAGTGTATGGACGAAACCGTAAAGCATGAAGAATCGTCGATAAATGTCAGAATCAATTAGATCGGTGATCAATCCAAATGAAATGTCAAGAGGACAATGTCATGTGAATAAAAAGGATCTCAATCACGCTTTTTCTTCTTAGAAAATGTGCGGGAGTAGAATATCTCAAAAATGCTCAAGAGAAAGATTTGAAGAAAGGAGCGGGGAGCGAAGCAATTTACGTCATACCCGAGTAAAGAAATAAAAAGATTAATAAGAAAAAATTACGATTGGAAAGATGCTTAATAAAAATACGAAAAATGGATACCTCCCAATGATTCCTTCATAGCGAGAATAGTTTCGTCCAAACGACGATACAATGTTCCTAAGAAGAGAGGAGAGAGAGAACATTTAGACCTCGAGATAACATGGAAGCTAAACCAAACATGCGAGTCGAAGGACCATCTACAGGAGACCCGGAAAAATGAAGCGGGATAACCACATAGCCAAATAAGCAACTAAGGGAAAAAGGGCAAGGCTCTTCATGGAAAGTGAGGACGGACTTGTTGTAGTCGTAACTATTTCCGTGTCCTGCCTTGAATCCTCCAGAAGTAAAGCACCCAAGATAACCAGAATTCTTTTCTTGGGTTAGAAGTCTCAAAGTTTGGGAGGAGCATGTCACCACGAAATCGCGAGATATAATTGGGAGCTCGCTTGAAGCTTCATTAAATAAGCAATGCACTCAACATCTCTAGAGACAAGCTAGATATGCTACAGAAGCCGATGCAACAAAGCAGGAAGGCTACAAGATATAATCTAGAATGAGTTCATACTCTAAAAATATATATATATATATATATATAAAAATAAATAAAAAACAAAGATTACTTGGTAAATGGCATAAACGTCCTCTCAGAGTTGGGGTGAACTCCCCAAGCAAAGACAAATGTACATGTGGAAGAACACCAAATAGTGAAATCAAGACTTCAGAAGAAACATCTTGGTCCCGCTTGATCTGAAGATCCTCGCGATAATTGAATGCAACGCAAAATGCTCGGCCTTTCAAGAGATATCCACATAATCGAAATTGGCGAGAACCTCGCTTATCCAATGTTGCCACCCTCAAGACGATTGGATGAGTCTGATAGAAATGAATGGGACCGTAGGGTATTCTGTTTTTCTATACACGACGAGGAATGCGAAAGGTAATGTGGAAAATGTTTAAACTTCACATGGCCGTAAGATATAGAAATAAGCCTCGCTTTCGTGGGAGGAGGAAAGGTCAGACGATCATAATTCTTCACTTGCTCCCGTGAAAACGCCGAAGACCCATAAAAGGGAGCCTTTCCTAGTCATTGATGAAAGGAACCTCCTTAGTAGTTTTCGTCCCGTGGAACGCTTCACCGGAGTTGGCTCAACAAGAAAAAAATACAACATGAGAATTCTAGAAACAAAGAAAGAAAGTGAATGAGCATTTGAAATTAAGTGCTTACCATAACAAGAGAGAGGGTATGAAACTTAAATAAGAAGATTGGATTTGGGAAAGGAAGATCACGGACACCTTGGATTCGGAAAGGAAGATCACGAACACCGAAAAGAAGAAAAAAGAGCACAAGCATTGGGGAGCCATTCAAATAAAAAGGGTAAAAAAAGAAGAACGGGGAAATGTGAAAAAAAGAGGCCATTAGGTCTCCCCTAAGGGGTTGACCCGTAGGATTCACCACCCAAGGAGCTCTCCTCTTACATTTAATTTCTCCTTACTCGTCGAATCAACTGATTGGAATGAATGCTACTTCACCTAACATCCGAACTAAGATCCTTGTTAAGGTAAAATGGCTCGAATAAATTCTTCCTCCTTGCGATGTTGTCCTTTCTTTCAAAATATCTTAGTCAATGACCTTGTTAAGGTGAAATGGCTCGGAATAAATTCTTCCTCCTTGCGGGGTTGTCTTTTCTTCCAGAATATCCGAGCCAATGACCTTGTTAAGGTGAAATGGCTCGGAATAGATCCTTCCTCCTTGCAGTGTTCCCTTTCTTCCAGAATATCCGAGCCAATGACCTTGTTAAGGTGAAATGGCTCGAATAAATCCTTCCTCGTTTGCGGTGTTGTGGTTCAAAAAAGAAATACTACAATCACCTGAAAAGAGAAATCGATGAAACAATTAAGAAAAAATTAAACAAAAACATCAACCAACAAACAATCAATCGACAAAATAAAATAATTATACATGAAAAAAGTTTCGAAATTCCAACTAAATAAAAGAATTATGAAAACAAAGAAATACCCTTAACAATAATAACAGAAGAAGATCGAGCCGGTCCAACTACAAACCCATGGAGGCTATGCACCGTTTCCCAAATTGAAGAAGCCAAGTGTGTAATTCAATGCTCCCAATTTGGCTCAAGACAATCATATACTCCGTTGATTCACTCAAATGGCTTCCTCTTCATCGAACAAGGCAAGATCATGAAACTCACCGCGTTAAGACTTCCGCCTCCTGGCCGCCAAAGATATCCGCAAGATTCGACATTTGCAAAGCGTCCTCGTCTGCAGACGGAATCTCATCAAACTTCACCCTAAAGGTGCTTGGAGTCGATGATATTGGTGTCGAAAACATATGCCTCCTACCAAATAAGTTGACAACCCGTCGATTTTGATCATGGTTTGGCGCAAGCTTATCGAAACCCCAACACGTATTCAAGTCTCATTGGTCTAATTTGGTCACTGTCTGCGCTTCGGCTGGCATGTGGCGATACCAAAATAATAGAGCAATGATCTCTATATTATCCGATCTTGGTCTCTTGAATGGCTATGTTCAAATTAGGTTAGTATTCAATTAATCACATATATATATACCTCCACATACCTGTACCCATGCATACTAGTAGTACTTAACAGAGAGAATTAACCAAATAAGTAAAATTTACAAAGTGAAAGCAAAGCAAAGCAATTCCTCACCTGGCCGTGGCCACGGCAAAGAAATTTTGATTGCAAGTGGGCCTTCGGGTACCCTCCTCCACGTAACAATTATGCAGTGTAATTAACAATCTTGTTCTTACAAATTAATTATAAGTTGAAGATATATATGTATTAATTAGTATATATGTACAGGTAATTTATATATATATATATATATATATATATTATCCTTGTCTACTTTTTGATAGGCTGCACTCCCACAAGGGATTGTTCCATTCGTGTTTGCAAAAGAATACAATGTAAATTTCTTTGCTTTCTCTAAAAAAGTAAAATCAATTGCTTGCTTGTTTAGGGGAATCAATTTCTCTCAATCATCCTGATTGAATACTACACGATATCACTAATTAAGGGAAAAAGATTTTTCATTTATTATTAGAAATATTTCTCAATTTTTTGAAAATATTTTTCAAATTCCTTCCTAATTTTATTCTATAAATATATAAATAGAAATGATTTGATTATGAATGATTTGAATTTTGTTACCAAACATGAATAATTTGATTTTGCATGAAGAAAGATTTTATTTTATTTCTCAAAATAAAATTTGTTTGCACCAAAATGAGTCGCCTACACGCTGCTAACTTTTTATTGATGCATGCATGCATGCTTCTATTTACTAGTATATCCATATCCATATCCATGCTTAACAAATTAGGACCTGATCTTACCTGACCTCCCTCACATTAGTTTTGTCCCACCCACTTTGATCAAGCACTAACACAAATTAACACAGTTATTACGTTAACGTTGTTCAACCCAATACTCAATAGCTTTCCTTGATTGATTCCTCATATCCTCAATCAACGGCTGGCTGCAATTGGTCATTGAAATGATGGATGGAGGCTAAGGAATATATATATATATATATATATATATATATATATAAATCAGGACCCAATTTGAATTTTGTTAATTGAGAAAGCAGAACAACGTCCCAGATTTCATCTCACTTAATCTGAAGGCATGTATAGCTTCAACGGATCTTTCTTATGGCAAAAAGGAAGCAGCACAGTAATTAATCATGGAGCAACAGGACCTCTCAAAAATAAGATAAGTAAATATTTTATTTATTTATTTATATATTTTATTTTATTTTATTTTATTTTTATTTTTATTTTTTGGAAAAAAAAATAAAATAAGATTTTATTTTATTTTTAAAAAAAAAATAAAAATAAAAATAATAAAAATAAAAAATAAATTGGACTAAGGGTTCGGCCGCCGAACTTCGGCGTGAATAGAAAGGGACTATGGCTATCATGCATAATCATATGATTTTAGTTTATTTCATATGATTTTATGATTTTGATTTGTTTTTAAAAAAAAAAAAAAAAAAAATCTCTTAAGAAAGATTCGATTTGATTTTCCAAAATAAAGAAAGATTTAATTTCAAAAAATAAAATTAAGATTTGATTTTATAAAATTAAGATTTTATTTTATTTTGGAAATAAAGATTAATATTTGATTTGATAAAAAGGAAAGACTTGGTGTAAAAAAAAAAAAAAAAAAAAAAAATTATTAGGAAGATTATTGCATATATATATAAGGAGTAAGATCCTATGGGTTTTAATTATAAATGTATCATATGGCATGATTATTACTTTTACAAAAGTCAATCAATTATGAATACATATAGATTATAAAACAATATTTTATATATTAGCTCCATTGAGCACTGAACATGCCTATATATCTTTAGGAAATTCTATATAAAGTTTGTTGTATCATACTATCTGGAGTACTACTCGAATTAATTATTAATAAGAATGTGTTGAGTTTGATAAAAATATATATATATATATATATATATATATATATATATAAAAAAACTCATGAATTGCTAATAAAGTTCTCCCCGGAGATTAGCGATTACTGAAAATATATATGAACGAGGGAATATTTGATGGGGTCTTACAATTTGGAAATTCTGTGGGTAATTGTGATAAATATAAGGTAATTAACTAGACAATTAGGCGTTGCTGGATTTACGCCTTCAATCATAACTAGAGAATTATATGCATGGGATATAGGATTTGTCATTTGTATATCCATTTTATAAATTGAGGAAAAGAGGTTGTTTATCGTTTTGAACTGACCCAAGCATCATACCATTATTCTAGAGTCCTTCCCATAATATTACTTATGGAAAGTTAGAATTATAGCCAATCGTAAAGATGCCTTGATTCAATCATTTTAGTATCCTCGACTTGCGAACTTTTATTTCATTTTATATGGAAATATTTTGCAATGACCAATCACAGTTTCACAAGGAATTCCTGTCAAAGCTAAAATAATGATTTGGTTTTGAAAATGAAGCTCGCGTTCACAGGATTTGGGAAGGATCTTCAAAATATCTTGGGAGAGCTCTCCTAAGGGTCCCCTCTCCAAGGATTTTCTGTTTTCAGAACTTGTAAGATCGAGCTCCGCGGTTTCTTCAGAAATTTGAAACACGACTCAAAGACTCGAAGTAATTTGCACGATCGCCACTCCAAAGGTGTGACTCACGTGCAGGGGGCAAATGTGAGCCCAAGTACAAATTAGGGTTCACATACGACCAAAAGCATTGAATGACAAACAGAAAAGTCAAAAATAAATGTGCGAGATCCGAGAGAAGCCTCCACGTGCCCCGAGGCAGAAGACTCGTGGAGGCGACTCATTTTGGGAATTGATGGAAGGATTGGATTGGTGGCTAGAAGGACAGGGCAATATGGGCATTATTCTAATGACTAAAGGATATTTATGGAATTTTCCTGAAAGCATGTGCCTTGCATGTGACTACTTTCCCGAGAACCCTATAAATACCCCCTTCCATTCCATTGGGAGGGGGGACTTCTCTGGAGACTGAAGACTTGGACTCTTGGAAGATCAAAGGGACCCTTTTGGTGACTTAAAGGCTTGAGATTCCACCTAAAAAGCACACCAAAGGGTTTGGACATTCTCTCAACTTGAAGGACTCAAGAAGGCTCTTGGAATCCTTGTTACCCTAACACGGCTCCGGATTCTAGGGAGTTCTTCGCCACGCGTCGTTGGAGTAATCGCCCACCTGCCGTTCTCTCCTCTTCAATCAATCAATCAATTCCGTACTTTTCGTGGATTTCTCTCCTCTTCAGCCAACACGAAACCCTAACCCTAGCAAGGTACGATTTCCTTGCCCACAAAGGTTAAATTTTATTTCTGAAAAGTTCCTCAAATTCAAAAGTTATGGATCCAGTACATCTATCTGAATACACTGAAAACTCTTACAAAAAACTGAATATAACATGCAAGCATACATAAATTAAGTGGTGTCATGCAATTGTCATTCCTCTAATTATGTCATTCTCTTAATTTTTTAGATTTATAATCTCTCAAATCTCTACAAATCTATTATCCTTTCTAATTTAATTATTAATTAATAAAATTACTACTTTATCTCAACTCTACCCCCTACAATATATATTTATTTGTTTTTCTGTGTAAAATTTGATCATCACACAACAATCTACCATCTTCTTATTATATTTTAATTTATTAATTGTACGTACATATTTATTATTAAAAAATTAAATAATCTCGCTGCAACGCGCGAGTTTGTATCTAGTATATATATAACAAAATACAACTAATTTTGAATTTTCCGTTCACCTTAATAAATCATTTGGGCCGTCCAAAAATTGAGAAAAATCTCACCGTCCATGTAGTGACGGAGGCACGGTACACGGTCAGTGTATATATATATTATTAGGATTTGATTGAACCATTTTGATCCAACCTAATTTAAATTGAGATATATTGGTTAACTTGTTTACCTAGCAGATTATTACTTGTAACTTGAGGAATAATCGGAAATTAATTATAATATCAAGTTATCAAGTCTGCTAGTTGCAGGTGAAGTGAAGACTAAAACAAAATCAAGCAAGAAGAGAGAAAGAAATGAAGAAATTTCAATTTCAATAGAATGAAGAGAAAATGTAATGAGCCAAATTCAATGAAGGAGTGTAACTTTTATATTGTACAGCCGAGAAAACACAACTATTACAACACATCAATATTAACCAATACTATGATAATCATCATCATCTTCCACATTCATTACACTAGCTGCATTGGGAGCCATATTCCCTTCAAATCCTGGCCGTCCACTCTTGTTCAAAATTCCCCCAGCCGGCAGATCATGATGAATGTGCCTAAATGCGCCCGCAAGTCCATGAACTGCAATCCTGCTGTTGAACACTAGATCAAGGTTCTTCACCTTCACGTAATTAATCCTCATCGGGTGCGATAAGCCTCCACCGCCGGCGGTGGTCACCACTAGTTTCTCACCCAGCTTCATCGTCGGAAACACCGTCTTTACCGGAAAACCCACCAAATGGTCGGCCGTCAACCGCCTGTTGGGCACAATGTGAAACCTCAAATCTTGTACGTACGCGTGTCCTCCGGCGGCGAAGATCGATTCGTCGTCGAGCGCGAAAACAGTAGCAGCGTGAAGCTCGATGAGCTCTTTGTACTTCTCTCTCATGGCAAGAGCGAGGACGCCGTAGCCGACGACGCGTAGGCGGAGCATGGCGTCTTTTAGCATGAGGCGCATGGTAAAGAAGGGGGTGAAGGAGGGAGGAAAAGGAGGGAAGGAGAGAGAAGTCATGAATTCGACATTGCAAGAGAGAGGGGAGAGAGGGGAGAGAAAACCCTGAAGGCCGTGAACGATGAGGTGGTCGGTTTGGAAGAGATTAGGGTGGGTGATTTGGGCGCCGTTGACGAAAAGGGTGGTGTTAGATAATCCCGTGAAAGTTAGGGTTAGGCAGCGGAGATTTGGGGAGAGGGTTTGAATTTTGGTGCCGAAGGAGAGGGACAGGAGAAGATGGAAGGGGTAGAGACCAGGGACGGAATGCTCTTGGAGGAGGAGAGAGACGGAGCAAGACGGGCAGGTGATGAGGGAGTTGTCGGAGGGGGCGAAGATGGTGAGCGGGGCGGTGGTGTTGAAGAGGGATTGGTCGGCGACAGTGGAGAGCTGTTCGAAGCCCAGGGTGGAGAGGACGGCGGCGATAGCCAGGGATGTGTGGGTTAGGTTTTCTTGGGTGGTTGATGGTGCAGGGGGGACGGCGGCGGTAGTGGTGGTGGAAATCAAGATGGCGATGAGGATAATCAGGAACTCAAAATTCTTTGCCATTGAGGGGTTTGTCTTCTCTTTTGGTCGAACTGTGGAAGTAATAGAGGAGGGAGAGATAATTTGGGATTCTGTTGCTGTTAGTTGTAAATTGGGGGGAAAATTAATTGGCAGTCGCTCTCTGTTTGTGTTTTGGACTGGACATCAGCCCATCATAGTATCGATCTCGAACTTTAGTGCACAGCCCAATTAATCTAGTTCCTTGCTTTTATATCCAATCCAATCCAAACTATTCAATGTTAGTTCCAACCTTCCACAACCGCTGGATTGATCTGATGATGAGGACTTATGTTTCTTGGTTGGTTGAAGGAAAGGAGGACAGAGCCAAAAATGTGTATAAATTTAATTAAATACGCGGAATTGTCGAAAATAAATGATGTTTTCATAATTTTTCGTTTACTTGAGAAAATCTTATGATTTATCAGTACATAAGACGTACTATTGGTATGTTAAATACGTTCTATACTATAGTATCTTTGTCTGAATTTTTTTCCGTTAAGTTTTAATTTTAAATATTAAAGTTAAATATACTTTTTTAAAAATAGAATTGTATGTTAAAACACATCTAAATTAAGTTGGATTGTCCGTTTATATAGTAGCAATAACGTTAACAGTAACGATTGCAACGATAATTCTTGATGGGTCTAGTTCAAGGGTCCAGTCCATCACATAGGCCACACTGATCCAGTCCATCTCATAGGCCTCATCCTCCAGCCCATCTCATAGGTCCATATGATAGGCCCAAGCTCAAGAGGTCTGGCGAGCCCAACAAATGTGATCCATCACAACCGGATTAATTAAACACGTCCACATCATGAAGTGGTCAAGTCTCGCCTCCGGACCTCACGGAGAGCACGTACATCACCTTGCACGCTAAGAAGAGGTTGGGAGCTCCACTAAAGTAGTGGTTACGTGCTCACCCCAAAACTGTCACAAGTCGCTATAAATGGAATGTCTTACCAACATTGGGGGACAACTAACTCTTGTATCTAAAAGCATATGCCCTTTGTATTCTCTCCAACACGCATAATAAAAAGTGTCAAGCGGCTATAGCCATTCGACAGTGGACTAGGTCAACTTGATCGAACCACTTTAATCCTTGTCTTATTTCTTACTTTAATTACAGCTTTTATAATTATCTAATTGGTATTTGTACAAAACCCGTTTTGTGCTTCATCAATTCTATTAACTTGAGAAAAATATGAAAGAAACTTTATTTTAAAAATAGAGTATATCTTAATCGGTTAAAATAAAGAACAATGTGTAATTATATAACAAATGGGTATTTATATTTTTCAACACCTTGTTAAAGAACAATTTTGAGTTTAAAGAAAACAATATGGAAATATAATAACATATGAATATTTATTTTTATAACTATATTATATGAACTTTAAAGAACACATGTGTAATTATTAAAAATATTTTAATTATATAACAAATGAATATTTATTTATATAACCATTTTAGTGTAAAAATATTACAGAATTAGAATACGTATTAATTTTATTCAACAATATGTTATTTAGTTAAAATTTATTTAATTATATTTTGTAACACATCGGACCTTTAAAAAAAAATAGAAAAGTAGAATGAAACGTCGGCTTCCTTCATCTTAACCATTGTTCCCTCCCCCACCTCCAGCTTCATCTTAACCATTGCTGCCATGGATGAATCTCGGTGTTCATTATAAATTGTTTAGTGAACCCTTCGTCTTAAATTGAGAGTAGTTAGTATGAAGTGAACTTTATAATAAATTTTAATATAGTAACACATAGTCAGAAAGATTACCCTTTTGTCTGCACTTATTATGAACTTTACTTTATACAAACCGAATCCTTTAAAATTGTTGTCTCTCCCCACCTTCGTCTGATGTAGCAGCAAGATTAATGAGGAGCACAAAGTTTCCATTTTTTTAAAACCCTTCGAATTTGATCTTTAAAACTAATAAAGTTAAATCAAATAAAGTTAGTGATGGGGAGTGGGTTATGGGTGGACTGCCCGATCCATAATACCACTTAAATTAGGATAAATTGTCACATAAGATAATAGTTTTAGTGCCTGTTTCGCAACGATTTATTTTAAAATAATTTAAAATTAAAATTTAAGTTGATTTATAAATTATTTTAAATTGTGACTTATAAATTAAAACGTTTGACATTAATTTGATTTATAAATCAAAAATTAAATTAAAATAAGTTATGACTGTGTTCGTCATTGTCGAACAATTTTATTTTGACTTATAAAGTTAAAAAAATAAGCAATTACCAAACACCTCAATAATAACAAATAACTTATAATTTGGTTTGACCAACTTATCAATCGTCATTGTCGAACACCCTCTTAATAATTATATACGTTATTCTGTCACGTAATTTTTCGCTAAAAACTTATCGATTTAGATGGATTTTGAAAATTTTGTAAAATTATATTAGGTCAATAAGATAATTCCCGTCCAAAATTTATCGATTTAGATGAATTTTGAAAATTTTATAAAAAATTATATTAGTTCAATGAGTTGATTGTAAAAAAATTGAATTCAATGAACAAAATGTAAATTAAACCTCTGTTAAATGATTAAAATGTATTTAACCCATTATCTAATATATGAATAAATATAGGAATATATATTTCAACAAGCTAAATTGATAGCTTCACAAGCTCATTTTTTGCATGAATAGTAAATGAGTTACACACTAATGTAGAAAGAAAACTTGTAAAATATTAAATTTTACTTATAAAATAATAATTTATAGACTTAACCCCACAATCTCAGTCAGCCTAATTAGACAAAATTAGAAATAACATAAAAATATAAATTTTTTATGTGAAAATATCGCTTCTCTGTTATAAAGTCTAAATTCCTACTCCTTATATAATAAATAAACAAAATAAAAAGGCCAAGGAGAAACTCAAAGAGTACCGTCTCTCTCCGAATATCTCTACTTCTGCATTTCGCGCTTGGTTCAATTCAAATTCCACGAATTGGAGATCAGTTTACTTAACAACGTCTTCAGGTAACCCACTCTCTCTCTCTCTCTCCATGTATATATATATATATATATATATATATATATGTGTGTATATATGTACACGCAAATCTCCACTCTTATATATATTCACCAATAAATGTGTATGAATTTGTGCCTATATGAACTTGTTTTGCTCATAAGATATTGATTCTATTCAAGATTCAGGAATTCCATTCGCTGACGGTATTTCATCAATCCTTTGATTTCTTTCACAATTCAAATATCTACATTCTGATTTGATTATGAAACTGCAATAGAAATATTGCTTTCTTATGCCTCATTCATCATTTCTATGTGAATATTAAATCAAAAGAACTAAAGTAAGTCAGTTAGGGCTAAATTAGAATGCCGTTTTATATGTGTGCTCTATTTCTCGCTCGTGTTTTTTGTAAAATTATATCTCTCAACTTTGTTTTACCAATAATTGTATAATTCGTTTGTGTTATTTATCTATCAGCGTTTAATTTGCAATAAAATTCTCGGAACACAAGAACAAGCACGTATATACTTGACCATAGACTTAATGGGTTAACTTTTTGGATCAAGATCTGGTTTCAGATTCCCATATATAGGCTGGATATTCCCAACATGGTTCTTGACAAGAGATATTGAAGAGTGTGGGCTCGTCATTAGAGAGACATGATTGGGCCTCAATGAATTATGGATGATTGTGGATTATGTACTCTTCGAGTAAAGTGGTGGACTCTTCTTGGGGAGGCTCTTGGTGGATCAAACAAGAGATATTGAAGAGGGTGGCTCGCATGGGCTGATTCTTAAAAGAGTATTAAGGGGAGTATTGAAGAGAGTGGCTCGTATGGGCTAATGTTCAAAAGAGGGAGTCGATGTGAATAACTTGGTGTTGATGTGAATGGAGAGATCACACGTTAAGGGGGAGATAGTTGAAGTCTCACATCGGAACACAAGGAGAAAGATCGAGGACATATATGCTCTAATGGATCATAAACCTAATGGGTTATCCTTTTGAGTCAAGATATGGTTTCAAATGAGCATATATGGGCCACATATTCCCAAGTACATGCTCTAATAGAAAGGAGAAATATTGAGGACATATATGCTATAATGGACCATAAATCTAATGGGTTAAGTTTTTGGTTATATTATGCCAAATCAAAGAAATAAGTTAAACCAATCGTTAAGTCTTTTTTAAGTAAGGTATTTAATAAAACTATTAAATCGTGTGGATGTGTTTCTTTACATCTTTCAGTAAAATTTTCACTCTAATTTATTTTATCAAACCTCCAGTATTGTATGTACTTAATTAATTGTTTGGTTCTATGCTTGAATGGATTTATTTTAGTTTAGGTTCCTTGGTAGAAAACGATGGAATATAGAAAAAGTGTTTTCCCTTATATTTCCTCCCTCAGTAGATATAACTTGACTAGGCTCTGTTTGTAACTGGAATAAAGTGTCGGAAAGGAATAAAAAAAATACATAATTACAATCAATAGCTACCCACTTGTATTCTGAAGAATAAATAATAAAATCTACCTGTGCTATGTTCCTCATCGTATGCAGTTTTGGTTTATGTTTGTTTTAGATGTTTATCTGTTCTAACAAAAATTATGTTGTTTTTACTTTTCCAGTAACAGGATACTGAAAGTTTTTGATGTAATGTCACATTGTTGATTGATCTTCTTCATCAAATGGATAAGGTATGTGAAAATAGTAGGGTGGTGTATTTTTGCATATTTCTGTCAGAATTTTACTGTTAGTCATATTGGTCAATGCACCGCAGTACGAGGAAATTGAGAAAGTTGGACAAGGTGGCTTCGGTGTGGTTTACAGATGTCGCAACACTGTTACTGGTGAGATAGTAGCGGTCAAAAACATCTTCTTCCATGAATGTGATGGTGTGCCAAGCTCAGTGATAAGAGAGGTTTCCCTTCTCAAGGAGTTGGATCACACAAACATCGTAAGGTAGTTTCTCTCTCCCTCTCTTTCTCTCATGGTTTACTTTCGAGAAACATAAAAAAGTCTACATTTATAGGCATGCAACTTTCATTAAAGATTTTTTTGCTGCTTTCATGATTCTTTTATATGTGCTAGTTCATCAATTTTGTTATCCTCTAACACCACAATGTTCTAGCTTCAACCTTGGGGACACTGGTATAAATTGCAGTCTTGTGGTTTTGGTCTCATCTATTACATGAATATATACTGTTCTTGATGATGCAATGTTTATGCATTTACTTGATGAGAATTTTGAGAATCAATTTTACATTTTAGTTTATATAAACTCAATATTCCAAATTTCACTTCTGTATTATGAATTTCAGATTGTGCTTGATATATAGTGGCTAATGTTTTCAGGATGAACTTGGTGTTTAGTTGAAGTAATGGTGACCCCCTAATGCTTGAACTACTTATATTCAGTTTGAAGCCTTATTCTGTTATTATTTCATGTGGAACTGGAAATCTTATAAAAATTACGTTCTTTAGTTTACTTGAAACTGGCATAGTGGCATGAAAAATGATGTTATAATTATGCCACTAGAAAATCGACCGATTTTGTTCTGCTCGTCAATTTTAGCAGTGGAGTTTATGTCCAATCAGATAGGAGTACTAAACAAGTTCATTCTTATGTATTTGGCTTGATCTTAGGGATAAGGCTTTTATGCCACCACCCATCTTCAACAAACCTGCCTTTCTGTTCCGTAGTCAGTACATGTTCTTGAATTCTTTAAAGTCACACTCTTCAGGTTTAGAATTTTTTTTTTTGTAATTACTAATTGATTCATAACATGATGAGTTTGTAAACATCAAGCATCTGATTTATAAAGTGAACTTCATTTGCATCTCAAACTTTAATTAATACCATGTAAAAAATAGTTGCTTTTTGGAATTGTCTCAATAAATTTAATCAGATACTATTATTTTACAGATTGCTGGAGGTACTGAGCACTGACAACAAAGTCTCTCTCATCTTTGAGTATTTGGACAACGATCTGAAGGATTTCATGCTCAGTTTTCCATCAATTGTTAAGAATCCTCATATCATAAAAGTAGGTGTCATCATCATGTCATTTTGATTATTTCATGGCCAATCTCAAAAAACTCTTATCACATCTTATAGCTATGGTGATCATATAGATATTTAGAAAATTGTAAATGTGTAGTTTTTCATTTTTTAAATTTGTTTTATAGAGTACTTCAACTTTAAAATATTACCATATCAGTTTGCGAAGTTTTCCGTATCCCCTATTTCCTTCATTACCATATCATCATATAAGATCTGGGAGGACAATTTTCTTTTTGTGGTCAATCTTTTACCTAAAATCGTGTATCATAGGTTTATTTTATGACTTGTGAAATGGCACGATACTTTTGTTTTCTAGAAAATGTTCAATCAACATTCAATTGTACTATGGGGGGAACAAGGTTATTTGCTTATAGTATCTTTATCTCAAACCAATATCTCTACCATACACTAGCATTTAAATGGAAAAGTGATAGTCTCTTCTCAATTGGCTCTGCACAACATAATGGTTTTCAATTGAAGTCTAAAAGTACTATCACTTTCTCTTGACAGTATTTATACAAAGGTCCGTAACAATTCTTTATACATGTCTACTGTAAAGGTTATGAATCTTCTCCTTGCAGAGTTTTTTGCATCAAATCCTATCCGGTGTCTTGTATTGTCACTCTAACAAAATTGTTCATCGAGATTTGAAGACTAATAACTTGTTGGTTGATCGTCGTAAAAATGTTGTTAAAGTTGCGGACTTTGGATTAGCCAGGGCAGTTGATATTCCTCTCAAGTCACTTACTGGCAAGGTATTGATGTCTATACTGCAATTCCTACTTGATCTTTTAAATCTCGGACGAGGAATAATGGAAATATTCTTAGATTTGGTGCATGGCTGAAATTCTAAGTTCCTTAACAACTTTCATGAAATATTCAGTCTTTAGGGTAACTTGTAGCTTATTAGTAAATTTAGGGTTTTATTAGGAAGAGGAACCCATCTTTAACTGTCCTTTAAGTCAAAATAAATACACTGTAGGATTGATATGTTTTAATATTCTTTTTGGTAATTATGTTTTAATATTCTTGTTGACATTATTCAGGCATTTTTATCGTACTACTTTTGACGTTTTTGCTGCAGAAATATGGTTGTATTCTGTTTCACAAGCACTATACTTGCAAGTGCCATTCTTGTCTTCCTTTTCCCGTCACAGTTATTTGGCCTTTTCTTCTTTTTATATTTTTTTCCTATGGCTGGTAATTAATACGTAGGTGGGAAATTTCCTGTTTATGGCTCCTGAAATCCTGCTTGGCTCTGGCCAATACTCCACCCCTGTTGATATGTGGGGTGTGGGCTGTATATTTGCTGAAATGGTGATGGAACGACATTTGTTTATGGGTGCTAATCGGAAAGATCAGTTGGAAAAGATTTCCAGGTGAATAGTGTATTTTATTGTTCACAAGTATATATATGCTTTTCATCCCTTGGATATTGAATTTCATTAATCTATTTATTTGAAGCATTATGGGCACACCAGATGAACAAATGTGGCCTGGAGTGACCTCAAAGTATCCTATTGTCAATACTCTAGCCAAATTTCCTGCCAAGGTGAAGCAGGTTTTTCGCATGATTATTCCTCATCATCCTATTGCAGCATTGTAAAGATAATTAACTTCCACTTTTCCTCTATTCTCCCTTCAGGATCTTGCAACAGTAATCCCAAGTCTTGAACCATGGGGAATTGATCTTCTCTCTGTAAGTTGTTATTATTTACGAAATCTAAAAGTTGTTATCAGATAAGCTGGGTTACGTGAATGTATCGTGATATCATCTACTAAATCAACTGACACTGGTTAGAGTAATTGGTTCCGTACATAGTGTCTCTTTTGTCTTTGCCCAGATGGTGACTCTTGATTTTCTATTCTCTGGTATTCCACTCTTTAAGTTGCATCGTCTCACATTCAGTAATGCTACTACCGTTGCTCTTTTATAATGACAAATAGATCCCTTAAATCCAATCCCTCAGAAACAACATAATTAGTTTGTTAAAATATCTAATTCTTGACAGAAAAGTAACAGCATTGGGCTTCTTTAACTTGTGCTTTTATTTGCCAGAAAATGCTGCGCTGGAATCCTAGTGAGAGAATCACAGCCGTTGATGCTCTTAAGCACAAGTACTTCACTGATATTCGGAGTCCACTCTAATCATCTTTTTGTGTGTGTGTGTTCTGATGTCTTATGTACCGGTTTAGCAAATTGTAGGTAGGTATCATAGGGGAAAGAATGTATTGCTCGTATTCATTAACTTTTAGTTGGATCTTGCTTATAATCTTTTTGTGCCAACGCCATAACCGCTCAGACCTGGTACTTATTTTGAGATGCTTTGCTACATATTAACTTGGTATATCATATTTCTTTCCTTCCTTTACAATTATATAACATGTCCATGCGTGGCATAAATCTTTCCCATCTGGGCTCTTATTCTTAAACTATTGAAGAAGACTTATTAATTTCTAATTTAGACAATGTTATATTACTACTACTAGTTGCTGAGACTATATATAGTGTTCACTGTCTATACCTCTAGTGAAAGTTTTTATTTATAGCTAGCTACAGCCTACAGAGAGAGTATTTATTTATGATTTATTGTTGATTGCTTCTAGAGAGTATTTATTTATTAATGGTATGTATTATGTATGCCCTTCTGCAATGAAATTGCTTCGAGTACTTGAAACAACAAAATAGTTTAAACTAATATAACTTGAAACTTTAATATCTGTTATGTTATATATGGGCAGGGCAGGGCAGCTACGTCTTTTTTAGCCTTGATACATGGAAGTCATTTGACAAGTGTGTGTTAGTTATAAATCCCGACTCCTCGTCACTAGCCAGAAACAACACCGTATAAGCAACACCCTCTCTACTCTTCCACCTCTCCCCTGCCTTGCCTTCAGTAGTAAGCAGGCTCGTCCTTTACTGGATCCACCCTTTTATTCAATAGGTTTACGGATAAGAGGGCTGTCATTTCTTCCATGTTGAGAGGGAGGTTGGATGCCTGCCTGCATTGTTGAACAAATCACTACATGATGTCTAGTTTTCCTTTCCATGTTAGTGCTACTGCTAGCTAGCTGGACATCGGAACATTACAATAAATGTAACGCCGCCCTTGGCCTTGGATGGAAGAATCACCTAGGCCTCCCAGTTCATCAAGTATATCTGCGATGACCACCACGTGGTCCCCATTCTCCGCCAATAGCTTTGCTGTGGCTGCTCCCATTCCTCTTGCACCACCACTTTGACACCAACTTTCCCATTCAGCCTAAAAAATCAGTTTGCTAATTAATTGAGGGGATGGAAAAATGAAGTGAAAGCACATAAAAGGGTTCCTTTAATTTTGTCTGGTCTCCTAAAAAAGAGTAATCTTGGATAATTAGACAGAAGTAGTCTACTTTTCTTACATAAAAAAATTGTATTGTAGAATTTTATAAAGTTTTATTCAGGTAAAGTAGATAATTTTTGTCTAGTTATCTAATACTTTCTCTCTTGAAATTGAAAAAAAAAAAAAAAAAAAACCAAAGGCTTCGGCCGTTCTTAATTTTTTTAGTGGGGTAATAAGCAAATGATAAATCAAAATCTCCCTTATGCTACAATGACATTGATTCTTTTAGATCTGCGAGTAAGACGTTATTATTACGAGAATAAGAAAAATAAGTGAGTTACAACCGCTGATCAAGTATTTCTCGAAAAAGTTAAGAATTAATAATTTTTTTTAAAAATAAAATGGATTCGATCTTATACATAAGCGAGCGAGGATGGTAATAAGAGAAAGAAGAACAAAAATAATTAAATATTGTTATAAAACTTTAGCAAAGAATATAAAGATACTCTTATAATTGCTGCATAAATTTAGAGAGAATGAGCAAGAGAAGAAGAGAGAGAAACCTTCAAAGAAGTTATCTTTATTTTTATTTAGTAGCTTGCCTTATATAGGCAAGCAGAAGAGGAGGTTCAGTAGAGGAGTAGAGGAGAAGAGGAGAAGGGGGGAGAGTCACGGGGAAAAGGGGCGTCACGGGATTAGGGAATCATTTGTAATACTTCCCCTGATTTCCTATGATAGAAGATTATGTCTCATTAAAAATTTTGTTAAGAAAACTCAGTGGGAAAAAACTTAACGAAGGGAAAAAGAGTACATATCTTTTACATAAATATCTTAATTGACTGCCTCGTTAAAATCTTGTCAGGAAAAACTCATTGGGATAAAAACCGTGACTAAGGAAAAAGAGTACAGTCTTCCCCTCAAAAGGAATTCATTACTTCTTGATGAAATGTTGTCATAAGTCTTTTAGTCGACACATTCCAATCCTTTTTCGAAGTTTTGCAAACGTTGCATTTGGTAGAGACTTTGAAAATAAGTCGGCTAGATTATCACATGATCGAATTTGATGCACATCTATATCACCCTTCTTTTATAGCTCATGTGTGAAGAAAAATTTAGGTGAAATGTGCTTTGTTCTATCTCCCTTGATATACCCTCCTCTAAGTTGAGCAATGCATGCAGCGTTATCCTCATACAGAATTGTAGGAATGTCTTTGATTGATGGTAATCCACATGACTTTTGAATATGCTGAATAATTGATCTCAACCAAACACACTCTCTACTTGCTTCATGTATAGCGAGAATCTCTGAGTGATTTAAAGATGTAGTTGTCATGGTTTGCTTTGTGGATTTTCAGGATATAGCCGTGTCACAATATGTAAATACATAACCTGTTTGTGATCTTCCATTATGTGGATCTGACAAATATCCTACATCGGCATATCCAACCAATTGCGACGTTGAATTTCTTGGATAAAATAACCCAAGATCTATACTTCCACGGAGGTATCTCAAAATGTGTTTGATCACATCCCAATGTCTCTTAGTCGGAGAAGAACTATATCTTGCTAACAAGTTGACAGCAAAAGTAATATCAGGTCGTGTACAGTTTGCAAGATACATAAGAGCACCTATTGCACTTAGGTATGGAACTTCAGGTCCAAGAACTTTTTCCCCACTTTCTAGAGGCCGAAATGGATCTTTATCAACTTCTAAAGATCGAACAACCATCGGGGTAGTCAAAGGATGAGCTTTATCCATATGAAAACGATTGAGAATCTTTTCAGCATATGTGGATTGATGAACAAAAATTCCAGACGCTAAATGCTCCACTTGTATTCCCAAACAGAATTTTGTCTTTCCAAGATCTTTCATTTCAAATTCATCTTTTAAATAAGTAGCAGTTCTTGTGAGTTCTTCAGGAGTACCTACAAGATTCAAATCATCCACATATACAAAGAATAATGGAAAATCCACTTTGTAATTTCTTAATAAAAACACATGTATATACTTGATCATTTATATATCCATCTTTTATTAAATAATCACTAAGTCGATTATACCACATACGACCAGACTGTTTCAACCCATACAATGAGCGTTGTAACTTGATTGAATATATGTGACGTGGCCTTTGTGATTCAACCATTTTCAATCCTTCAGGGATTCTCATGTAAATCTCAATCGCTGGGTGAGCCATATAGTATCTTGTTACAACATCCATCGACGTGTTTCCAAACCTTCCATGGTTGCCATACCTATCGAAAAGTTAAAAGTGACTCCATCCATTATCGGAGAGTATGTATCCCGATAATCAATATCGTGTTTTTGTGAAAACCTCACACAAGTCGGGCTTTGTATCTCATAATTTCATTTTTCTCATTTCGTTTTCGTCATAAATACCCATTTGTTTCCAACCGGATTACACCCAAAGGTGTTTGACCATCGGTCCAAATACTTCTCTTTTCAACAAAGATTGTAGCTCAGTTTTGAATAAATCTTTCTATTTTGGCCAATCTTTTCTTTTCCGACATTCTTCCACGTTTTGTGGTTCAGGATCCGTGTCAGGAATCAAAGTAATATCTGATGCTATAGAGAAAGCAAATATATCGTCAATCACGACTTTGCTTCGATCCCATATTTTCTCATCATGTACATATTTATTGAGATCTCTTAGTGTTCATCTCTTATCCCTTCACTAAAATTTTGAACCTCTCCTAAGGCTATTCCCACTCTTGGAATATGTGCTGCTTCTGGAGCGATTTGTACCTCTTCTGGGGTTATTCCCATTCTTGGAATAAGTGCTACTTCTGGAGCGGGTATTCCTTCTGGGATTCCCTTATTTGCTTTTGATTTTCGTGGTACAAAGTCTTTTTTACTGTATCTGGCTTCCACGCTTCTGGCGTGGTTTAGATTCTTCTATTACCTTATTCGTCAATTCTCTAAGAATTAATTTTTCAATAGGTATTTCTATCCTTGCTGGAGTATTCACTGCAGGTGTATGTCACTTTAACATTTTTCTAGCATCATTAAATGCATCTGGCATTTGATTTGCAATATTTTGTAAATAAACAATTCTTTGAACTTCAATTTCACATTGTCCTGTACGAGGATCAAGTGAATTTAATTCTGATGCATTCCATGATATTTTAGAGGTTTTTTTATTTAAAACATTCCCTCCTCCTAATGGTGGAAATACAGATTCATCGAAATGACAATCTACATAACGTACAGTAAAAACATCTCCAGTTAAAGGTTCAAGATATCTGATAATAGAAGGAGAATCAAAACCAACATAAATACCTATTCTTCGTTGGGCTCCCATTTTAGTTCTTTGTGGAGGTGCAATTGGAACATATACCGCACTTTCAAAAACTCGAAAGTGTGATATGTTGGGTGTCTATCCAAGAACTAACTGTAGAGAGAAAATTTATGAAGAGCCGTTGGTCTTACTCGAATGATGGCTGCAGCATGAAGAATTGCATGACCCCAAACTGAGGTAGGTAAGTTAGCCCTTAACATTAATGGTCGTGCAATTAGTTGAAGTCTTTTTATTAAAGATTCAGCTAAACCATTTTGTGTATGAATATGAGGAACATAATGTTCAATAGAGATTCCAATAGTCATACAAAAATCATTAAAAGTCATTGATGAAAATTCAGCTGCGTTATCAAGTCGAATTGACTTGATTGGATGATCCGGGAACTGAGCCCGTAACTTGAATATTTGAGTAAGAAGTTTTGAGAAGGAAAAATTTCGAGAAGAGAGAAGACAAACATGACACCATCTAGTTGAAGCATCTATTAAAACCATGAAATATCGAAATGGGCCAGACAATGGTTGAATAGGTCCACAAATGTCTCCTTGAATTCTCTCAAGGAATTTTGGGGCTTCTTTATAAACTTTTACCGGTGATGGTCGAACAATTAATTTTCCTCGAGAACACACAACACAAGAAAATTCACTACTAGGAAAAACCTTCTTATCTATGAGAGGATGACCAGTAGAATTTTCAATAATACGACGCATCATAGAAGTACCTGGATAACCGAGTCTTTCATGCCAAAGCATAAAGGATTTGGGATCTATGATTTTTGAAATCATAACGGTATGAGACTCAATTGCTCTAATTTTCATAGTATATAATCCAGAAGAAATTGAATGAAGTTTTTCTAGGATATTCTTTTTTCCAGAAATAGTAGAAGTGATGAGAAGATATTCATTATCATTCTCATTGGTTGTTTCAATGTGAAAACAGTTAGGTTTGTAATATTCATGAACGCAATCAAATTGCACAAAATAAGCGGAAACGTGTAAAAATCAGAGTTTAAAATTTTACAAATCATATACCCAGATCACCCTTTATGCATAATTATTAATTAAACGAAAAGATATAAATAAGAATTATACCCTTGAAAATCCAAGTTTCCTCAGGTACAAGTTCACCTCCAATCCTTTTCGCGTTCAACTTGAATCCACCGGGTTTGGTTCCTTCCTTTGATCAACGTTAGCCACCCAAGTGTTTGGCCTCTAGAGGTGATCCACCAAGGAAGAAGAAGAATTCAAAAAGAAGGGCATTTGGCAAAACCCTAGTTTTTCTATCTCTCATAGAAAAGGGGTGTACTCTCCCAACTATTAAAATTGCGTATCCTATGAATACGTCAACAACCAACTCATCCATAATAAGACTCCTCTTATTTATAGATGTAGGCAACCCTCCTTAACAATTAAAAAATTGGGTTTTATTTTAATTAATTAAACTCCTTTAATTAATTAGGCTCCCTAATCTTATTAGGGATAATTAATTAAACTCTTTTAATTAATTTGCCTCCTAATCCTATTAGGATATTTGAGAGTACTTTTATTAATTAATTTCCAAACTTCTTTAGGAATTAAATAATAATAATAATATCAATAATAATAATAAGACTCCTCTTATTAATTTATATTTAATATTTCAAAATATTAAATAATAAATATTAAGCTATTTAATTTATTCTATCACCATAGATTAAATTAAATATACTTAACTTATTATTACGATTATGCCATTAACTTCTTAAATAATTATTCTTCCTTTTATGGTATGACCCTTTAGGTTCTCCATATTAAACCGGTTGTGAATAAATCAATTAGAACAATTCTAATCTTATTTAAATAAATAAATTAAACTAATAATTTATTTAAATAAATAATATTTATTCTACAATAGGGATAAGCCTCCCTAGCGATCAACGACTTTCCAGATAATATAGATTTCAACATTAATCATAAAAGAACCTTTGAGTAAATAGTTACCGTACAATTCAATCCTTCCACCATACAATGTCCCAATTAAATATATGACATGGAATTACTGTCAAGTCTTATTTTATTTAATTATATATATTTCGATCCTTAAATGCACAACACCAAAATAATGCAAATTAGAAACTCCTTTCTAATTTCATTCTGCCTTGGCCAAGGACTACTGTGTTGTCATTTATCGAATCACATAGGACATTTCTCTTCTTTTACTTGAAGTGGTAGATTCTTTATTGATCATACATTATCTCTATGTACAACTTATTATACCCAAGCATACCCTTTGATATACCCTATGGGTCTTAAGGAATAAGTCAAAGTATAACTCATCATACACAAGATACTATGATGATCTCAAGTCCAAGGATCACTTGTACTAGTATCACTACAGGAATTCCTATTGACAGGCAAGTAAAACTCCATTAGGTATTACTTAGCGAGCCACGTTCAGTGAACTTATTCTCTAATAAGCACCTGCATACTTGCTTTAATGTCTCCATACAAATGATCATGAGATCAATCATCCTCATCCAATGAGCAAGCAACGTATGTACCAATCTATCTGAATTCACTAATCACCAATTTAGTAATCCAAAGATTGGGAACTATTTTAGTTTTAAGATTTCTAAGAATTTAGATCTCATTAGAATGATCATCATCATTATTCTAAAAGCATTGCTTAAAACTATGAGTTTATCACATATTATAAAACAGCATCATGTAGATAATTAAAAGCCTTTAATAAATTAATACTTTTTATTAATAAATGAATAAGATTGTTACAAAGTATATGCTTTATCATCAAACATGATTGGCTTGTGTGCATACTACTTTCAATCTCCCACTTGCACTAAAGCCAATCGTCATGGTATCTCATACTCTTCTTCTAAGTGAGTGATTATCCCGCCGTTGGATAAGCTTCAAGAAATGGATATGTAATGTTGTTCCCGAGAGTTCACTATCACTATAGTGATTTCCCATCTTTCAATGATTCTTATAATCAAATGAAAATGCCACAACACCGCTTAGATCCAAGATGAGATATAGAACTATTCCTAGTTCTCGTAATGAACTTATCATCCAAACAATCAACTTGCGCCTTCATTTACATTATATACTTTGTCTTTATCACTAAACCAAAGAAACTCTTTCTTTGTTTGGAACCTTTCAAATTTATTGCACCACTTGCTCAAGGTAACGCTTTTACCTTAAAGTGGATTTTCTGTCGTCTTAGTCTCCGTCGAAAAACTTGAGTCATTAAGCCCTCTAGTTTTAATTCGCACCCACCATATATGATCACATCCTTAGTGCCAGGTTAAGTACTTTAAGATGTTTTCACCGCCTCACGTTGAACTTCTCCGAATTATGATCGATCAATATCAGGTCTCGTACATTTCATTACATACATGATAGTTACTCATGCGATCTCTATTTTTGGAGTCTTTGGGGACTATTAAGAGAGATACACTCCATGACTCATCAGCATGAGATATCTCTTGGAGTTTGCCATGCTAAACGACTTTAGCATCAAATGAATATACGTTCCTTGGGTTAAGCCGAGCATCCTATTAAATCTATCTATATAGATTTGCATCCCTAATTAAGATACTCTTCCCAAATCATTCATGGAGGAATGTTTAGACAACTTTATCTTTACTGATTGCAGCGTTGGTATGTAATTCTTCATCCGTAGTATATCAACATATAATACTAATAATTTTACGATGCTCCCACTTACCCTTTTGTACACACTAGAACTCTTACCTCATTGTATGTAACTCTAGATCATCATCTTTTATGATGCGTACCTCATCATCATCATCCATGATGAATCCATACCTCTAGGTATCTTCTTGACTATTCCGCATTTACGATTATCTTTGTGTGTACAATAGGTCTATCTACAGGTTCCTCTTATTTGACTTATAATGTTTTGTGGTTCTTGAACTCTTCAAGATCTATAATCCTCCCACTAGCCCCTTCAATGATAAACATCTTTATCTTAGAAGGAAGCGTGTTTCGCAACAAACACCTTTTTGCTAAGTAGGATTATAGAACATGTGACGCCCCCAAAATTAGGTATACATCACCCATCTTGGGTAGTCAGATACATGGTACAGAATTTAAATACAACTTACTAATATAACTGTCGTGTACAATACGACATAAACTGTGAGTTTGAATACAAATATTGTCTACTAGATATTATACAAACTCAAAAGGAGTCCTCATTATAATTATTTTCACACTATTTCACAGAATAGTGAGGACTACTAATGCTATCCTCTGGACCATTACTCTGTTCCCAGACTCGTCCCATTATTCTCATTTCACAAGAGAAAAAGTGAAAGAAAGGGTGAGCTCAACTAGTTCAAGAAGAAATATTATGACTAAGATAATGCGTAATAAATTATCATTAGCCTACAACATGTTGTTAAACCGATAAAATATAATGAACATCAAGTTTAACTACAAATGAACCAAAGAATCCATTAAAAGAGTCAAATAGAAAATAAAATCTACTATCTTTTATGATTTAAAAGGTTTTCATCATCGTTATAGTCCGAGACTCGAATTTTAATAAATATTTCACATCATCGAATCACCCCTCGCACTACTTCGCCGAGGATATTCTTTAGTATCACGACCACAATTATTCATGCACTACGGGCCAAGAATATTTGTGTATTCATTAATGGTCATGATCATGCCAACAACTCGTCCCATCAATGCACTACGGACCACCGAGGATTTTTACCACATCATTTGTAACATTACGGTCATGATTACAATAGAATAGTCTCTCGTCATAATCATACCAAGTCTATCTATGCACTTCAGTGCCACGAGATGACTTTCAACATAATATAAACATGAGGATGATGACAAAGGATATAAGAATTCAATAAAACAAGTTCAAGAATTAATTTATCTAGGAACCAATAACATCCAAATCATCAATATGATCTTCGCTTTGTAGAGTAAAAATTCAAGAATACTTAGAAGAATATTTCCATGAAAGGATACTTTGGATGAAGCGCAAATATCAAGGATATTCCAATAATTTCATGTATGATAGAAGTCAAAGTTTTAACCAACCGAGTATAATAAAGAATAGAATAACAAAAGAAATCACCATGCATGCGATAGAATTGCACAGCAAAAGTTATTTCAATGAATAATAAATAACGGAACCCAGTCCCGCCAGAAACGCATGAGCGTGATATTCCAACGAAATAATAAAGAATGGAACCAGTCCGTCGTAAAACACATGACGATGGATGTTCCAATGTAATAATAATAAAGACGAAACCAAGTGCAGTGTAAAACACACGCATGTGATGTTCCAATGAATAATAGAATAATATCACCAAGTATAGGGTAAACCACGATCAAAGTTATTCCAATGAATAATAAGCAATGGAATAACAACAGATTCTCTTCATGAATAAGAAAGAATAACACCCCTTACTTTTAGTAGGAGATTGAATCTTTAACGATGGTGTAGTAACAAAATACTCTTCTTCTTTCTCTCTATTCTCTCTATACTTTCTCTCTCTATAGCTTGAATGAATTAAGTGAAAATAATGAAGCACTAGGCCTCTATTTATAGAAGATTTCTAGCTTAGCACCTGCCATGTAAAAAGGCAAGTGGCTTGACGACTGGTGATGTGAAAAGAAAAGTGGTTTGACGCCTGTAATGTGAAACGACAAGTGGTTCGGCCTTTTGTAATATGAAACGGCAAGTGGTTTGACGTCTGGTAAAGGTAATTACTATTGACGAAGGTAATTACTATTCACAAAGGTAATTACTATTGACGAAGGTAATTACTATTGACGAAGATACTCTTAGATGATGACATATGGGCCCCCCATAAAATAATCAAACTTACCACAAATGTCTCATAACAGACTCTTTATATATATCAAGGATTGAATAAATATTACCACAAATCATTTTATTTTTATTCAACACATATTTAATCTTTCAACAATTATTAATCATTTATAACTTGTCGTCTCAATTATTGATTTAATACTATAACATATTATACGATGATGATCTTTGTGATAATAATTTAATCAATAATATAAGAGATATGATGCAAATTACATCAGTAGCAATAATTGAAAGCATAGGTGAAAGTGACTTCTCACGTAAGCATCAATAATCAATATCGTGTCTACTTATACAACTACGCCAGTATTCATCGTACTTTTACTACCGGGTAGTTCAATGCTTTTAACGGTAACACCTCTGCCGTTATTTTTATAGAAAGATAATTTTGTCGCTTTCTAACTACGACAAATACTTCCGCTAGGGGTCCACCACTAATTGAGCCGTCGTCATCGAATATTCCCTCACAAAAAGAATATTCCCCACCAAAACGAATATTTTATAACAACTTGCTTACTTTGCAAAATTTATAAATATTACCCACAACTATAACATTATATCAAATTTATTCCATAATATTCAAAAATAATATTTATAGAAAATTCATCTTTATTTATAAAAGTTGGTCTCTTACAACCTCCCTTCTTATGAAATTTCTACCTCGAAATTAGGTTACGACTGGTATGTCGAAGAGGTAAGGATACCTTGATTTCATTTCAGATTCTAACTCCCAAGTCATTTCCTCAACATCGTGGTTCCTCCACAAAACTTTGACTTGAGGTATAACATTGGGCGTAGAATATGTTCCTTATAATCCAAGATTTGAACAGGAACCTCTTCATACGTCAAATCTTCCGCTATTTCGTCTGGTTCTAACTCAATAATGTGGTTCGGGTCTTTCACATATTTACGTAACATGGATATGTGAAAACGTTATGAACACGAAGACATACTTGGCGGTATGCGAGTCTATAGCCCGAGCCCTACTCGATCGAGGATTAAAATGGACCGATGAATCGAGGATTGAGTTTTCCTCTCTTTCCAAATCTTGTAACTCCTTTCCATGGAGCAACTCTTAACAACACATGATCTCCTATATCGAATTCCACGCCCTTTCGATGAAGATCGGCATAACTCTTTTTATGTCGATTTTGTGAGGTTTTTATATACGTCGTTGTCGGATCGTTTGAATCTTTTCCGTAGTCATACGTACCAACTCTGGTCCCAACAACGTTACTTCACCCACCTCATCCCAGCATACTGGAGAACAACACTTTCTTTCATACAACGCTTCGAATGGAGCCATGCCTGTGACGACCCCAAAATAGGTATACACAACACCCATTCTGAGTCGCCAAATACATGGTACAAGAAGCAAACTACAACTTCAATAATACAAATGTCGTGTGAAATATGACAATATATATCTTTATGAGTTTAAATATAATATTGTCTTCTAGACAATATCCACACGCAAATAAATCCCCATCATAATTATTGATTCATTATTTTACAAAATGGTGAGGACTACTAAACAACTCTCTCTAGAACCTTCATTCCACACCCCGACTAAGTACTTTCGCTACATTCTCGCCTCCCGAGAAGAAAAATGGAACAACAAGGAAAAGGGTGAGCTCAACTAGCCCAAAAAAAATATTATGACTAAGATAATATACAACAAATTATCGTTTGTCTTCAACAGGAAAAAATTTGATAGAATACAATAGACAACAAGTTTCGGATCAATATTCGCATGGCGAAATAATAATTCATAGAAGAGTTACGTAGAGAATGAAATCTACTATAATCTATGAATTTAATAGTCCATCATCAATATTTTATCCTCAGTAACATCACCAATATGCATCCGAATCAAATATTCATCTTTGCACTACGTGCCAAAGATATTCATCGATTAGTCATGTTCATTTAAACACTGCTCATCTTTACACTACAGCCCAAAGATATTAATCAATCGGTCATGTTCATCTCAACACTGCTCATCTTTGCACTACAGCCAAAGATATTCTTCAAATCATTCATCTTTTGCACTTCTGGGCCAAAGATATTCAATAATATCATCATTTAAGACCGAGGATGATGAAAATATTTTTAAGAAACGAATCCAAAGTGAAACAAAATGACAAGGATTAAGGATTAAGGATTCGTACTTGGTTTTATCCACGCCCAAAAATACCTCAAAATAATCATAGTGGTGTAAAATTCAAGAATGATCAAAACATGGATACAATCGAGTTAGTATACGAGAATATATGTTTTGACGAAAAGAAGAAATTTTATTTTTCTAAATGAATAATCAGATATCGTGAATAAGTGCCGTATACGTGAATAAGAACTCAGACACCAAAAGATAGAAATTCCACAAAAACATCTTCACGCTTACTGAATAAATAGTAACTCGTGAATAAGAACTCATGAATAAGAAACTCGTGAATAAGAACTCATGAATAAGAACCCCAGACATGAAAAAGTTCCAAATTTGATAAAACTTCAGATCAACATTTCAAAGATAATGATATTGAAGAAATAATATCATTACGAAAAAATAATAATAATATCCCTTACCTCGAAAGATCAAGATTGTAGAATTTAAACACCGGATATAAAGGCTATGACTTGGACTTGCAGATAGCAATACTCAAAGTATACTCAAAATACTCGTAAGAATACGCTCGATAATATAGAGAGAAAACTTCAGCCACGGTGTGATTTTTAATTCTAACCCAAGACCCTATTTATAGAAATTACTTAGAACACCAAAAGCGGAAAAATTTAATAAATTAATAATATAATTATATTATTTTCTACACATGTCTAGAATCTGATTTCAGCCATCAAACACATGCCACCTTCTAGAAAAAAATAAGAAAAAAACGTTTTTCTAATTTTAAATATTTTAAACTTCCAAAATCAATTATTTTGAGCTTGAACTTCAATAATTCATAATAAATAGCCCTTTCATCAGAAAATTCGAATCTTGCGAGTTTTTATAGGAAATTCAATTCTCTACAACTTTACAGAAGA
Organism: Panax quinquefolius; assembly: GCA_020205615.1. Taxonomy (NCBI): domain Eukaryota; kingdom Viridiplantae; phylum Streptophyta; class Magnoliopsida; order Apiales; family Araliaceae; genus Panax; species Panax quinquefolius. Next base: position 11,350,816 of record CM035173.1, on the reverse strand, counting down.
AAGTTTTTCCAAATTCCAATCAAAATTGACCAAAAATCCACAAACGGGCAATTTTACAAAGTTATAAATCAAATTTCAGATCAATAAATGGGGTCCAATCGACATGTTTAACATGTTTTAAACATTTATTGCAACAAAATACTCTTCCTCCTCGTATACTCATATATCCCACATTCGTTTGTAAAATATCACCGTTAATATATTATTAAAATAATATATTTAAATGAATTATTTTATCAAAAAAGATAAAATATTAATTTTCAACAATTGTCATTTTAAAATTTTCTCCATCTATATCCACATAAAATCAATATTTTCCTCATCATATAAATCAATAATTAATTATTCACAAATAATATTACGTAATCACAATATTGACAACCAGTGCGCCTTGTGAGGAAGAGGGGGCTTTCCAATAAGAATTTCTTCTTCTCTTGGCAAGCATTAGGTGACCAAACCTCTCCTTAGATGTAACTTTCTAGACATTGCCAATAATGTTATCTAATAATATTATTCGGATAATATGAATTATTGCTTCGATAATGAAAGATCTTGTGTAATGACAATTATCAAAACAATGAAGATATAAAATATCAACGCAAAGAATTATTAACTCAATAAAATATCGAATAAGAAATTACCGTAACCATTATTGAGTAGTGCCTTCACGTAAGAATCAATAATTGGTGCAATACTGTGCTTCTTGCTTCAACAACGCGTATTAGTGTGTTTTAACCAAGGGTATTCCAACAAGATAATTGGTAGAATAACTACGCCAGTTATTTAAAAACAACTTATATTTGTCGTTTTCTTCATCCAATCGCTTTCAGTTATGGGGCTCCACACATGGTCGCTTGTCGTCGCATTTAATATTCCCCGACTGCATTTAATATTCCCACTTGCTTATTTTGAAATATTTGCATATTTAACCCTTAACTATCCACATTAATCAAATCAACCCTTACTATTTCAAAATAATAAATAAAGGAAATTCCTTTTTATTTAAAAAAAATTTCGGGGTCTTACAATGCCAATACTTGCTTTATAACTGTTGTTGTAGGAAAACTCCACCAATAGTAAGAACTTGTCCCAACTTCCCTTGAAATCAAGGACACAGAGTCTTAATAGATCTTCAAGAGTTTGAATAGTCCTCTCCGACTGTCCGTCTGTCTGAGGATGATATGCCGAGCTAAATCGTAAGTCTGTGCCCATAGCTTTTTACAAACTAACCCAAAATCGTGAAGTGAATCTTGGGTCTCGATCAAAAACTATGGATACCGGCATACCACGTGCGATCTTTACAATCTCGTTTATGTAATATACGAGCAAGACGTTTAAGTGTATAAGTTTCTCAGATTTAAAGAAATGAGCGACTTGGTCAATCTATCAACAATGACCCAAATCGCATCTATGCCTTGAGAAATCTTAGGAAGACCGTGAACGAAATCAATGGTAATGTGCTCCCACTTCCATTCGAATTTCAAGTGGTTGCAATGGACCTTTTGGTACTTGATGTCTGCTTTTAACTCGTTGACAAGTTAGACACCTTGAGATAAACAAATATATCTCTCTCTTCATATTGCTCCACCAAAATGTATGTATTTATATCATGATACATTTTGGTACTCCTGTGATGGATTGCAAATGGTGTGTTGTGCGCCTCCATCATGATATTATACTTTAAATCGTATTCATTAGAACACAAAGTCCGAGTTGACTCAAGTATTCCTTCTTCATCGATTCTTGCTTCGCATAGCACCTTCTTGCACTTTCTTCCTCATACGCATCAACTCTGTGTCCAGAGCTTTGCAGCAACTTTAACTTTATTGATTAAAGTCGGTTCTACTTTCAGATACTCGCTTATCATCACACGCGTCCCTCAGAGTCTTTAACTCTATCTCCATCCTTTGCAAGTCACACAAAATGGGCCTTTGCGTTGACAATATCGCACTCAGTGCTTGTATATGATCTTCTACTCAATGCGCCGCCTACCACGCTCGCTTTTCCGGGATGGTATTGGATGGTATGATCATAATCTTTCAACAATTCAAGCCAACGCCGTTGTCGCGTGTTGAGTTCCTTTTGAGTGAAGAAATATTTGAGGCTTTTATGATCCGTAAAGATCTCCACTTTCTCCCCATACAAGTAATGCCTCCAAATTTTAAGTGAAAACAACGCTAACTCTAGATCATGAGTAGGATAATTCCTCTCATATTCTTTGAGTTGTCGCGAGGCATAAAGTTATAACTTTTCATGTTTCATGAGAACACATCCCAACCCTTTGCTCAAGCATCACCATGGATGACAAATCCTCCGAAAGCAAGATGGTATTGTAACACAGTCTTTGAAATAAGTCTCCTCTTGAGTTCTTGAAAACTCTTCTCACATTCTTCGCTTCCAACCGAAATTTGTATCTTCCGAGTCACCGAAATCATGGAGTAGCGATTCGAGAAAATCCTTCCACGAATCTCCGATAATATCCAAATTTAAACCGAGAAAGCTACGTACTTGGTCCATCGATTTAGGTTGTTCCCACTTTGAATAGCTTCAATCTTTCTTTGGGTCAATGATATTCCATGACTTGATACCACGTGCCCAAGGAATGCTACTTCTTCAAGCCGAACTCGCATTTCTTCAACTCGGCATAAAGCTTATATTCACGAAGCTTTTGGAGTGTCGTACCTTCAAGTGTTGCTTTCATGATCTTCACACTACTTTTGGAATAAATAAGGATGTCATCAATAAAGACGACCACAAAGTTATCCAAATATTCCTTGAATACTTGGTTCATCATATCCATGAAGGCGGCAGAGGAGCATTAGTCAATCCAAAGGACATGACTAGAATTCATAATGCCCGCATCGAGTTCCGAAAGCCGCCTTTGAATGTCACGGCTCTAATCTTCAATTGGTGGTATCCAAACGAAGATCAATCTTTGAAAAGAATTTGGCTCTTGCAACCGGGTTAAACAGTCATCAATACATGGCAATGGATACCTATTTTTATGGTGACATGATTCAACTCCCGATAATCAATATAAAGTCGCATACTCCCATCTTTCTTCTTCACGAATAGAACAGAGCACCCCAAGGAGAAGTACTAGGACGAATAAAGCCAATGTCTAACAATTCCTCGCAGCTGGGTCTTTAACTCCCCGAAGTTCAATAGAGCCATTCGATATGGGGCTTTGGAAATAGGTTTTGTACCGGGTTCAAGGTCGATACAAAATTCAATTTCACGCCTGGGGTAGGCCAGAAGTTCTTCTGAGAATACGTCAGAAATTTATTAACAATAGAAATATCGCTCAAAACCGGCGTATTTTTGTTTAAATCAGTGACATGAGCTAAAAAAGCTTGACATCCGCTTTTCAATAAACGAATAGCTTTATGGCTTGAGATTACCGTGATTGATTTTAATGGTTTGGTCGTTTGAATTCAAGATAATAGGTTGGTTAGGAATATGAAAGCTAACAACCTTACGAAAACAATCAATTTTTGCATGATAAGTAGTTAACCAATCAATCCCAGAATCACGCCAAATGCAAGTATTTTTAATGAAATAAGATCGACAGTAATGTGAGGGTACCGATTTGAACCAAACAAGACTTATAAATGTGGGATGTAATGAAGGTTTCTCCCAACGGAGTTTCCACAGATAAGTCAAAGTCTAATTTCTCCGAGTTAAATTTAATCGATGAGCCGCAAGTAGGAGAAATAAAAGAATGGGTAGAACCGGTATCAAATAAAGTATAGACTTCATTAGAGTTTATGATAAGCTTACCCGTGATGACCTCATTCGGGTTCGCTTGCTCTCTCTGAGGTCACAACAAACGCCTCCCTCAGACTACCTATGGCTTTGACTTTTCTCGACTGACCTTTGGTACCTCCATCCTAGTTGAATTTGTCTTCTGTGAACGAAAAATCGAGCTAAGTGACCTTCTCTTCCACAATTATAACATGTTTTGACTAAGACATGGCTAGCTTTGATCGATGTGTCCCTCTCCTCCGCTTTTGAAGCATATGATAGGTGGTCTTTCTCCTTCCTTAACAACGGTGTCAAAATTGACGCTCTTTCCATCATTGTTGAATCTCCTTTTCTTGAAATGTCCATTCTTATTTTTTGGGCCTGATTACCACCAAGTGGTTACCATATCCGCCTGTTGATTCCTCCACGCTTGTTGTCACCGCTTCGATGACTACTCTGGTGGTATTATAATTTTTCCCACGCTTCTTTTAGTTAAGGTTGACTCGTTATCGCGCTCCACTAACCGAGCCCTATTTACAATATCTCAATACAAACACGCTTTATGAGAAATAAGATGTTGACGATTCTATTTCAAACCACTTAAAAACATTCGCCATTCTCTCTTCATTATCCACCAAGGGGACACAAAACCGTGATAACTCCGCAAATTTTGCCTCGTATTACGACACGGCCATATTGTTTTGTTCCAACTTGATAAACTCCACCTCCTTCATGTGGCAAATACTTTCGAAAAAGTATTTGTCGTTGAATGCCTCCGGAACTTCTCCCAAGATATCTTCAAGACAAAGAGTTGAGTACGCTTTACCGATTCCCACCAAGAATCCGCTTCCGCCGCAACAACATAAAGGCAAGAAGGGAACCTTTTGCTCTCTGAGCATCCCAAGACATCAAATATCTTGGTAATGCTTTATCCATGCTTCCGCCAAGTGGTTTTGGCTCTCCTTAAACTCCGGTGGTCCCAGCTCCTTGAATCGCTTTAATGCGGTGACCGCCGAGAGTTTTTTCGTGTTTCCACCTACGTTTTGGACAAGAGTCGCTCTACTTTCTTGTTGCATGAATTACGCATAAAGCCTCCGAACATTTGATCATTCATCATTTGGTCAAGGTTGTTGTTTGCATGAGAGGATTGTCGCCCTCCGATGCACATTATCCTCGATTATTGATATGTGGTGAATCAACGATCGCTTTGTGCTCCATTGCTATTCTCGACATTCTCGGATGTCATTTTCGAGATATCGCCACAAAACAAAAGGTTAATTGACATGTAACATATTATCCCTATATTCGACACCACCAATAAAATAGTACATAAACTTAGGTAGGTCATACTAAGCGAAGGTATTCCCCGCCTCCCTCCTAGTACTATTTCTCACATCTTAGCCAGGATCATATCCTAAGCTTTGATACCTCAACCGTGACGCCCCCAAAATTAGGTATACATCACCCATCTTGGGTAGTCAAATACATGGTATGTAATTTAAATACAACTTACTAATATAATCGTCAGGTATAATACGACATAAACCGTGAGTTTGAATACAAATATTGTCTACTAGATATTATACAAACTCAAAAGGAGTCCTCATTACAATTATTTTCACACTATTTCACGTAATAGTGAGGACTACTAATGCTATCCTCCGACCATTACTCCGCTCCCCGACTCGGCTAAGTCCCAAATATATTCTCATTTCAAGAGAACAAAGGAAAGAAAGGGTGAGCTCAACTAGTTCAAGAAAATATTATGACTAAGATAATGCGTAATAAATTATCATTAGCCTCAACAAAGGTTAAACCGATAAAATATAATGAACATCAAGTTTAACTACAATGAACCAATAATCCATTAAAAGAGTCAAGTAGAAAATAAAATCTACTATCTTTTATGATTTAAAAGGTTTTTCATCATCATTATAGCCGAGACTCACTTTTAATAAATATTCCACATCATCGAATCACCCCTCGCACTACTGACCAAGGATATTCTTTAGTATCACGACCACAATTATTCATGCACTACGCCAAGAATATTTGTGTATTCATTAATGGTCATGATCATGCCAACAATCATCCCATCAATGCACTACGGGTCACCGAGGATTTTTACCACATCATTTGTAACATTACTACCATGATTACACCGAATAGTCTCTCGTCATAATCATACCAAGTCTATCTATGCACTACAAAACCCACGATGACTTTCAACATAATATAAACATGAGGATGATGACAATGATATAAGAATTCAATAAAACAAGTTCAAGAATTAATTTATCTAGAACCAATAACATCCAAACTCATCAATATGATCATCGCTTTGTAGAGTAAAATTCAAGAATACTTAGAAGAATATTTCCATGAAAGGATATCGGATGGATGAAGCGCAAATATCAAGGATATTCCACTAATTTCATGTATGATAGAAGTCAAAGTTTTAACCAATCGAGTATAATAAAGAATGGAATAACAAAAGAAATCACCATACATGCGATGATAGATCAAGACAGTGAGTTATTCCAATGTAATAATAAATAACGGATTGAGTCCCACAGTGAAAATGCATGCATGATGGGATATTCCAACAGAATAATAAAGAATGGAACCAGTCCCACAAAACACACAAAATGTGATGTTCCAATGTAATAATAATAAAGACGGAACCAGTCCGGTAAAACACACGCATGTGATGTTCCAATGAATAATAATAAAAAGATTTTAACCAGTCCTGTAAAACACACAAAAGGATGTTCCAATAGAATAATAGAAGAATATCACCAAGTATAGGGTAAACCATTTATACAAAGTTATTCCAACAGTAATAATAAGCAATGGAATAACAACAGCTTCTCTTCATGAATAAGAAAGAATAACACCCTTTTTACTTTTAGTAGGAGATTGAATACTTAAAGAGTGTAGTAATAAAATACTCTTCTTCTTTCTCTCTTATTTTCTCTATACTTTCTCTCTATAGCTTAAATGAATTCGTGAAAAATAATGAAGCACTAGGCCTCTATTTATAGAAGATTTCTAGCTTAAGACCGCCATGTGAAAAGGCGCAAAGTGGCTTGATGATCCGGTGATGTGAAAAGAAAAGTGGTTTGACGCTTTTGAATGTGAAACGACAAGTGGTTCGACGCTTTTGTAATATGAAACGACAAGTGGTTTGACGTCTGGTAAAGGTAATTACTATTGATTTAAGGTAATTACTATTCACAAAGGTAATTACTATTGACGAAGGTAATTACTATTACGTAAGAGACTCTTAGATGATGACATATGGGCCCCCATAAAATAATCAAACTTACCACAAATGTCTCATAATGCACTCTTTATATACATCAAGGATTGAATAAATATTACCACAAATCATTTTATTTTTATTCAACACATATTTAATATTTCAACAATTATTAATCATTTATAACTTGTCGTCTCAATTATTGATTTAATACTATAACATATTATATAGATGATAATTGTGACAATAATTGAATCAATAATATAAGAGATATGATGTAGCAATTCATCGTAGCAATAATTGAGCATAAATAAAGTGACTTCTCACGTAAGTATCAATAATCAATATCGTGTGCTACTATACAACTAACACGCCAGATTCGTATTTTTACTACCGGGTAGTTCAACGCTTTTAACAGTAACACCTCTGCTAGTTATTTTTATAGAAAAATAATTTTGTCATTTTCTAACTACGAATAATACTTCCGCTAGGGGTCCACTAATGATTGAGTAAATTGTCATTTAATATTCCCCGACAAAAAGAATATTCCCCACCAAACGAATATTTTATAACAACTCACTTACTTTGCAAAATTTATAAATATTACCCACAACTATAACATTATATCAATTTATTCCATAATTTTCAAAAATAATATTTATAGAAAATTCATCTTTATTTATAAAAGTTGGGGTCTTACAGAACATATACCCTAAAATTACTTTAGGATGTCCCACAAATCTGAACTTGTCAAATCTTGTCCCAAGCTTATCCTTTGTAACCGTTTCATATAAGTTGGACAACCCCCTATCTTAACATACTTAAGATTAGGAATCCTCCCCGCCCATAACTTTTATGGAGTCTTGGGGCCCAAATGGATTTTGCAGTTACCTTTTTCGTGATATGCGACCATTTCTAGGACATGACCTGAGGATACTTTGGAATGTCGGTAAAATCATTATGGACCGCACCATGTCCAACAAGGTACGATTTTTCCTTTCAGATACATCAATCAATTATTGCGTATCATGAGGCGTCCATTATGAGAAAACCATTTGAGATGATCTAGAAACTTATTGCTCAAGTATTTATTCCTTGATCTAATCAAAGAATCTTAATACTTTGTCAATTTGTTTCACTTCTGAATACTTTGAACCTTTCAAATAATTCACAATTGAAGTTCATCAAATACAAACATTCAACTCTTTGAATGATCATCTCCTCTTTCTTATACTAGTTTGTTCAATTTGCAAAATAATTTTTACATAAGTCAAGTACACAAAATCCATTAAGTAATATTTCAGTTCTATACAAAACATTATTATTATACATGTAAACGACAAATTGTTCTTAATTATATTATACCAAAAAATTTTATTGTCCAACAATAAAATGGAAATAATGTTTCTAACAAGAATTGGAATACAATAACAACTTATTGACTTAATTGATTTGCCCGTAGGCAGTGCTAAACTATAAGTTTTTATGGCTAATGTAGCAACCTTTGTTTCATTTCCCATACATAAGATTACTTATCTTTGTTTAGCTTTCTACTTCTGCTTGGTCTCTTCATAAATCTATATTTATGATAACCAAAGTCGGTATCCAATACCCAAGTAGAACATTGACTTAAAGAAAAATTTATTTTAAATCATGAACAAATTTGTATTTGCAACCGAAACTTCACTAAGCTTCTTTGGTTAGCCTCTGCAAGATACTTCTCGCAATTTCTTTCAGTGTCCAGGCTTATTGCAGTGGAAGCAAACTCCTTTGCTATCCGTGACGCTTTTGTTCTTATTATCCTTTGTTTTTGCCTTCTATATTTACCTTCTTAGAATCGTTCTTCTTTTTTAGAAGATCCTTTGGCCCCTACCAAGAAGACTTCGGCCTTCTTGGTTGAAATTGACTCTCAACATTTTTCAACATGTTAAGCAAATCAAATGAGGTGATATCTAGCTTGTTCATATGAAAAATTCATAACAATTGTGAAAGGATTCCGGGAGTGAGTGCAAGATCAAATCTTGGCTCAACTCTCCTTCCATGACAAAACCTGTTGTCCTAATTGATCAATTAAATTGATAATGTTAAGGACTTTTATCTGTACTGTAGTGTCATCGGTCATTCTATATCGGAAGAGCTCCTTAGATATTTGATATCTATCAAGTCCTACTTTCCTCACCATCAACTACTTGATGTGCAGGAATATAGTAGGAGCATCCATAGTTTCATGCTGACGCTGAAGCTCATTACTCATGGATGTGAGCATGATGCATTGAGCCAATCGCATCATCATCTTGCCACTTTCTAAAAGTAGCAATTTCTTCCTCGTGAGGCATTATTCTGCAACCATTGCGAGGATAGGCGACATTAAGGACATAAGATAGCTTTCCATGAGAATTATTCTCAAATTCCTTAACCAATCCGAGTAATTCGGTCTGGTTAAATAACATCTAATATGTTTCGCAGTGATAGTAATTTAGACATTGTAAAAATCTATAAATGAATTTGTAATTAACAATATTTTAACATACATTCTTTTATTAATTACCAAAATAAATTAGGACTTGTTTTACATTGGTATCTCCCACTATTTTCTTCAAACTATATTACCCTCACTTATATAGTTCGGCAAAATCTAATTAAAGATATGCTAGTGAGAATAAGGATCCCATTTCAAATGTATATAATATTGTGGTGACACAACAAACTATATATAAATAAATAGGTAGACAACCCTTGTCAATTACATCAACTATGCAACTCCTTGTATTTTGCCTCTTAGATTATTTTGATCAAGTGGTGGCATACCCGAATCAAAATTATCCAAGTTAAGTCCAACCTAGCACTCCATATATTCAAAAAAGAAAAATATCATCATTGTGGTGACACAACAAAACAATATTGTTCAATTTTCTTTATAAGCATCAAATGTGATAAATTAACATCTTAAATACTTAATACTTGCTGTGACACCCCCAAAATAGGTATACATCACCTATTTTGAGTTGTCAATACATGGTACAGAAATAACTACAACTTTATTATTACAACCGTAAAACTGTGAGTTTGAATACAAATATTATCTTCTAGACAATATCTATACTCAAATAAATCCTCATCATATTTATTGATACATTATTTTACAAAAATGGTGAGGACTACTAAACAATTCTTTCTAAAACCTTCATTCCATACCCCACTAGCACATTCGCTTATATTCTCGCCTTTCCGAGAAGAAAATGGAACAAAAGGAAAAGGGTGAGCTCAACTAGCCCAAAGAAAGAATATTATGACTAAGATAATATACAAAAATTACCGTTAGTCTTCAACAGGAAAAATCTAATAGAATACAATAGACAACAAATTTTAAATCAATATTCGCAATGAAAATAATAATTCATTAGAAGAGTTAAGTAGAGAATGCAAACTACTATCTTCTATGTATGAATTTAAAAGTTCATCGCCTATCTTTTATCCTCGAACATCAATCAATATACATCCGGAATCACATATTCATCTTTGCACTACAGCCCAAATATATTCATCACCGGTCATGTTCATCTAAACACTGCTCATCTTTTGCACTACTGTGCCAAAGATATTCTTCAGAAATCATTCATCTTTGCACTACAAAGCCAAAGATATTCCATAATATCATCATTTAAGACCTAAGATGATGAAAAATATTTTTAAAGAAACGAATCCAAAGTGAAAACAAAATGACAAGGATTAAGGATTAAGGATTCGTACTTTGTTTTATTCACGCCCAAAAATACCTCAAAAATAATCGCAGTGGTGTAAAATTCAAGAATGATCAAAACATGGATACAATCAAAGCTAGTATCCGTAATAGATATTTTGACTTAAAAGAAAATTTTATTTTTCTATGAATAATGCCAGATACGTGAATAATGGTCGATACGTGAATAGTAATTCGACACCAAAAGATAGAAATTTCCCAAAAAACATCTTCACGCTTTCATGAATAGTACTCGTGAATAAGAACTCGTGAATAAGAACTCATGAATAAGAATCTCGTGAATAAGAACTCGTGAATAAGAACTCATGAATAATAGTAACTCTCGTGAATAGTAACCCCAACATGAAAAAGTTCCAAATTTGATAAAAAGTTTCAACTAATATTTCAAAGATAATGATATTGAAGAAATAATATCATTTGAGAAGAAAATAACATCCCTTACCTCGAAAGATTAAGATTTCTAAATTTGGAATACTGGATATAGTCAAGGAACTTGCACCGCCTAACAATACTCAAAGTATACTCAAAATACTCACAAGAATACGCGATAATATAGAGAGAAAAACTTCAGCTCGGGTGTGATTTTCAATTCTAACCCAAGACCTATTTATAGAAATTGCTTAAACACCAAAAGCGTAAAATTTAATAAATTAATAATATAATTATATAAATTTCCTACGCATGCCTAGAATCTGATTTCAGCCATCAAACATATGCCACATTCTAGAAAAAGTAAGAAAAAACGTTTTTCTAATTTTAAATATTTTAAACTTCCAAAAATCAATTATTTCGGAGGTTCAGAACTTCAATAATTCATAATAAATAGCCCTTTCATTAGAAAATTCAAATCTCATGAGTTGTTATAGGAAATTCAATTCTCTACAACTTTGCAGAAGAAAGTTTTTCCAAATTCCAAATAGAAATTGACCAAAATCCACAAACCAAGCGATTTTACAAAAGTATAATCAAATTTCAAATAATAAATGGGGTCCAATTTACATGTTTAACATGTTTTAAACATTTATTGCAACAAAAATACTCTTCCTCCTCAGATACTCATATATCCCACATTCGTTGTAAAAATATCACCATTATTATATTATTAAAATATAATAATATATTTAAATGAATTATTTTATCGTAAAAATATAAAATTTCAATTTTCAAAAATTGTCACATTAAAATTTTCTCCATCTATATACACATAAAATCAATATTTTCCTCATCATATGAATCAATAATTAATTATTCACAAATAATATTACGTAATCACAATATCGATAACCAGCGCCCTGTGAGCAAGGGGCTTTCCAATAAGAATTTTTCCTTACTCACAAGTAATTATTAGGTGACCAAACCTCTCATTAGATGTAACTTTCTAGACATTGCCAATAATGTTATCTAATAATATTATTCGATAATATGAATTATTGCTTCGATAATGAAAAATACCGTAAATGACAATTATCAAACAACAAAGAATATAAAATATCAACGCAAAGAATTATTAAATCAATAAAATATCTTGAGCGAATTATCGTAAACCATTATTGAGTAAAGCCTTCTTACACGTAAGAATCAATAATTGGTGCAATACCGTATCTTCTTGTGTTTTAACCAATTTAGTATTTTAACAAGATTAATCTAGAATAACCACTACTGTTATTTTTAAACAACTTATATTCGTCGCTTTCTTCATCCAATCGCTTTCACATGGGGCCCATACATGGTCATACCGTCGCATTTAATATTCCCCGACAAAGACAAATATTCCAAGACCAAACGAATATTCCCCACAACAATGAATATTTTATAACCACTTGCTTATTTTGAAGTATTTACGTATTTTACCCTTAACTATCCACATTAATCAAATCAACCTTACTATTTCAAAATAATAAATAGAGAAAATTAAATTTCATTAATAATAAGTTGGGGTCTTACACTTTGCCTTGTGGTGACACAACAAACTCATATTAAATATTTAATACTCTATTAATTTTATCATGCTAGGGCTTACGCTCGATATTCCAAATATCTTTGAACGCTTAGGACTTAATATAAAATCTTTGAGGGTTTGTTATTAATATGTCTCATCTTGTTTAAGCGCTAGCATTTACATATATATATATATAAAATACGCGTCATATTAATGAACATGCTAAGCATGTTTATATAATATATATATATATATATATATATATATATAGTATAAAGCGTGCACATATAGAATACTATATTCTACCCGGATTGATTATGGACTTTTATTCTAGTTTGGTTCACTAGAGCCACCAAGTGAACCAAAAGGTCAAACCCTAGGGGTGCAAGAATTATTATTTAAATATAACTATTACATTTAAACCCTGCTCCATTTCAAACGGGTCTTCAAGCTCCTTGTTCCTCGATCTCCAATTCTTCAAAATTAATTCTAACTATTCCTATTACAAAATTATTTAAAATAAATAGAAACCTTGATCGCCAAATAAGGGGAAGTACATAGGAGGGAGATAGAATTTACATTAAGAAAAATTAGAGAAGACGAATGCACGATACCCTATTTAATAAAACCCATACATTCATGCATCCATCGAAAATAAAATCCAATCACATTGGTCAATAGTCCATAATCAATCCCATTTATTATCATACACATCTCCATATGTATCAATAAATAACATTCATCTCATGAATAATAAACATTCAATATATATATTGATATCATTTAATGAGCAAATTTAGTTAGTATAAAATCAAATTTTGAATCAAAATAAACTCCTTTATTTTAATCCAAATTTAAATCAAAATAAAACTATTTTATTTTAATTTATCCAATTTTGAATAAAATAAACTATTTTATTTTAATAAAAATCTTTAATCAAAATAAACTCCTTTATTTTAATTAATTATGGAATCCAATTTCATGTAAAAAAACTTCGCTTATTAAAGGAAACACAGATTCTCTTTCCTATTCACAATAAATTCCTTTATTTTGAATAATATAAAATCTTATTTCATATTTAAATAAACTCCTTTATTTAAGGAAATATGGATTCTCTTTCTCTTATTCACAAATAAACTCTTTTATTTTGAATTAATAATATGAAATCTTATTTCATATCTAAATAAACTCTTTTATTTGAGGAAACATGAAATCCAATTTCAACTCTAATTAGTTACTATGGAATCCAATTTTAACTCTAATTAGTTAGCATGAAATTTAATTTTAAAATTAAAATAAACTTTATATTTTAATATTAAAATAAACCTTTTATTTTAAGATTAAAATAATTAAGAATATATATATATATATATATATATATATATAAAACGAGAATCTTCTTATTCGGTTAAGATGCAGATATCTCCAATATCATACATATGTATATATATCTAATATTATACTGTTAACTACTTTGGATATCCTTGAATCATTTAAGGTGATATCGGCCATAGTGATTAATCATGATTCATTTGCAGTGTTGATTCAAAGAACAAGATCAATCAAGCACCGATTGACAAGATTGAATTTGATTCAAAGAACAATCAATATACTTATAATATATAAATATATTGACCGAAGTAATGAAGCATATAACACGAACTCAGCCAACAGGAAAACAAAAATCAACCATCAGCCAGCGAATCACGAAAAAAAAATGTTTTCGCGATTTTTTTTTTATAGATAAATTTTATACAACAAAATTATGTCCAATTAAATTGTTCTAAACACATATAAATATACATATTAAATTAAAATAATTAATAATTCGCATAAAGGTTTGGCTCTGATACCACTGTTAGGTTTGTAATATTCATGAACGCAATCAAATTGCACAAAATAAGCGGAAACGTGTAAAAATCAGAGTTTAAAATTTTACAAACCATATACCCGGATCACCCTTTATGCGTAATTATTAATTAAACGAAAAGATATGAATAAGAATCATACCCTTGAATATCCAAGCTTCCTCAGGTACAAGTTCACCTCCAATCCTTTTCGCGTTCAACTTGAATCCACCGGGTTTGGTTCTTTCCTTTGATCAACATTAGTCACCCAAGTGTTTGGCCTCTAGAGGTGATCCACCAAAGAAGAAAAAGAATTCAAGAAGATGGATATTTGGCAAAATCCTAGTTTTTCTATCTCTCATAAAAAAGGGGTGTACTCTCCCAACTATTGAAATTACGTATCCTATGAATACGTCAACAACCAACTCATCCATAATAAGACTCATCTTATTTATAGATGTAGGCAACCCTCCTTAACAATTAAAAAATTGGGTTTTATTTTAATTAATTAAACTCCTTTAATTAATTAGGCTCCCTAATCTTATTAGGGATAATTAATTAAACTCTTTTAATTAATTTGCCTCCTAATCCTATTAGGATATTTGAGAGTACTTTTATTAATTAATTCCCAAACTCCTTTAGGAATTAAATAATAATAATAAGACTCTCTTATTAATTTATATTTAATATTTTTAAAATATTAAATAATAATATTAAGCTATTTAATTTATTCTATCACCATAGATTAAATTAAATATACTTAACTTATTATTACGATTATACCATTAACTTCTTAAATAATTATTCTTCCTTTTATGGTGTGACCCTTTAGGTTCTCCATATTAAACCTATTGTGAATAAATCAATTAGAATAATTCTAATCTTATTTAAATAAATAAATTAAACTAATAATTTATTTAAATAAATAATATTTATTCTACAATAGGATAAGCCTCCTCCTAATGATCAACGACACTTTCCAGATAATATAGATTTCAACATTAATCATAAAAGAACCTTTGAGTAAATAGTTACCGTGACAATTCAATCCTTCCACCATACAATGTCCCAATTAAATATAAGACATGGAATTACTCAAAGTCTTATTTTATTTAATTATATGTATTTCGATCCTTAAATGCACAACACTTAAAATAATGCAAATTAGAAACTCATTTCTAATTTCATTCTGCCTTGGCCAAGGACTACTGTGTTATCATTTATCGAATCACATAGGACATTTCTCTTCTTTTACTTGAAGTGGTAGATTCTTTATTGATCATACATTATCTCCATGTACAACTTATTATACCCAAGCATACCCTTTGATATACCCTAAGGGTCTTAAGGAATAAGTCAAAGTATAACTCATCATACACAAGATACTATGATGATCTCAAGTCCAAGGATCACTTGGACTACTATAACTACAGAATTTCTATTGACGTATAAGTAAAACTCCATTAGGTATTCCTTAGCGAGCCACGCTCAAAGAACTTATTCTCTAATAAGCACTACATACTTGCTTTTAGTGTTCCACACAAATGATCATGAGATCAATCATCCTCATCCAATGAGCAAGCAACGTATGTACCAATCTATCCGAATTCACTAATCCCCAATTTAGTAATCCAACGATTGGGGACTATTTTAGTTTTAAGATTTCTAAGAATTTAGATCTCATTAGAATGATCATCATCATTATTCTAAAAGCATTGTTTAAAACTATGGGTTTATCACATATTATAAAACAACATCATGTAGTTAATAAAAAGCCTTTAATAAATTAATACTTTTTATTAATAAATAAATAAGATTGTTACAAAGTATATGCTTTATCATCAAACATGATTGGCTTGTGTGCATACTACTTTTATTTAGTCGAATATATTTAAAACTAAGCAAATTTCTTCTTGATTTACTAGAATATAGAGCATTTTTGATAAAAACTTGTGTCTCATTTGGTAACATGAAACTAGCTTTTCCAAATCCCTCGATTAAATTTGATGTGTCACAGATAGTTCCTACATTTCCCTTAGCTTTGATTAGTTGTGAAAAATATTTCTCACTTTGAAGGATTGTATGAGTTGTTGCACTGTCTGCCAAACATATATCCTCCATATCCATTAAAGATGGTCTAACACATATAAAAACATAAATAAGAAAAGTTACACTTCAAATATAATTTTATTCATGATAAACACATACCACATATAGAACGAAAACTTATAATATTATACATGCAGGATGTTTAATTAAAACAAAAAATAAACGATATCCCAAAAGATACTTTCGTAGGTTCGAAGAATATCAACAACCTTTTCCTCATTGTTGGTCATTGGTGGATCATCAACAATATTCAATTGATGATTAACAAAGTTTGTTTCGCTTCCATTACTTTGTTTTTTGAGACTCCCGAATAAATTAGTCGATGCATCGATTATACACGGTGTATGCGACCAATGCCCTTTCATCCCACACCTAAAATAAAAATATGGTTTGTTCTTTTATCTATCTTTGCATTTTCTTTATTTGTACCCACCCGCAACATTCTTCTACTACGGTGGCTTCGAATTGTCGCGATTACGGAATTTGTTGTTATGATGACCTCGTTTATTCTTTCATCCCCAAGGCTTCTTATTATATGATCATCTATTGTCAAATTTATTCTTCTGGAATGACGTGCTATTAATATTTAGCAATGGGGTAGCACCCGTTGGCCGTACTTGATGGTTTTTCAACAACAATTCATTATTCTTTTTTGCAACCAGGAGGATAGACAATAAGTCACTGAATTTTGTGAATTTACTCTGTCTATATTGTTGTGACAGAATCATGTTGGTGGGATGAAAAGTTGAGAACGTTTTCTCCAACATTTGGGTTTCAGAAACTGGATCTCCGACAAAGCCAAAGTAGAGGTTAATCTATAAACATTGGAACTATATTCCGTAATTGATTTGTAATCTTGTAGCCTTAAATTAAGCCACTCAAATTTGGCATTAGGGAGAACAACCAATTTTTGATGGTCAAATATTTCCTTCAGTTGTATCCATAAAGACAAAGGATCTTTGACTGTTAAATACTCAGTCTTTAATCCTTCATCAATATGGTGACGAAGATAAATTATGACTTTTGCATTTTGTGCCGAAGTTGCTATATTTCTTAATTCAATGGTCTTTTCTAACTCATTTGCACTAAGGTGCAATTCTGCATCAAGTGCCCAAGCCAAATAGTTGTCTCCAGAGATTTTCAAAATAGAAAAATCTATTTTTGCCAAGTTTGCCATCTATTCTGGGTTAAAACACAATTTTATTATTTATTAAAACAATAAATAATTGCATGTATAAAATAGGAAAAATAAACTATACCACAACCTCAAGTGGTGATAAAATGTGAATATAAATATTCTTATATTTACGTTATTAGCATATTATTTTAGTAAATGTAATATGCAATCGTTAATGTATATATACAATTATAAATATATATATATATATATATATATATATATATATATACAAACTCGCAAATAAATTTTCACCTCATTTATGCAGTAATCCACGTATGCATCATTTCCACAATTTAATAAAGAATGAATACGAAGGATCATTCACCATGCATGCGATAGACCGCACAGACATGTTATTCCAATAGAATAATAAATAATGGAACCAGGTCATGCGTAATACGCACAGACATGATATTCCAACAGATAATAAAGAATGGAATAACAGAAGAATTTCACCATGTATAGGGTAGTCCGCGTATACATGTTATTCCAACAATTTAATAAGAAATGAATACAAAGGATTATTCACCAGGTATACGATATTTCACATATACAGGTTATTCCCATAATTTAATAAGCGGTAAAAAGGTTACCACCAAGTCTTGTAAGATCAACAAGGATAGATGGTACCACTGTAAATAACAGAATTTAAAAATGGACAATAAAACATAAATATAACTTAACAGTTAATATAATAGTCGGCAAAGTCAGGCCAATTGTAAGAATAATATTATACTATTGGTGGTATAGCCAAATCGGTAGTATAATAATAAATTGCAAGAATTTAAAGGCAATTATAATAATAAAATTATATTATTGGTGGCATAGCCAAACCTGTAATATAATAATAAATTGTAAGAATTTAATTTTACCGTCTCAGTTGGTTAGAGCTTCGTACTGATAACGTGTTATAAAACTTTAGCAAAGAATATAAAGATACTCTTATAATTGCTGCATAAATTTAGAAAGAATAAATCAAAAAAAAAGTGAGAGAAATCTTCAAAAAAATTATTTTTATTTTTATTCAGCAGCTTGCCTTATATAGGCAAGCAGAAGAGTCACGAAGAAAATGGGAGTCACGGGATTAGGGAATCATTTGTAATAAATATCTTATTATAATATGTATTGTATAAAGCTAAGCATTTTTATAAATAAAATTAAATAAAAGTAGAAAGTATAATAAGTGAAAGATAATAAGTAAGATATGTTAGTACTTGGTAGCATATCTTTTTATGAAAAATATTGTGTCAAAGTGCAATGCACGTGTTCACCCCTAGCTATGATTTGGGTAATGGAGTAAAAAACATTTGCAAGAGAAAGTCCGACCCACGAAGAGACGGAGAAAGATAAACAATGGAAGAAGTGGCAGTCGGATCATCGAAGAAGATGATAGCTACACAGGCGGAAATGGTGGAGGCGAGAGTGCCAATTCCTTACAGGGACCAGTGCGCCCATTTGCTCATCCCTCTTAACAAATGCCGCCAGTCGGAGTTTTACCTGCCCTGGAAGTGCGACAACGAGCGCCACTCTTACGAGAAGTGCGAGTACGAGCTCGTCATGGAGAGGATGCTTCAAATGCAAAAGGTCCGACAAAAGCAAGAGTCTCATGCCAAGTCCAAACAACAAGGAATTCCTCTTATCCCCAATACTGCCAACGCTTGAAAATTACTAATTCCCCTCCGATTAATTGCAAAGGTCTGTTCTTTCTGCTTGGATAGTTTGTTTTCTGACTTGATTTTGAGTTTTGTCAATGGGGTTACTTTATCTGTATCAATTTTTGTGTATTGGTGTTTAGGCGTTTTTTGTTGGTGGTTTGTTTGTTTTATGGTTGGTGATTTCATAGAGGGTTGCAGAGTTCGAAGAAATAGTCTGAAATTAATTATCACACTAACGATGTTGTTGCTTTCGTTTCATTTTAATTGATTGACGGGTTCTTAATTTCTGGTGCATTGATGTTCGATAGAAAGTATAGGATTTAATTTGGATTTTGAAGTAGTTTTTGTTGTTAGTTTTGTTGATTACTTCATTTTTAGTTTTTCTAATCAAATCCTTATTTTGGGATAATTGATGAATTCAATTGGAGTTTTAGATAATGGTTTTTTTAAAATTATTTATTATTATTATTGTTATTAATTTTATATGGATTTGATGGGATTCAGGTGTTTTCTGTTTTTGGTTTTGATGTTTTGATGTTTTGATGGGTGGTTGAAAAATCTAAATAGACCCTCTAGATCAAGTGTTTTGTATTCATGATTTATAATTTAGGGAATGGGTTTGTATAATAGTACACAGGATTGACCAAGTTGAGATGAGGTGATGTTGTCAGTATCTCCTGAGTTAATAATCCATTCGAAAGAGCAGGCATAGCTTGAGAGACATCCTGTCAATTCACATGAAAAGAAAGAATCTATATGTGCTTTTGCCATATCAATAGAACTAACCAAACTGGGAGGCTGTATGGAGGTTTGTTGATAGGATTTTGGTCCTTGAGAGTTGAGATGAGAATGGCATGAACGGAGAGTATTGTAATTGAATTTATTTGTGACACTGGCAGTTGGCATGTGCGTATTGCCAGACTAGTTAGGCATAAAAGTAGAAGCATTCACTCATTGAAGTCAAGATATAGGCAGAACTGGTGTAATTGGAGATTGGTGCAGGTTGAATTGACCATTTGTATAAGCTTGCACATGAGGTGCCACTGAGTGAGATGATTGTTTCAATGATTGAGCGTGTGGCACTTGTGCTACAGCCTTCAAATCTTCTGAATATAGCCTTTGTCCTTCGGTATACGAAACTAGACCTGTGAGATTAATACTAGAACTGATATAGTGGATGATCTGAAGGGCAAAAATCCATTGATTGGGAATTTAATATCAATTGATACTTAGCAGGTGCTGGCAGATGTATCAACTGAATCTGATGTAGAAGTATTTTAGGTATTTGATATCATTTAAGAGGCTTAGTTGCGGACATATAGTATAATAGATAGAAAAGGAGGAGAAAGCAATCAAACTTATGAAGATATTACAGAACGAAGAAATCAGTGGATGAAGAGCTTCATACTAGCCTGATATTATGATACCATAGAAGAATAGGTAGAGAAAGATCTCACTGATTGAATTCAGATGAAATGAAATTTACAAGGGGGTGTACTTATAAAGTTATAAGAGAATATCAGATTCCTATAACTAATTCTATCTATTATATAGAAGACTCGTGCAAATGGAACATAATTGAATAAAATTCAAATATTATTTTCCAATGTATTGGTTACTTAGCATTTTGTGTACTCCCTGCATCCCATAATGAGACTTCCAAAAGTTCAAGGAAAGTAAAGTAACCAATAGTATAGGTAAAAAAATAATAATTCAAATATACTAATATTTGGCTCAATTATTTAAAAGTGGAATCTCATTTTTGGACATGCCAAAATAAAGGCTATATACTCTCAAGTTGGAACAGAGGGAGCGTTAGATTTCATGTATATTGTATATAATCTTCTCCTTCGTTTAAGCTTTTCTGTCATGTACTCTCTTTTATTCTACTCATCAAATGGAATAAACAACTTGAAAAAACTTGTCATAATTGATAGATTTATGTGATTAATGAAATATATCTCTCCCTCTGACATCTGAGTGCATGTATGTTTGCTCTCGTAGTTCCCTTATTGGGGTCTCCTATGGTGGTGTAGTAATCTGTTTTATATACCTTGTAGTTTTATTTGTCAAGCTTCCAAATAATTCAAACTATATGGATTTGATGTTTTCTTCATATTCAAATGTTGATGTTGACGATGTTGACCCTTAATGCTAACAGGAAACACGAGGCTGCTGAATTGGAAGACTTCATGATCCTGAACGATGGCGAACCGTGTGAACTCATTTGAAACTTTGTTGGTTATGTTTATTATAATGGTGAAAGACTATTTCTTTCTGCTCATTTAGTTCTGAATAAATTCCTGGTTGACATGGATCTTGTGTTTTGGTTCAGACTGTTGTTCCAGCTAATAAGTTGATATCAACATTGATAAGCTTAACATGCCTTCTTGAGAGATATAGGGTGCTTTCCGAAATCAACTGGTTTCTTCTCTATTTCTGAAAAGTAAATGTTAAAAGGCTATATTATTTGAATCAGGGCATTAGACATCATGAGAAAAAGAATATTGGGATTATAAAAACTCTGCCTTCATTCTCTCATATTTTGGGTTGAGATGTCAAAAAGTTTTGAGATTTCTCCCCTACGGGCCCAATTAATGCAAGAGTAAGTTCAAAATATTAAGTAGTGCTCAGAGATGATACATATCACACCCCCCATTTCTTTTATTATCTTGATTGTAATATTTTTTTTAAAAATTATTATTAATTTTTTCACTTTTAAGTTTTAACATGTTCACCCTATGATCAATCTATCTGCATTGATCGTCACAAAAAGATGCAGAATGGTTTGGTTACACAAAAAGGATGATTATAAACATTTTTTGAAAGCATACATGATATGAAAAGTTGTGTTTATATATCTCTTGCTCTTCCATGAATAAGGAAGGAAGGAGGATATGATTATTTTTGTGCTACTAATGAAAAGTTTACCCAACTCATGAGCGTGGAAAATTGTCATGCAAACATATGCAATGCAATAATATAATCAGGTTTTAATTAATTAAACTTGATTCATATGATATAATATTATTTAATTTAATAACATGCATCTCAACTCGATCAATAGTATTAGTATATATATAAAGATGTCCAAAACTTTAGCTCAAGTATTTATACGTTTATATTAGACTTTTTAATTTATATAATACACAAAACCATCTAACTCAAAATGAACTAATCTTTAAATTAGTTTTCTTTTTCTTTTAAACCTTATATTATTATAATTCAATCGTAGACATACATTTCATTCTAAAGGCTTAGTGGAAACATGAGAAATGGGTTGCAAATAAAGAGAGTTTTTTTTATTATTATTCTCTATGTCTCATAATATATGATGTTTTAAAATTGTACACAAAAATTAAAGAAATGATTGTATAGTATTAATTGTCTATCAGAGAGGATCTCCAACGGGTTAGTCTGTTCCTCTCTGAATTGTCTATAATACTATTTACCATATATACGTATTTCACTCTCTCATCTATAACATTTTTTTATGAGAGGTAATTTTGGAAAGATTGTGGTTAAAAGAATAAGATTAAGGAGCTATTTTGTTACAATAATCGAATGAATAGATCAGGTAAAATTATTCGCACTCGCATTTACTTAGGCGTGAATGGTTTAATGTGTCATTTTTTCGAATCGAATAGTATTGAATGAAATATTTTTCTTTTTACAATATTAATTATTATATTAAACAATATTAAATAAATTTATAATAATTTTATCAAATAACATTTTTCATTTAATATTTAATTTAATTTTACTCAATTAAATTCAGAATCATTTCATTTAATTTTATCAAAAAGCCCCTAACAATTGTAGGAGTAGTAATGAGTTAATAATACAATTAATGTGGGCTTTGAATGACCGAACACTTTGATATTAAGTTCTTCTAGAAGGAATTTGGTAATTTAAAAGTCTAAAAATTAAATCTCAATTTCTTTGGACGTGTCGTGTTTGCAACCTTGGGATGCCTTAATTTCCTTGCATGGCGGAATAATTTTTTAACGAGAGAGAGAGAGAGAGAGCTTTCACATCAAGTGGATTACGTGCATGGCGATAGCATATAGCAATTAAATAAATAAAAAAAAAACACACATTCTCCTTTTCTCTTCCCATTAATATTCAAACGGAAAAGCCACATCTTATTTTAATATCCACTTGTTTGAAAATAGGGCCGGACAAGCTGGTTCAACCGGTTGAATGAACCAAATTTTGATTTTATGTCGTTCAGTCAGGTTAGTCCGGTTGAATTAATTTGATCAAAATTCAGATTAAATCGATTGATCACCAGTTGAGCAGGTGGTTTAACAGATAAAATCGGTTAAATTGACCTAATAAACTAATTTATAATATTTTTTTTGTATCAAATTTTTTTTAATATTAAAATTAACAATTTTTATTAATATTATAACTCAATTTTATTATGTTTTAGTTCATAAAAAATAATTTTTTTAAAATTTTTATTAATTATTAACAATATATATTTATAGCGTTAATTCAATTATTAGTTGAACTATCTAATAACTTTTTTAGCTCTAAAGTCCTGAGTATGAAAACATTGGTGCGCTCAATTTTCTTCAACCTTCCACCATTAATTCTTATTCAATTTCCGTCATACCAGCTATAGCTAAACGATATATAGTATATGTGGGTATGAGGTTCCGTAGAGCAATCTTGAAGAATGTTGCTAATTTTATTTACATTTAAATAATAATTTCCCAATTAGTCTCAATCCAAAACATCAATTATTTGTAACTCGTAGTCAAAGGAAAATAATGGCAATCAGTCACAAATAATACATTTATATAAGTTTGTGTGTGTGAGGTCAATATGACGTTGGAATGATGCTCATATGATAATATTGCCGGGGTGTTTGACTAGTTTTATGGAAAATATTTTATATTCCACGTAACATTCTTCTCTCTTTTATAAAATAAATTTAATTTAATTTAATTCCTATCACAACTTGACACGTAACCTTTTTTTTTTGCTCTCTCTCTCATTGTATTGTTCAAATGAAAAAAAAAAAAATCAAGGAATAATTTCAGTCACAAAATCAACTGCTCTACACAAGCAAGCTGTCAACCATTGAACTGAAATTTGGCTGTATCGAATTATCAAGGTACTACTATTTTATTCAGCTTATTATTGTTGGGCCAAAATCATGGAATTTAAGCTTTTAATTAAGATGCTTTGTGGACGGGAGTTTTAGTGCACATTTTAATTTTATCAATCATGTAAAAATTCAAATAAATTAACTTACCTAAAATGATGTGTGAATAAGTGTGACAAATTTTTTTTATATATTATTATTTTATTTTATCACGTGAAATTTTTGTTGATCACAATTTAATTTTGTCATAAAATTTATTTATATATATATATATATATTATTTTTCATTTTAAATATGTATTAAAATGTCTAACTCCACCCTGGCACCTGATTTTCTCAACCATTTAGTGTAGTAAATATTTATGGTTAAGCACCCCAAAGTAATATCGGGAGATTTCTATGAATTTTCAGATTTTATTTTCCATTTTTATAAAAAAGGATGTCAAAAGGGTTACTTTTTAATTAATCTATTAAGGCTTGGAAAAGGATAATTACCATAATATATACTCTCTTTCAAACTACAATAATAAATAAAAGGATAAACATAAGTCGGTCTATTACCGCATACTATTATTATATATCATAATAATAATAATAAGTGAAGTAGTAGTATTATATATGGGCACAACACAACACGTATAACATGTCATTGTTGACTTTAATCTTGGAATTAAACCACACGTGCATAATTAACCCTTTTTGCTGCCTAATCACTAAAATGATGGACCACAAAGGAAGCTTGTCAATCAATCTAAAGTAGAGTAGTAATAAAGATATATATATATATATATATATATATATATATATATATATATATATACTAGAAATTAACTTTATACATGCATGCAATAATAATAATAATAATACTAATATTCAAACAATACAATTACACATGCAACTTCCTACCAAATACTCAATTTCAACAATAGGGGACCCCATTTTGCTCAATCATTGTTCATAATATTCCCTATAATATAATAAATCAAATTAAAATATAATATATATATATATATATATATATATATATCATGAGAATGAGGAGGAAGACAGTTCATGTAATACTGGTAACAATATGAATCTTTCTTTAACAAAACTCTCTCTATTCTCTCTCCAATTCTCTCCACCTGCACATTGGGAGATAGGTCTTGAGTCTTGACTACATGTGGTTTGATGGGTGGTGTAATAAATAAAAAATATATATCCACAAAATAAAAGTACTTTATTCATATTATGAATTAATGTAACTAAATCGTTGAGCCAAAACCAGCTAAGAGATTAATTAATTAATGTTATACCTAGCCTAGGTCACATATTATTTAATGGAGTCACGTATCAGTGGAGTCTTTTTACGCAACAACTAAGGCATGGTTTGTTGAGTCATATTTTATGTAAAACTTTGTATACGTGAAATTACATTGGCAACCCTTTATACTATAATTACAATGAAATTACGACGTTAAGAGTAATTAATCCTTCTAGTTTAGTAAATTCATAAGCTGGAAGTGTATTTGATTGAAAATTGAGCGCCAAAATATTTGAATCTCTCTTACAATGTGCAGTTATTATATATATATATATATATATATATATATATATAAAATAAGTATAATACTAGCAGTATAGTAATAACTAGTATAGGTCTGCTCCATTTGTGCAGTAACGGAGCACATATGCAGGCTGAAAAAAAGATGCGACAAAGTAGAGTTACAGGGAGCCTGCAAGCAGGAAGATTGAAAGATAGGTCGTCATAATTCTATCCAGATCGATCGGCGATTGACAGGACTCATCACACAAATTAAACAAGTAGCTCTTACGTCTTACGTACAATTCCCTATTCTAAACTGATCCATGAAACCCCAAAATTTTAGCTAGATCAGAGTATGTATGTATGTATATGGGTGAAATTTAATGAAGCAGTAGTACCAGCACTGGTACTGGCACTATTATGAGTAGGTGCGGATGGATGGATGGATGGATGGATGATGGGGAGCTAAGTGGCATGTGTAGCTTCTAGTTTAATTTGTTTCGGTTTCGGTTTCTCTCTCTCCATCATGTCATGAAATAGTATTATTACAAATAAACTAGTATATATACAGTATGTATGTGTGCTGCTGGAGGAGGAGGAGGAGTTTTCTGTTCTTACTTTTCCTTTTTTCTTTTATTTTCCTTTATTCTGGTCCTCTTGCCCACACGCCAAACTTATACCGGCGTCCTCGATGCATGCCCACATCCATCCATTTCTTCCCCTCAGGCCTCGTATACATACCTATTTAAATCTCATAAAATATAATTATGAGTTGATTTTAATTTTTAAAATATAATTATGGTTCTATTTAAGAATTAAAATTATATTAATTATTTTTAATATGGGTTGTATGAATTATAACTGTATGATATTATTTTTAATATAGTGTTTTGCATGATGTTTTGCATAGTGTTTCAGATAAGAAAATGTTTTTATATAAATAGAATATATTATATTTTATTTAAAAGATTTTTGCTTTAAATATGAACCGTCGATTATTAAAGTAAATCAATCTGGACCGCTCATGGATTAATTACTATGCATTCTATTTTCCTATAAATAGAAGTTTCATTCCTTCATTATTTTCTTACTTAATTCACCGAAACTACAGAGAGAAATTATAGAGAAGGTTTATAGAGAAAAAATCTATAGAGAGAAAAGAAGAAGAGTATTCTAAGATTTCACTACTTTGATATCCAAAGGTCTTTTTACTGTAAGGGATATTATTTGTTGTACCTGTAAGGGTGTTATTCTTCTTCTCAAGAGAACTTCCGTTATTCCATTCTTCTATTATTCGCATTGGAACATCCCGTCTCGTGTGTTTTACACCTGACTCGGTTCCGCTTTTTTATTATTCTTTGGAACATCCCGTGCATGTTTTACACCCGACCGGTTCCGCCTTTATCATTCTCCGCTGGAATATCCTATCTCATGTGTTTTACACCGGATCTGGTTCCATCTTTATTATTCTCGCATTGAACATCCTCGCTTGCGATGTGAATTTCACCCCACCGTTCCGTTGTTATTATTCTCGCTGAATAACTGTCATGCATCACAATCGCATGCACGGTGATTTCTTTTGTTATTCCATTCTTTATTATACCCAAATGGTTAAAACTTGACTTATACTCCATGAAATTAGTAGAATATCCTCGATATTTGCGTTTCATCCAAATCTTTTCATGGAAATATTCTTCCGATCATTCTTGAATTTTACTCTACTTAAACCGTAGATTGTTGATAATTTGGACGTTAATAATTCATGGATTAAATAATTCTTGAACTTGTTTTATTGAATTATTATGTCATCATCATCATCCTCATGTTATATTATGTTATCTTTTGCCCACGTGCATAGATGAACTTAGTATGATTATGACTGCGGATCATTCTAAGATAATCACGACTTGATATAAATGATGTGACAAAAGTCCTCGATGGCTTCAGAATGCAATGATGGATAGTTTTTGGTATGATTATGACCGAGGGTGATTCGGATAATCACTGACCATTGATAATTTGATGAAAATCCTCGACCGTGGTACGGGGATGATTAGATGTGGTGGTTTATTTATTGTCGAGTCTCAATGATAAAAATTGATGAAAACTTTTAAAACCTAAAAGATAGTAGACTTTATTCTCTACTGACTCTTTTAATGGATTGCTTATTCATTCTGCAGCTTAAACCGGTTTGTCTATTGTATTTTATCGCTTTAACATCATTGAAGGCTAATGATAATTTATTCGCATTATCTTAGTCATAATATTTCTTCATCGGGCTAGTTGAGCTCACCTTTTTCTTTCACCGTTTCTCTTGAAATGAGAACATAGTTGGGACGAGTCTGGGAACGCAAGTAATGGTCCGGAGGATAAGATTAGTAGTCCTCACTATTCTGTGAAATAGTGTGATAATAGTTGTAATGAGGACTCCTTTTGAGTTTGTATAATATCTAGTAGATAATATTTGTATTCAAACTCACGCTTTATGTCGAATTGTACACCACGATTATATTAGTAAGTTGATTTGAATTTATGTACCATGTAAGTGGCGACCCAAGATGGGTGACGATACCTAATTTTGGGGCGCCACAACAGATCGAGCTTAGGGATATGATCCCCGGCCGAGATGTGAGATAAGAACTAGGAGGGAGAGACGGGGAATTCCTTCGCTAAGATGACCTACCTAAATTTATTTGGTATTTAATTGGTCATTCGTGAGTATAGGGATAATATGTGATATGTTAATTAACCCTTGTTTTGTGACAAGGTGTTTGAGAATGATATCCGAAAATGCCGAGATAAGCAATGAAGCACGAGAGTGTTGATTCAAATTTCAAACAAAAGGTAACGACCAACAATACGATAATAATCATCTTTGGTGGCAACGGCCATCGTAACAATGATAACCATCGTGGGAAATTATCATGTTAAGAATGGTAACCACTTGATGGTAAATCACGGCAAAGATAATAGAAGTGGAAATCGCAAGAAGAGAAGGTAATTTAGCTCAATTTTGTTGTGCAATCAAGTCAAGTCCAATTTGGGATAGTGGCACCAAAGGCGGATACTGACAAAACAAAGTTCTGGTGGTTTCAGGAAGAGCGTTTTTCGTGACTTCTCAAAAGTGGGTAACCCGAACGAAGTTAGCACGGGTTAGTTAATTATAAATTCTTGCAAGTCTATACCTTATTAGATCTGGGTTCTACCCATTCTTTTATCTCTCTTGCTTGCGTTCAACGCTTAAATTTGACTCGAGAGAAATTAGACTTTGATTTATCTATCGAAACTTCGTTGGAGAAACCTTCATTACATCCAATCGCTTATTAATCTTGTTGTTTCAAATAAACACTTTCACGCTACTCGTCGATCTTATCTCTTTGAAAATACTTGCCTTTGAGGTAATTTTTAAAACGATTGATTAACTACTCATTATTCTTTTTGTAAGGTTGTTAGCTTTCATATTCCTAACCAACCCATTATACTAATTCAAAATAACCAAATCCTAAAGTTAATCAACGTGATATCAAGCCATAAGTAAAGAGCCCCGAACCTTTCGTTGTCAACTTCCTTGTGTGGAATGCACCGCTTTACTTTTCTGCAGCGACATCGTGAATGAAGATGGCAAGTTTATAGGTATCATTGTGAGGTCTTATCTAGGTTAAGGATAGAAGTCACAGTTGGTATCGATGTGACGTCTTATCCAAGTCTTGGATAAGAGTATGCTTTTGAATGATATTTCTATCATTAATAAATTTCTTGACGTATTCTTGAAGATTTCCTAGCCTACCCTAGAGCGTGAAATCGAATTTTGTATTGACCCAAAGATAAAAACCCATTTCTTAAACCCTCAAATATTTCTTCAACTAAATGAATAGCTTTACGTGGTTTATGATGAAAGTCATAATAAAAGCATTGGAATAATGAAAATCATGGGTATTCGTGGTATTAGTAAGTTTTATGATGAGTTATGTTGGTTAGTATGTAAAAACATGAAAGTTTCTTAGAAATCACAAAGAGTTGAAAATCGATTTTGGTGAAAAGCGTAATATGAAATTCAATTGACCATATCTCTTATTATATTTTGAATTTTTGAATGTGGTCAAGTCCTAGAGTTAGATCTACGAGTTACCTAACTAATCCAAGTGGAATTACTGGAAAAGATGTTGTAGATTTTGTGGGGACTGATTTTTAGCAAAGGAGGCCAAAGCTGTAAATTTCAAAAATACTACTGCCCAGAAACTTTAAGGGACTGTTTCGCCACTTAAATTATGAGAAAAATTCTGGGCTTTTGGGACATGAAGGTATATGGTATAAAGTACCTCCTGTCCAAAAATGAGTTCATTCTCGACTTAAAATGAGCAAGTTATGACTATTTCAATATTTAGGTTTTTCCCGATTTAAAAAACGCTATAACCGAGTTCTCTATAACTCCGATGACCATGAAATTTAAACTAGAAGCTCACGTTAATATGTGTGTAGGTCCTGCCAAGATTTGGGAATTTTTGGAGTTAAACTTGAGGTAGCTAATTTCTTAAGAAATTAATTAGAAATTGATTTTTGAAAAATAGTAAATGAATTTTAAAATTCGAGAAAAATATATTTTCATCATGGGACTATATTATGCTAAATCCCAGAAAAGAAATAATTTTGGGACTGATTTGGTATTTTTCATGAAAATAGTTTAATTACTTAACATATGAAAGTAAATATATGTTATGTGAAATGTAAAAGTTGAAAAATAGGATTTTATGGCTAGAGAATCTTATATAGAGTATATGCATATTTTTTTTGAGAGATTTGATAATTGGTGATGATATCTTATGAGTATGACATTTTGAATGATTAAATACATTATATGATAAAAGCGTAAACAATTGAGATAAATTGTTTATAAATTTAAGAAGTGATTAAAATATTATTATAATATTAATGATATTAGATTATGAGATTATTAAGTGATTGAAAACATGGGGATATTCTTGAATCCTGGATAAATTATATTATAAATGTTTAATATTTATCCTTTATCACATTTGATTGATTCTTTATATCATTATCCTCACGCTTATATTATGTTGAAAGTCATCTCATGACCAGAAGTGCGTAGATGGACTTGGTATGATTATGACCGAGGATTGTTTCTAAGATAATCATAACAGTAATTGAAAACACAATTATCTTTGGCCGTAGTGCATGGATAATTTGTGGTCGTAATACTTAATGAATACACAATTATCTTTGGTAGTAGTACGGATAATTTGTGGTCGTGATACTTAATGAATACACAATTATCTTTGGTAGTAGTGCATGGATAATTCGTGGTCGTGATACTAATGAATATCCTTGGCCGTAGTGCGGGGGATGATTCGATGATATGGATTAATTATTGAAATTTGAGTCTCAAAGAATGAAATATTAATTCATGGATGTGGTAAAAGTCATCTTTAGGTAGTAGTGCATTGATAGACTTGGTATGATTATGACCACCGGATTATTCGGTATAATCATGATCAGATTGAAAACACGAATATCCTTGGCCAAGAGTGTATGGATAATTCGTGGTCGTGACACTTATTAAGCTAAGTCTCGATGATTATTGGTTTTACAGCTTATATATCTTTGGCTCAGAAGGCAAAGATGAATTGTTAAATGAATATCTTTAAGCCGATTGCAAAGATGAACTTAATATTTTCAACGATAAAGGTATTCAAGGTATCCTCATCTCTTTATCAT
The DNA here is from genome assembly GCA_020205615.1 of Panax quinquefolius. NCBI lineage: Eukaryota > Viridiplantae > Streptophyta > Magnoliopsida > Apiales > Araliaceae > Panax > Panax quinquefolius. The sequence goes on along the minus strand of CM035173.1, from coordinate 11,318,946 downwards.
CATACAGTATCGCATTCTAATTTCGAGGGGCTTAAATTCCATAAGGAGGGGAGATTGTGAGACCCCAGATTTTATCAATAAAGATTTAAATTTTGTCGAAATAATTTTTAATATTATGGTGTGAATTTGAGATAATATTATAGTTGTGGGTAGTATTTATAAATTTTGCAAAGTATGCAAGTGGTTATATTATATTCGATTGGTGGGAATATTCGGTTTAGCGAGGGAATATTCGCATAACTACTCAATCATTGGTGGACCTGACAACAAAATTATTGTCTGGATTGAAAAACGACAAAAATATTTTATTGAAATAACGACGGAAGTTTTACTGCTTGATCTTTGTTGAACTACTTGGGTAGTAAAAGTACAATGTCGTGTGGTTGCGTAAGTAGCATTACCTGTATTGATTATCGATGCTTATGTGAGAAGTCACTCGGTTTGATTCCATTATTGTCGATTAATAATATGAATTATTATAGCGATAATGACGCTTTTGTTTTATTCGTATTATTAACGTAATAAAATGTAAACATCTTTTATATAAAAATGTATTACTTTATTAAAGTTATTCTATAAATAGAATATATTATATTTTATTATGCATAGTGTTGCGTAGTGTTTTGCATAGTGTTTTAGAGTAAAATGTTTTATATAAATAGAATATATTATATTTTATTTAAAAGATTTTGCTTTTAATATGGACCGTCGATTAAAGTAAATCAATCTGACCGCTTCATGGATTAATTACTACGCATTCTATTTTCCTATAAATAAAGCTCATTCCTTCATTATTTTCTTACGAATTCAATTGAAACTCTGTAGAGAGAAATTATAGAGAGAAGCTATAGAGAGAAAATCTATAGAGAGAAAGAAGAAGAGTATTCGGTACTTCACTACTTTGATATCCAATGTCTTTTACTAGTAAGGGATATTATTTGTTGTACCGTAAAAGTGTTATTCTTTCTTCTCAAGAGAACTTCATTTATTCCATTCTTCTATTATTCATTGGAACATCCTGCTCGTAGTGTTTACACCTGACACGGTTCCGCTTTTATTATTCTGTTGGAACATCCTCATCATGTGTTTTACACCGACCGGGTTCCGCTCTTTATCATTCTCGTTGGAATATCCTATCTCGTGTGTTTTACACCGGATCCGTTTCCATCTTTATTATTCTCATTGGAACATCCTCGCTTGTGAATTTCACCCGACACGGTTCCGTTGTTATTATTCTCATTGAATAACTCATCATCGCAATCTGCGTAATGGTGATTTCTTTTGTTATTCCATTCTTTATTATACCCAAATAAGTAAAACTTGGACTTCTATACTCCATGAAATTAGTAGAATATCCTTCATATTTGCGTTTCATCCAAAGATATCTTTTCATGGAAATATTCTTCCGATCATTCTTGAATTTTACTCTCTAAACTCGTATCATGTTGACAATTTGGACGTTAATAATTCATGGATTAAATAATTCTTGAACTTGTTTTATTGAATTATTATGTCATTGTCATCATCCTCATGTTATATTATGTTATCTTTGGCTTACATGCATAGATGAACTTAGTATGATTATGACCGAGGATCATTCTAAGATAATCATGACTTGATATAAATGATGTGACAAAAGTCCTCGATGGCACGTAATGCGTTGATGGATAGTTTTTGGTATGATTATGACCAGGGGTGATTTGGTATAGTCATGACCATTGATAATTTGATGAATATCCTTGGCCGTAGTGCATGGGTGAGTCGATGATGTGGATTATTTATTAAAGCTGAGTCTCAGCTATAACAGTGATGAAAAACCTTTTAAAACCTAAAAGATAATAGACTTTATTCTCTACTTGAATCTTTTAATGGATTGCTTATTCCGCTGCAGTTAAACTTGTTGTCTATTGTATTTTATCAGTTTAACACTGTTGAAGGCTAATGATAATTTATTCTGCGCATTATCTTAGTCATAATATTTCTTCTTGGGCTAGTTGAGCTCACCCTTTCTTTTCACCGTTTCTCTTCAGAAATGAGAACATAATTTGGGACGAGTCGGGAACGGAGTAATGATCCGTGAGGATAGCATTAGTAGTCCTCACTATTCGTGAAATAGTGTGATAATAGTTGTAATGAGGACTCCTTTTGAGTTTGTATAATATCTAGTAGATAATATTTGTATTCAAACTCATGCTTTATGTCGTATTTATACTACATGCAGTATATTAGTAAGTTGTATTTGAATTTATGTACCATGTAAGTGGCGACCCAAGATGGGTGACGTATACCTAATTTTGGGGGCGTCACACTGAGGATGATGAAAAATATTTTAAAAAAAAAGAATCCAGTGAGACAGAAAGACAAATATTAGGGATTCATATAACAGTTTATCCAAGATCAATAATACTTCATAATAATCAATTGTGAAGCAGAATTCAAAAATAACGATCAAAACATGGATACAATCAAAGATAGTAGCCAGAATAGACATCTTGGACAAAAAGGAAAATTTTTATTTTTCAATGAATAGTGCCTTATTCGTGAATAGTGCCGTATACGTGAATAGTAATTCCGACACCAAAATTTCCAAATTTGATTAAAAAGTTCACCAATATTTCGGCATAATGATATTGAAGAAAATAATATCATTTAAGAAGAAAATAACATCCCTTACCTCAAAATAACGGTACTTTTGATCAAAATATCGGATATAAAGCCGAAGGGAGCTTGTACCGAACAGCAACTCTCAAAGTATATATAAATACTCACAAAAATACACTCGATAATGTAGAGAGAAAGAAAACTTATTTCTGGTGTGATTTTCAATTTTAACCTAAGCGCCTATTTATAGGAAAATGCTAGAACGCCATAAGAGACTAAAATAATATAATATTATTATTTCTTTCTTTTCATTCAACGCATGCTAGGTTGGACATTTAATACCAGCCATCTTTGAACAAAATCAGCAGCCCACGTGTTTTCAAACAAGAGTGGGTCCCACCTATAATTTAATAAAAATTATTTTATTTTCTAAAACTTCAGTAATTCATTGAAAATAGCCCGTTTATCAGAAAAATACGAATTTTATGTCCATTCTGCCTGAAATCAAATTCTCTACAACTTTGTAGCTTTGAGTTTTTCCAGATTCCAAACAAAAAATATCCAAAATCCACAAACGGATAATTTTTAATTCCTCCATTCTGACAAAATACTGATAAAATACCTCAACATTAATTCCTTCATTTATAACCACATAAACTAAATAAATTCATCATTTATATCCATATCAAATAAATATTTCCTTATCATATAAATCAATAATTAATTATTCATAAATAATATTACAGAATCATAATTATGACAATCAGGCGGTTCCAAGGAAAGAGGGGACTTTCCAATAAGGATTTCTCCTTACTGACGCGCAATTAGGTGACCAAACCTCTCCTTGACATAACTTTCTAGACATTGCCAATAATGCTATCTAATAATATTATTTAAATAATATGAATTATTGATCTGATAATGGAAAATATCATGCGATAACAATTATTGAAACAACAATAATATTAAATATCAATACGATAATTATTGAATCAATAAAATAAAATATTGAACGAAGAACTCACGTAATAATTATTGAGTAGTGCCTTCTTCGCATTTGAATCAATAATTCAACAATACTGCAAATAATACCGTAATATTCGCGTGCCACCACGTATTCTCGTATTTTAACCACCGTAATCCAACAAAGTTAATTCAGAATAATTACTGCCAGTTATTTATAAAACTGAACTTTGTCGTTTTCTTCATCCGACATTTATTCTGTTATGGGGCCCTCAATTGACTTCACCGTCGTACGGATATTCCTGACAAAAAAAATATTCCATGACCAAACGAATATTCCCCGACAGAATGAATATTTTATAACCACTTGCTTATTTTGCAAAATTTGCACATTTCACCCATAACTAAAGCATTATATCAAATTATCACTTTATTATTTCAAGATAATAAATAGAGAAAAAATCAATTTTATTTATAATAAGTTGGGGTCTTACAAATGATATAATTTTAATTGTAAAAATATAAGTTATTACTTAATTATAAATAATATAATAATAAAATTAAGTATATTATGTTATTTTATACTAATAATATCTTTTAAAAAAAATAAACTGTTTAATAAAGCAAGAAAATTTGACAAATTAATGGGAGAATGTTATATAGAGAGCAATCAATTTGTATGGAAGAGTGATGAAGACAACAAAGTGAAAATGTGAAGAAATAAAGAAGCCTTACCATTACACTTATATATATTACTAGATAAGAAAAGAACTTTTTGATTTGGATCGGAATAGAATATGGGTTAAAAATAATTAACCGGTTTAGAACTATATTTGTTTTAAAAAATATGAGTTCAAATTTTAACTTACCTGAATAAATTAAAATGGTTAACCAATCCTTTTAGTTCCAATTAATATAATTTGACCCAACAGTTAACAAACTATATTATCAGGTCTACTTGTATCCCTCCCATTTCTACGTAATTATGTTATCTGTTGGGTCAATATAAAAGTTTTATCTTGAATATTACTGTAATGATATTATCAAATTAAAAGGATAAAATGTGTGTGAGACCCCATATTTTATCAATAAAGATTTAAATTTTGTCGAAATAATTTTTAATATTATGGTGTGAATTTGAGATAATATTATAGTTGTGGGTAGTATTTATAAATTTTGCAAAGTATGCAAGTTGTTATAAAATATTCGTTTGGTCTGGGAATATTCTTTTGTTAGGGAATATTCGTGCATAACTACCAATCATTGGTGGACCCTACAATGTAATTATTGTCGGATTGAGAAAAACGACAAAAATATTTTATAAAAATAACTACGGAGGTGTTACTGTTAAAAAAAGCGTTGAACTACCCGGTAGTAAAAAAAATACGATGTCGCCAGTAGTTGTATAAGAGCACACGATATTGATTATTGATCTTTACGTGAGAAGTCACTCGGTATGCTTCAATTATTCTACAAAGATAATTCTTTGCATCATATCTCTTATATTATTGATTCAATTATTGTCACGGTATCATCGGTATAATATGTTATAGTATTAAATCAATAATTGAGACGACAAGTTATAAATAATTAATAATTGTTGAAAGATTAAATATGTGTTGATTAAAAATAAAATGATTGTGGTAATATTATTCAATCCTTGATGTATATAAAGTCTCATTATGAGACATTTGTGGTAAGTTTGATTATTTTATGGGGGCCCATATGTCATCATCTAAGAGTCTCTTCGTCGATATAATAGTAATTACCTTCGTCAAAAGTAATTACCTTTGTGAATAAGTAATTACCTTCGTCGATAGTAATTACCTTTGTGAATAGTAATTACCTTCGTCGATAGTAATTACCTTTACCAGGCGTCCGAACCACTTGTCGTTTCACATTACAAAGGCCGAACCACTTGTCGCTTTTACATTACTGAGCGTCCGAACCACTTGTCGTTTCACATTACAAAAGCGTCGAACCACTTGTCGTTTCACATTACAAGCGCGTCGAACCACTTTTCTTTTCACATCACGAAATCGCCGAGCCACTTGCCTTTTCACACGGCAAAAGTAAGCTAGAAATCTTCTATAAATAGAGGCCTAGTGCTTCATTATTTTCACGAATTCACCGAAACTCTGTAGAGAGAAACTATAGAGAAAGAAGAAAAGTATTCTAACTACTTCACCTTGCCAATATTCGGTTTTTTCTAAGGTAAGGGAATTATTTGTTAATGCCGTAAGGGGTGTTATTCTTTCTTATTCATGAAGAGAACTTCATTATTCCATTCGTTATTATTACATTGGAATAACTCAGTAAAATTGGTATACCCTATACATAACTTTGTATATGCGGCGTACCTATATACTGGTGAAATCCTTATGTTATTCCATTCTTATTTATTCTACATTGGAATAACTTTTGTATCTGTGGAATCCCCTATACTTGGTGATCTTCTTCATTATTCCATTCTTTATTATTCATTGGAATATCACATGCGTGTGTTTTACACCTGATGGTTCCGCTCTTTATCATTCTCGTTGGAATATCCTATCGTGTGTTTTTTACCGGATCCGGTTCCATCTTTATTATTCTCATTGGAACATCCCGCTTGATTGTGAATTTCACCCGACCGGTTCCGTTATTATTATTTTGTTGGAATAACTTTGCCTACATCTGAGCATCTGCATGCGTGGTGATTTCTTTTGTTATTCCATTCTTTATTATACTCGGTTGGTTAAATCTTTGACTTCTATACTCCATGAAATTAGTGGAATATCCTTGATATTTATGCTTCATCCAAAGATCTTTTCATGGAAATATTCTTCCGATCATTCTTGAATTTTACTCTCAAAAACAAGATCATTTTGACAATTTGGGCGTTAATAATTCTGGATAAAATAATTCTTGAACTTGTTTTATTGAATTATTATGTCATTGTCATCATCCTCATGTTATATTATGTTATCTTGAACTTACGTGTATAGATGAACTTAGTATGATTATGACCGGGATCATTCGGTATAATCATGGCTTGTTATAAATGATGTGATAAAAGTCCTCGGTGGCACAGAATGCGATGATGGATAGTTTTTGGTATGATTATGACTAGGGGTGATTCGGTATAGTCATGACCATTGATAATTTGATGAATATCCTTGGTAGTAGTGTGAAATGTGATTCGATGATGTGGATTATTTATTAAAGTTTGAGTCTCAACTTATAACAAATGATGAAAAACCTTTTAAAACCTAAAAGATAGTAGACTTTATTCTCTCTTGACTCTTTTAATGGATTGCTTATTCCACTGCAGCTTAAACTTGTTGTCTATTGTATTTTATCGCTTTAACACCTTTGTTGAAGGCTAATGATAAATTATTACGCATTATCTTAGTCATAATATTTCTTATTAGGCTAGTTGAACTCACCCTTTCTTTCACTGTTCTCTTGAAAATGAGAACATATTTGGGACGAGTCGGGGAACGGAGAATGGTCCGGAGGATAGCATTAGTAGTCCTCACTATTCTATGAAATAAAGGTGATAATAGTAGTAATGAGGACTCCTTTTGAGTTTGTATAATATCTAGTAGACAATATTTGTATTCAAACTCACGGTTTTATGTCGTATTGTACCACGACATTTATATTAATAAAGTTGTATTTGAATTTATGTACCATGTAAGTGGCGACTAAGATGGGTGACGATACCTAATTTTGGGGCATCACGGTTGGTATCGAGCTTAGGATATGATCCTGGATAAGATGTGAGAATAATACTAGGAGGGAGAGACAGGGAATACCTTCGCCAGTATGACCTACCTAAGTTTATTTGGTATTTGATTGGTCGGGTGAGTATAGTGATAATATGTTGCATAACAATTAACCCTTATTTTGTGGCGGTGTTTGAAAATGGCATCCGAGAATGTTGATAATAGCAATGGAGCACAGAGACTTGTTGATTCTCCATGGATCAATAATCGGACAATGTGCAGCGGGATGGCGATAATCCTCCCGTAAACAACAACACCGATCAATCGATTTAACGACGCAGTGCGTTTAAAAGGTTTTAGAATTCATGCAACATCGGTGAATCGACGATGCGATCCTCGTTATGGTCCTCGGTTGGCCGCATACTCGTTATCTCGCTTTCTAATAATTGAGCCTGCTTACAACATCTCGAATAAAGAGAAAGTTTATGAGAAATGAGATCTCGACGTATCTGGGGTTTCAAACCTCTAAGAAACATCTCGCGTATCGTTCCTCATTCTCCACCAAATGAGGTGCAAACCTGGATAACTCTATGAACTTTGCCTCGTCTTCGAGACACCGTCGTATTGTTTTTTGCTCTAATCTGATGAACTCCACTTCCTTCATACGATTTAACACTTTCGGAAAGTATTTGTCATTAAATAGTCTCTGAAACGCTCCCAAGACATCTTGAGTCTTGGTACCGGATGATGTGTACGCTTCACGACTCCCACCAAGATGGTCTGCTTTCGCCACTTTTAACATAAATGTGGCGAATGGAACCTTCGTTCCTCCGTGCATCCCAAGACATCGAATATCTTGGTAATTTGTTTGACCCATGTTTCCGCCATGATCGGATCTGGCTTTCCTTAAATTCGGTGGTCCCAACTCTTTGAACTGCTTGTTGTGACAACCCGTGAATTGCTATCATTTCCTCCTCAGTATTTTGAACACGAAGTCTCTTCGTGCGATTTTGCATGAATCGCAAAAAACTTCTAAACATCCCTCGTTCATCATCTCGCTTTCAATGGTGTTGTTCACGGAGAATAACATTGCCCGACTGTTGCCGTTCTCCTCGTTGGTGAGTACAAAGCGTCTCCACGTTCTCATTTCCATTGTTAATATTCTCAATCGACATTCTCAAATCACCGTCGTAAAACAAGGGTTAATTAAGGAAATCAATATATCACATAATATCCCTATATAATTGACCCAACTAACAAATAAGCTTAGGTAGGACACACTAGCGAAGGATTTGCTCGTCTCTCCCCTCCTAGTTCTATTCCCCAATCTCCGCCAGATCATATCCTAAGCTCGATACCAACTGTGACACCCCAAAAATAGGTATACATCACCTATTTTGAGTTGTCAATACATGATGCAAAACAACTACAACTTTATTATTACAACAAGAAAGCGTGAGTTTGAATACAAATATTATCTTCTGACAATATCTATATACTCAAATAAATCCTCATCACATTTATTGATACATTATTTTATAAAAATGGTGAGGACTACTAAAAAAATCCTTTCTAAAACCTTCATTCCATACCCGACTGTACTTTCGCTTATATTCTCGCCTCACGAGAAAAATGGAACAAAAAGGAAAAGGGTGAGCTCAACTAGCTCAATAAAGAATATTATGACTAAGATAATATACAACAAATTACCGTTAGTCTTCAACGGGGAAAAATTTAATAGAATCAATAGACAACAAATTTTAAATCAATATTCGCAATGGAAGTAATAATTCATTAGAAGAGTTAAGTAGAGAATGCAAACTACTATCTTCTATGCATGAATTTAAAAGTTCATCGCTCATCTTTTATCCTGTAACATCAATCAATATACATCCGAATCAAATATTCATCTTTGCACTACAGGCCAAAGATATTCATCACCGGGTCATGTTCATTTAAACACTGTTCATCTTTGCACTACGAGCCAAAGATATTCTTCGAAATCATTCATCTTTGCACTACGGGCCAAAGATATTCTTCGAAAATCATTCATCTTTGACTACGGGCCAAAGATATTCAAGAATATCATCATTTAAGGCGAGGATGATGAAAAATATTTTAAAAGAAATCCAAAGGAAACAAAATGACAAGGATTAAGGATTAAGGATTAGTGACTTGGTTTTATCCACGTCCAAAATACCTCAAAATAATCATAGTGGTGTAAAATTCAAGAATGATCAAAACATGGATCTGATCAAAACTAGTATCCGTAATAGATGTTTTGGACAAAAAGAAGAAATTTTATTTTTCGGGTGAATAGTCAGATATCGTGAATAGTCTTTAGTATCGTGAATAATCTAGTATACATGAATAAATGAAATCAGACACCAAAAGATAGAAATTCCACAAAAAACATCTTCACGCTTCATGAATAGTACTTTCGTGAATAGTAAACTCGTGAATAGTAACTTATGAATAGTAACTCGTGAATAAGAACTCATGAATAAGTAACCCAGACATGAAAAAGTTCCAAATTTGATAAAAAGTTCCAACCAATATTTCAGCATAATGATATTGAAGAAATAATATCATTTGAGAAGAAAATAACATCCCTTACCTCGAAAGAATCAGTACTTCGGAAGGAAAGGTCGGAAGTGATGCTGAATGAAACTTGTACTGAATAGCAACTCTCAAAGTATCTAAATACTCACAAAATACGCTCAATAATATAGAGAGAAAGAGAAAAACTTTGTTTACGGTGTGATTTTCAACTCTAACTTAGCCCTCTCATTTATAGGAAAATGTTAGCCGCCAAGGCACTTGACCTCTTTTTACGATGGCTTTACCTACTACTATTGCCACCACCACATTTGAAATAAAATTCAGCACATTTCTTCACCAACCACAAGTGGGGCCCACTCAATTCTAGAATTTTCCACCAAAATCAATTATAAACCTAATTTCCTAATCAATCACCTCTTAAAATTCATAACAAATCATTCGTTCATTTTAATTCAGTTCAAAATTTGTGGACATATACTCAACTTATGTATGTATAACATATCCAAAAATTACAACGATCCAACGGTCGGATTAAAAATTATAACTCACATAATATATATCGTAAAAATCTTGATTTGATTTTTAATACCTCCATTCCGGCAAAATTACCGATAAAACACCTCAACATTAAATCATTCAATTATAACCACATAAAACAAATAAATCCATCATTTATAAATATTTTCTTATCATATAAATCAATAATTAATTATTCACAAATAATATTACGTAATCACAATTATGACAACCGGTAGTTCCCGAGAAAGAGGGGCTTTCCGATAAGGATTTCTCTCTTCTTGCGCCATGATTAGGTGACCAAACCTCTCCTCGATGAACTTTCTAGACATTGCCAATAATGCTATCTAATAATATTATTTAAATAATATGAATTATTGATCCGATAATGGAGATAATGTGCGGTGACAATTATTGAACAACAATAATATAAAATATCAACGCAAAGAATTATTGAACAACAATAATATAAAATATCAACGTAGCAATTATTGAATCAATAAAATAAAATATTGAGCAAGAATTACTCTTGTGAAAATTATTGAGTAGCCTTTCTTACGTAAGGATCAATAATTCAACAATATCATGCAATCTGGTGTCTTTCTTTGTCCACGCCAGACATCAGTTTTAAACCACCGGGTATTCCAACAATCTTAATTGAATACAACTACGCCGTTATTTTTAACCAACTTATATTTGTCGCTTTTTTTCATCCAATCGCTTTCAGTTATGGTGCCTCACACATGGTCATGCTGCAAATAAATTTAATATTCCCCGACAATCGAATATTCCACGACCAAACGAATATTCCCCACAACAATGAATATTTAATAACCACTTGCTTATTTTGAAATATTTGCGTATTTAACCCTAACTATCCACATTAATCAAATCAACCCTTACTATTTCAAAATAATAAATAGAAAATTAAATTTCATTAATAATAAGTTGGGGTCTTACAACCTCCCTCCTTATGAAATTTCGTCCTCGAAATTGACGTCGACGTACTCAGTGTTTGAAAAAGATGAGGATACCTCGCTTTCATTTCCGTTTCAATTCCTGTGTCATTTCCTCTATAAAGCATGATTCCTCCACAAAACTTTAACTTGTGGTATGACCTTTCATAGCGTAGGGACATGCTCCTTCCTATCCAAAATCTTGGCGACAGTACTCTCCTCATACGTTAGGTCTTGGCTATCTCGTCCTGGGTTCTAACTTCTATAATGTGGTTCGGGTCTTTCACATATTTACGAAGTACGAGATATGTGAAACACATTGTGAACACGAGACATACTTGGAGGTAACGCAAATCTATAAACTACATTTCCTACTCGGTCAAGAATTTGAAATGGACCAATAAATCGTGGATTGAGCTTTCCTCTCTTCCCAAATCTTGTAACTCCTTCCATGGAGCAACTCGTAATAATACATGATCCCCTACACTAAATTCCACGTCCTTTCGATGAAGATCCGCATAACTCTTTTGTCGATCTTGTGCCGCTTTAGATATCGTTATCGAAACATTTGGATCTTTTCGGTGAGTCATATACGTCTTAACTTCGGGTCCCAACAATGTTGCTTCACCCACCTCATCCCAACATATTGGAGAACGACATTTTAAATCCATATAATGCTTCAATGGAGCCACACCTATACTTGCTCGATAAGCTGTTGTTGTAGGAGAATTCCACCAATGGTAAATACTTATCCCAATCGCCCTCAAGTCTAGGACACGAGTATTAATAAATTTTCAAGAGTTTGAATAGTCCTCTCTCGATTGTCCGTCTGGTTTGGGGATGGTATGTCAACTAAATCGCAATCCGTGCCCATAGCTTTTTGCAAGCTAACCCAAAATCTTGAAGTGAATCTTGGGTCACGATCCAAAACTATGGATACTGTATGCCATGCAACCTCACAATCTCATTTACGTATACTAAAGAAGACGTTCAAGGAATAAGTCTCCGTGTCGGCAAGAAATGAGTAGACTTGGTTAATCTATCAACAATAACCCAAATAGCATTGATGCCTTGAGAAACCGTAGGAAGACCCGTAACGAAATCCATGGTAATGTGTTCCCACTTCCATTCCGGAATCTCAAGTGGTTGCAAACGGACCCTTAGGTACTAGATGCTCGCCTTTACACGTTGACAAGTTAAACACATTGAGATAAACTTTGCAATCTCTCTCTTCATATTGTTCCACCAAAATGTATGTCGAAGATCACGATACATTTTAGTACTTCCAAGATGGATTGCAAAATGGTGTATTGTGTGCCTCCATCATAATCTTGTACTTCAAATCAAAGTCGTTAGAACACAAAGTCTGAGAGTGGACTCAAGTATTCCTTCTTCATCAATTCTCGCTTCGAATAGCTCCTTCTTGTACTTTCTTCTTCATACGCATCATTTCAAGATTGGTGGCTTGAGCAACCTTAACTTTTTCTATTAAAGTTGGCTCTGTCGTATACTTGACATCATCGCACTCGTTCCGCATATGATCTTCTACTCAACGCGTCAAACTACCACGTTCGCTTTTCCGGGATGGTATTGAATAGTGTGGTAGTAGTCTTTCAATAGTTCGAGCCAACGTCATTTGCAGCGTGTTGAGTTCTTTTTGAGTGAAGAAATATTTAAGGCTTTTATGGTCCGAATATATCTCCACTTTCTCCCCATATAGATAGTGCCACCATATCTTTAAGCAAAACGATCGCCGCTAACTCTAGATCATGAGTAGGATAATTCCTCTCATACTCTTTAAGTTGTCGCGAGGCATAGGCTATGACTTTCCCACGTTGCATGAGAACACATCCTAACCCTTTGCCTCGAAGCATCATCAGAGATAACAAATCCATCCGAACCGGATGGTATTGTTAGAACAGTCTTAAAATAAGTCTCCTCTTAAGCTCTTGGAAACTTTTCTCGCGTTCTTCGCTCCAAAGCGAATTTTGTATCCTTCCGAGTTAAATTTGAGTTAATGGAGTAGCGATTCGAGAAAACCCTTCCACGAATCTCCGATAATAACCAAATTAAGCCCAAAAAGCTACGTCTTGATCACCGACTTGGTTGCTCCAACTTTGTATTGCTTGAATCTTGGCACGGATCAACGGATACTCCATGTTTCGACACCACGTGCCCAAGGAATGCTACTTCCTCGAGCGAACTCGCATTTCTTCAATTTGGCATATAGTTTGCTTTCACGAAGCCTTTGGAGTACCGACTTCAAATGGTGCTCATGATCTTCACGACTTTTGGAATATATAAGGATGTCATCAATAAAGACAACAACAAATCGATCCAAATATTCCTTGAATACTCGGTTCATCATATCCATGAAAGTCATGAGGAGCATTAGTTAGTCCGAAAGACATGACTAAGAATTCATAATGCCCATACCGAGTTCTCAAGGCGCCTTTGGAATATCCTCGATTCTAATCTTGGTGATGATGATATCCGGAGCGAAGATCGATTTTTGAAAAGAATTGTGCCCCTTAATCGGTCAAACAAGTCATCAATACGAGGTAGAGGATACCTATTCTTGATGGTGACATGGTTCAATTCCCGATAGTCAATACAAAGTCGCATACTCCCGCTTCTTTCTTCTTTACAAATAAAAAGAGAGCACCCCAAGGAGATGTCTTAGGGCGAATGAAACCGATGTCCAACAATTCCCAGTAGTTGGACCTTTAACTCCCGAAGTTCAATAGAGCCATTCGATATGGGGTTTTAGAAATGGGCTTTGTACCGGGTTCAAGATCAATAAAGAATTCAACTTCACGTTCTAGGGTAGGCCGGAAGTTCTTCGAGAAATCGTCGGAAAGTCAATAACAACAGAATATTATTCAAATTTGACGTGTCTTTATTCAAATCCATAACATGGGCTAAGAAAGCTTGACATCCGCTTTTCAATAAACGAATAGCTTTATGATTAGATATGATGTTGATTGATTTTAATGGTTTAGTTGCTTGAATTGCATAAACAGGTGTTGGTTAGGAATATGAAAACTAACAACCTTACGAAAACAATCAATTTTGGCATGATGAGTAGTTAACCAATCAATCCCTAAAATCACATCAAAAGCAAGTACCTTTAAAGAGATAAGGTCAACGGTAAGGTAATGGTGCCAACTTGAATCGAGACAAGATTTATAAACGATGGATGTGATGAAAGTTTCTCCCTGGAGTTTCCACAGATAGGTCAAAGTCTAATTTCTCCCGAGTCAAGTTTAAACGTTGAGCACATGCGGAGAGATAAATGAATGGGTAAAGACCCAGATCAAGTAAAAGGTATAAACTTCGCAAGAATTTATAAATAGCTTACCCGTGATCACCTCGTTTGGGTTCCTCGCATTATGACCGATCCACAACAAACGCTTCTTCCGGAATCGTTGACTTTGACTTTTCGGGGACGATCTTTTGAGTCACCGTCCCATTGAACTAGGTTTCGCCATCAGATAATCTCGAGCGATATGTCCTTCCTTTCCACAACTATAGCATACCTTGAATCACAGGGCGCTTTGACCGATATGTCCCTCTTTTTCGCATTTAGCATATAATGGGTGGTCGTCGTTCTCTCCACCCTAGAACCCGATTCTTTGCAAGACTTTGCTGTCTTCACATAGTCGTTGTTAAATCTCCTCTTTTAAAATCTCCTCCCGACTTCGCTTCTTACATTTTTCACGACCATGATTACCACCAGAGTGGTTACCATTTCTGTCCGTCTGTTTCTTTCTCCGCAGTTATCATTATTCATTGATCGCTTATCTCAGTACGATCCTCGGTTATGGTCCTCTCATTGGCCGTACTTTCGTTATCTCGCTTAATAATTGAGCCACGCTTTCTGACATCTGAATAAAGAGAAAGTTTATGAAAATGAGATCTTGGCGTACGCTTAGGGTTTCAAACCTCTAAGAAACATCCGCGTCATCGTTCCTCATTCTCCACCAAATGAGGTGCAAACCTGGATAACTCTGCAAACTTTGCCTCGTCTTCGAGACAATCGCCATTTGTTTTTGCTCAAATCGATGAACTCCACTTCCTTCATACGACGAAACACTTTCGGAAAGTATTTGTCATTAAATATCTCTCAAACGCTCTCCCAAGACATCTTTGAGTGCGGTGGATGGGTACGCTTACGACTCTCCACCGATGATCCGCTTCGCCACGAAACATAAAGGTGGCGAATGGAACCTTCTGTTCTCCGTGCATCCCAAGACATCGAATATCTTGGTAATTTGTTTGACCCATGTTTCCGCCGGCATGATCGGATCCGCTTTCCCTTAAATTCGTGGTCCCAACTCTTTGAATCGCTTGGTTTGTGATAACCCGTGAATTGCTATCATTTCTCCTCAGTATTTTGAACACGAGTCTCTCTCGTCTGCGATTTTGCATGAATCGCAAAAAACTCTAAACATCCCTCGTTCATCATCTCGCTTTCAATGGTGTTGTTCACAGGAGGAACATTGCCACTGTTGCGCTTCTCTCGTTGGTGAGTACAGCGTCTCATCGCCTCTCATTTCCATTGTTAATATTCTCGATTCGACATTCTCAAATACTGTCATAAAACAAGGGTTAATTAAGGAAATCAATATATCACATAATATCCCTATATACTGACCAACTAACAAATAAGCTTAGGTAGGACACACTAGCGAAGGATTTGCTCGTCTCTCCCCTCCTAGTTCTATTCCCCAATCTCCGCCAGAGATCATATCCCTAAGCTCTGATACCAACTGTGACACCCCCAAAAATAGGTATACATCACCTATTTTGAGTTGTCAATACATGGTACAGAAACAACTACAACTTTATTATTACAACAGTAAAACTGTGAGTTTGAATACAAATATTATCTTCTAGACAATATCTATACTCAAATAAATCCTCATCACATTTATTGATACATTATTTTACAAAAATGGTGAGGACTACTAAAAAATCCTTTCTAAAACCTTCATTCCATACCCCGACTCGTACTCGCTATATTCTCGCCTCCTGAGAAAAATGGAACAAAAAGGAAAAGGGTGAGCTCAACTAGCTCAGTAAAGAATATTATGACTAAGATAATATACAACAAATTACCGTTAGTCTTCAACAGGGAAAAATTTAATAGAATACAATAGACAACAAATTTTAAATCAATATTCGCAGCGGAAGTAATAATTCATTAGAAGAGTTAAGTAGAGAATGCAAACTACTATCTTCTATGCATGAATTTAAAAGTTCATCGTCTATCTTTTATCCTGTAACATCAATCAATATACATCCGAATCAAATATTCATCTTTGCACTGTCTGCCAAAGATATTCATCGATTAGTCATGTTCATTTAAACACTTGCTCATCTTTGCACTACTGGTGCCAAAGATATTCTTCAGAAATCATTCATCTTTTTCTGACTACAGCCAAAGATATTCTTCAAATCATTCATCTTTTGCACTACTGAGCCAAAGATATTCAAGAATGTCATCATTTAAGACCGAGGATGATGAAAAATATTTTTAAAGAAACGAATCCAAAGTGAAACAAAATGACAAGGATTAAGGATTAAGGATTCGTACTTGGTTTTATCCATCGTCAAAAATACCTCAAAAATAATCATAGTGGTGTAAAATTCAAGAATGATCAAAACATGGATACAATCAAAGCTAGTATCCGAATAGATGTTTTGGACAAAAGAAGAAATTTTATTTTTCTAATTGAATAGTCAGATATCGAATAATAGTCAGATATCGTGAATAGTCTTGATATCGTGAATAATCTTAGTATACATGAATAAGAAATCCGACACCAAAAGATAGAAATTCCACAAAAACATCTTCACGCTTTCATGAATAGTACTCGTGAATAAGAACTCGTGAATAAGAACTCATGAATAGTAACTCGTGAATAAGAACTCATGAATAGTAACCCCGACATGAAAAAGTTCCAAATTTGATAAAAAGTTCCAACCAATATTTCAAAGATAATGATATTGAAGAAATAATATCATTTGAGAAGAAAATAACATCCCTTACCTCAAAGAATCGATTTGCTTCCGGAGGAAAGGTCTCAAGTGATCTTTGAATGAAACTTGTCTTGAATAAAGAACTCTCAAAGTATCTAATTACTCACAAAATCGCTCAATAATATAGAGAGAGAGAGAGAAAAACTTTGTTTACGGTGTGATTTTCAACTCTAACTTAGCCCTCTTTTATAGGAAAATGTTAGCCGTACCAAGCGGACTTGACCTTCTTTACGATGGCTTTTACTTCTACTATTTCCACCCACCACATTTGAAATAAAATTCAGCACATTTCTTCACCAACCACAAGTGGGGGCCCACTCAATTCTAGAATTTTCCACCAAAATCAATTATAAACCTAATTTCCGAATCAATCACCTCTTAAAATTCATAACAAATCATTCGCTCATTTTAACGGTTCAAAATTTGTGGACATATACTCAACTTATGTATGTATAACATATCCAAAAATTACAACGATCCAACGGTCGGATTAAAAATTATAACTCACGCAATATATCGTAAAAATCTTGATTTGATTTTTAATACCTCCATTCCGGAGCAAAATTACTTGATAAAACACCTCAACATTAAATCATTCAATTATAACCACATAAAACAAATAAATCCATCATTTATAAATATTTTCTTATCATATAAATCAATAATTAATTATTCACAAATAATATTACGAAATCACAATTATGACAACCAGTAGTTCCCAGAAAGGGGGCTTTCAGATAAGGATTTCTCCTTCTTGATGCGCAATTAGGTGACCAAACCTCTCCTTGATGTAACTTTCTAGACATTGCCAATAATGCTATCTAATAATATTATTTAAATAATATGAATTATTGATCCGATAATGGAGATAATGCAAAGGACAATTATTGAACAACAATAATATAAAATATCAACGCAGCAATTATTGAACAACAATAATATAAAATATCAACGCAAAGAATTATTGAATCAATAAAATAAAATATTGAATAAAGAATTCATGTGAAAATTATTGAGTAGCCTTCTACGTAAGGATCAATAATTCAACAATCTTCATGCAATACCGCGTCTTCTTCATGCAACCACGCCAGACATCTTTATTTTAACCACCGGGTATTCAGCGATCTTAATTAAGTAATAACTACGCCGTTATTTTTAACCAACTTATATTTGTGCGTTTCTTCATCCAATCGCTTTTCACATGGGGCCCACACATTATTATCATTGCTACCGTCGATACGAATATTCCCCACAAAGATTTAATATTCCACGACCAAACGAATATTCCCCAAACAACAATGAATATTTTATAACCACTTGCTTATTTTGAAATATTTGCGTATTTAACACCTAACTATCCACATTAATCAAATCAACCCTTACTATTTCAAAATAATAAATAGAAAAATTAAATTTCATTAATAATAAGTTGGGGTCTTACATTTCTAAGACTGTTCCAACAATACCATCTGCGGTACGGATGGATTTGTTATCTACAATGATGCTTGAGCAAAAGGGTTAGGATGTGTTCTCATGCAACGTGGGAAAGTCATAGCTATGCCTCGTGACAACTTAAAGAATATGAGAGGAATTATCCTACTCATGATCTAGAGTTAGCAAATAATCGTTTCCGCTTAAAGATCCGGAGGCACTATCTATATGGGGAGAAAGTGGAGATATATTCAGACCATAAAAGCCTCAAATATTTCTTCACTCAAAAAGAACTCAACATGCGACAGCGACGTTGGCTCGAGCTATTGAAAGACTACGACCACACTATTCAATACCATCCTGGAAAAGCTAACGTGGTAGCTGACGCATTGAGTAGAAGATCATACGCGGGAACGAGTGCGTGTTGTTAACACAAAGGCCTATTTGGTGTGATTTACAAAAGATAAAGATAGAATTCAAGACTCCGGGGACCCATGCAATGATGACAAGCATACGTATAGAACCAACTTTAATCGAAAAAGTTAAAGTTGCTCAAGCCACCGACCCGGAGCTGATAATTATGATGAAGAAAGTACAAGAAGGTATTATTCCAGAAGCAAGAATCGATGAAAAATGAATACTTCGAGTTCACTCCAGACTTTGTGTTCCTAACGATTCTGATTTGAAGTACAAGATCATGATGGAGGCACACAATACACCGTTTGCAATTCATCCTGGAAGTACTAAAATGTATCGTGATCTTCGACATACATTTTGGTGGAATAATATGAAGAGAGAGATTGCAAAGTTTATCTCGACGTGTTTAACTTGTCAACGTGTAAAGGCGGAGCATCAAGTGCCAAAGGGTCCATTGAAACCACTTGAGATTCCGAAATGGAAGTGGGAACACATTACCATAGATTTTGTTACGGGTCTTCTTGCGGTTTCTCAAGGCATAAATGCTATTTGGGTTATTGTTGATAGATTAACCAAATCTGCTCATTTCTTACCGATACGGGAGACTTATTCCCTTGAACGTCTTGCTAGTATATATGTAAATGAGATTGTGAGGTTGCATGGCATGCCAGTATCCATAGTTTCGGATCGTGACCCAAGATTCACTTCAAGATTTTTGGGTTAGCTTACAAAAAAGCTATGGGGTGGATTTACGATTGATTCGGCATACCATCCTCAAACCAGACGGACAATCGAGAGAGGACTATTCAAACTCTTGAAGATTTATTAAGACTCTGTGTCTTAGACTTCAAAGGAAGTTGGGATAAGTATTTACCATTGGTGGAATTCTCCTACAACAACAGTTATCAGGCAAGTATAGGTGTGGCTCCATTTGAAGCATTATATGGACGAAAGTGTCGTTTCCAATATGTTGGGATGAGGTGGGTGAAGAAACATTGATTGGGACCTGAGTTGGTACGTATGACTACAGAAAAGATCCAAATGATTCGACAATGTATACAAACGGCACAGGATCGACAAAAGAGTTATGCAGATCTTCATCGAAAAGACGTGAAATTTTGTATTGGGGATCACGTATTATTGCGTGTAGCTCCATGGAAGGGAGTTACAAGATTTGGAAAACGAGGAAAGCTCAATCCACGATTTATTGGTCCATTTCAGATTCTTGACCGAGTAAGAAATGTAGCCTATAGACTCGCGTTACCTCCAAGTATGTCTCGTGTTCACAATGTTTTTCACATATCTGTGTTTCGTAAATATGTTAAACACCCGAACCACGTAATTGAGTTAGAACCGGACGAGATAGTCGAAGACTTAACGTATGATGAGGTACCTGTCAAGATCTTGGATAGAAAGGAGCATGTCCTACGCACGAAGGTCATACCACAAGTTAAAGTTTTGTGGAGGAACCGTGCTTATAGAGAAATGACACGGGAGTTGGAAACGGAAATGATAAGCGAGGTATCCTCACATTTTCAAACACAGTGCGTCGTCGTCAATTTCGAGGACGAAATTTCATAAGGAGGGAGGTTGTAAGACCCCAACTTATTATTAATGAAATTAAATTTTCTATTTTTATTATTTTGAAATAGTAAGGGTTGATTTGATTAATGTGGATAGTTATGGGTAAAATACGCAAATAATTCAAATAAGCAAGTGGTTATAAAATATTCGTTTGGTCGTGGAATATTCTTACTATCGGGGAATATTCGTACGACGGCGCAGCCTTGTGTGGGCCCCATAACGAAAAGCGATTGGATGAAGAAAACTACAAATATAAGTTGTTTAAAAATAACGGTATAGTTATTCTGCTAATAATCTTTGTTAAAATACTCGGTGGTTAAAACACAATAGCACACGGTATTGCACCAATTATTGATTCTTACGTAAGAAGGCATTACTCAATAATTGTTACAGTAATTACTGTTCAATATTTTATTTTATTGATTTAATAATTGCTGCGTTGATATTTATGTTGTTTCAATAATTGTCACTACACATTATTTTTTATTATCGGAGCAATAATTCATATTATATGAATAATATTATTGGATAACATTATTGACAATGTCTAGAAAGTTACATCTAAGGAGAGGTTTGGTCACCTAATTGCGCTACCGAGAAGAGAGAAATCCTTATTGAAAAGCCCTCTATCCCAGAACCTGCACGGTTGTCGATATTGTGATTCTGTAATATTATTTGTGAATAATTAATTATTGATTTATATTATGAGGAAAATATTTATTTTATGTGGATATAGATGGAAAAATTTTTTAATGTGACAATTGTTGAAAATTAATATTTTATCTTTTTCTGATAAAATAATTCATTTAAATATATTATTATATTATTATAATATAATAACGGTGATATCTTTACAATGAATATGGGATATATGAGTATATGAGGAGGAGGAGTATTTTATTACCAAAATTATTTAAAACATGTTTTTCATGTTTGTGGACCCCATTTCTTGACTGAAATTTGATTATAGCCTGTAAAATCGCCCGTTTGTGGATTTCGGTCAATTTTTGTTTGGAATTTGGAAAAATTTCTTCTGCAAAGTTGTAGATAATGGAATTTCCTATGGAGAAGACGCGAGTTTCGAATTTTCTGATAAAAGGGCTATTTATTATGAATTATTGAAGTTCCGTAGTTCCGAAATAATTGATTTTTGGAAGTTTTAATTATTTATATCAACAAAAACGTTTTTCAAATGTTTGTGGGCATCTTTAACATGTGCTAGATGGCTGAAATCAGTTGGTAAAAGTGAGCGTAGGAATTTGTAATATAAATAATAATATTTTATTAAATTTTCTGCTTTGGTGTTTTAAGCATTTTTCTATAAATAGGGTGCTTAGGTTAGAATTAAAAATCACACCAGAAACTGAAGTTGTCTCTCTCTTTCTCTCTCAATATATTGAGCGTATTCTTGTGAGTATTTTAATACTTTGAGTGTTCTTTATCTGATCTGAGTTCAAGTCATAGCCTATATCCTGTGTTTATTAGAAATCTTGCTTTTTGTGAGGTAAGGGATATTATTTTTTTAAAAATGATATTAATTCTTCCAATATCATTATCTCAAAGTATTGATCTAAACTTTTAATCAAATTTAGAACTTTTTGTGCTTGGAGTTTCTTATTCACGTATACTGACAATTATTCACGAATCTGGCCTTATTCACGTAAAAATTAAATTTTTTTATTTTCGTCCAAAATATCTAGTGTGGATACTAGCTTTGATTGTATCCATGTTTTGATCATTCTTGAATTTTACTTCACTATGATTATTTATGAAGTATTTTTGGACATGAAATAAATGAAATACTTAATCCTTAATATTTATTCTTTTTTCGCTTGATGGATTCGTTTTTTTTTTAAAATATTTTTCATCATCCTCACCCTAAATGATGATATAATTGAATATCTTTGGCACCAGTGCAAAAAAGATTAACGATTTTATGATGAATATCTTTGGCCCGTGGTGCAAAGATGAACATGTGTTGAGATGAACATGACTTAATCGATGAATATCTTTGGCGTGTAGTGCGAGATGAATATTTGAATCAAGATGAATATTGATTGATGTTACGATTGATAAAATAATGATGATTTATTGTTAAATTCATAGATATTAGTAGATTTCATCCTCTACGTAACTCTTACATGAATTATTATTTTTTTCATTGCGAATATTGATCTAAAACTTGTTGTTTATTATATTCTCTCAGATTTTTCCCTGTTGAAGACTAACGATAATTTATTTTATATTATCTTAGTCATAATGTTATTTACTGGGCTAGTTGAGCTCACCCTTTTCTTTTTTGTTCCATTTTTCTTCTTAGGAACCGAGAATGTAGTGAGTACGAGTCGGGGTATGGAATGATGGTTATAGAGAGAGTTGTTTAGTAGTCCTCACCATTTTTGTAAAATAATGTATAAATAATTATGATGAGGATTTATTTGGGTATAGATATTGTCTAGAAGATAATATTTGTATTTAAACTCACAGTTTTACTGTTGTAATAATAAAGTGGTAGTTGTTTCTGTACCATATATTGACAACTCGGGACGGGTGATGTATACCTATTTTGGGGGTGTCACATCTTTTATGTTCAAGTTGAACTTAAAAATTGTCATAACATTTAGCAAAAAAATAAAAATAAATTGTCACAACCTCATTCATAATAATTTGTTATAAATTTCAATATAAAAAAAATACTAGATTTATATTATTAACAATTAATAAAAAGAAATTTTTTGGTGAATAAATATGTTCAATACATTGCCCCTTCTAAATCCCTGTATAAAGAAGCCGGAAGGTAGCAACTACAGAGAGCCGGTCCCTTTTCCTATGTTTTCTCTCTCCAAAAATACCCATTTATTGTTCCTAGAGAGAGAAAATATGAGTTTTGTGAACCATAAATGCGAAAATTCTCAAGAAAATAAAGTAAACAAAGACAACAGCAACGACCCATTTGTCAAAATCTACGGACTAGAGGTTCCTCTCTCTCTCATGTTTTGGCTATGATATGATACCCCTTTTAGTTTTATTCTGTTTGGTGTTGAACTGATTTATTTTAATTTGTTTGGCTTAATTTTATTTTAATTTTTTAATTTGTCAAGCTGATTTTTAATGATTTATGTGGCTATGTACCCATATATATTTGTTGAATTAGAAGTTAATATTCAATGGGTTCACTTATGAACTTATGAGGGGAAGAAGTACCTCTTTTGGTATGTAAAAAAAGATAGGTTGTTGCAAATGCAAAACCCACTAGAAGATTAACTTGAAATCAATTAAGGTAGATTGATAGCAATCTTTTGATAAAATGTGTTTTTTTTTTGTGTCCTCTACCAGCAAAAAGGTTATCATTAATCTTATTTTAAATTGGATTACTACACCATTGTATTTTCTTAAATACAGAATTTTGGGGGACTTTCTAAGAGAATTACTATCTTATATATTACAGTCACTACTTGGGATTATGTAATTGCAAGTGAAACTTTTGTATTATGTTCTTAGCAGCTAATTCATAGAAGATGTAGGGTTTACTGGCTGAAATTTAATTTAATTTATGTCAATTCGTTAGCATTTTGTTTGAGTACTTCCATTGCCTCTAAGTGAATGGAATAAACTATGATTTTTTTTATTTGAATAACTAAACGAAGGTTGTCGTGAAAACCTTATAGTACTTTCAAATTGCTTACATTAACCTACAAACTTTACATATACATCTTAAACAAATGCATATTGTAATCGGCTAATCGCATTGTTTTTATTTATTTTTTATATAGATATATGTATTCTGGCTATACAATATTATTTATTGACCTGAGTTGTGCATGTCTTTGTAGGGGAAAGCGATGTTGTCTTTAAGACGCTTGAAGCGATTCAACTTTGAATTTGCAAGTAAAAATTGAAAATCATTAAATTCATGAAACTTTTCTATCAGTTATCTTCCTCAATAGATTCGAGCCATCCTCTTTCATGTTTGCGCTGCCGCCACTACCTAGCATTGCTTCTCCACACCACCATCCTCCTCCATGTTTGTTCAATTTCTT
Organism: Panax quinquefolius; assembly: GCA_020205615.1. Taxonomy (NCBI): domain Eukaryota; kingdom Viridiplantae; phylum Streptophyta; class Magnoliopsida; order Apiales; family Araliaceae; genus Panax; species Panax quinquefolius. The sequence continues at coordinate 11,294,121 of CM035173.1, read as the reverse complement.
AACACACACAGAGAGAGGGTTTATTTCCTCAATGTTATTTTTTTCCTCTTTTCTAATTTTCAAAGGATCTTGATCCATCTATAGTTTCAAAAATAAAATTAACACCCATAACGATAACAATGTATACTATTGTGGAGTTTTTCACACAAATCATCAAAGAACACTAATTAGTAGGTTTTGGCTTTTTCACAGTAGTGGTTGAATCAATAGTGGTGTTGGAAGATGGTGATGTTTTGGAACTCCGGTGGCACTAAATTTGGAGAAGATGGTGCCATCGATGGTGAGATCTTTGCACACAGATGATAGTTGGGGATTGCAGATAGTGTCGGCGAGTATGGTTTTCCAACTGGTTCAACGACATATGTGTTGAGTATCTACAATGTCGGGGTCTATTTTCAATCATGGAGTATGAGATGTGAAAGAGATTCTAATGTAGGGCAAGGTGAAAAGAATGAAAAAGTGTATCTATCCCCATTGAGAATTGCTAGAGAAACACACAAAAGCATGAAGTTTTAATCTCAAATCAATATATTCAATAATTTGAGAAATAATAAACATTACACTCTTTGTATCAGAACACTCCTACTATAAAAAGAAAATAATCTTCTAACTAAGATCTAATTAAATCCAATATCCTAATTAAAATTTATTACTATAATTAAATGCGTTATTACTGCACAACAGTCCTAGAAATGCCTCAATCGATTTTCTAGATGACTTTATATAATCATTTATGACTTGAGATAGTTTTGGGATGCAGTTTGGATGTTATTTACTTTTCTTTGTATATGTTTTTTAAATGTTTTCTATATTTTGGTATTTGTTGCAGAATGGGAATACTGCTCCTGAATCAAAGTCACGCATTCGTCAAATGGTTGTTAATACCCTGGGTTTTGGCCAAAAACAAGATGCAATTGTGGATATACCATTGGATGCCATGAATGTAATGTCATTGCTATTTCTAATTTTGCAGGATTCGAAGAAAAAAGAGAAAGAACTCGCAGCTTGGGACGCAAATCTAAGGAGGATAGAAAGGGTTTGTTTTATTATTTCTATAGTTTCTACTTGAGTACTTAGTCCTAAATGTATCATAGCAATAATTCATTTATACGTCATCACTCATCAGTGTTTTGCTATTTACTCAAATTTTTGGAATTCATTTATACGTCATCACTCATCTGTGTTTTGCTATTTACTCAAATTTTTGGTCCTAAATGTATCATAGCAATAATTCATTTATTTGTTGTCTTGTCATTTATTTTTTAGATAATTCAGGGTAAAGTAAGGGTTCTTATGTTTCAAATTTATAATTGTTTTATTTTGACTCACATATTTTGATAAATTTTATATTTCAAATATTTTCAGGTATACATTGAAGGATAGTTGGTGTTAGCCGTAAAATAATAGGTCTTATGCAACATGTTGTTTCTCTATTTTCTGTACGTTTGTACTTTTTGTGTTACGTCTTTTGTAAGGTTAACTAATTATACATGGTTATGATGATTTTTTGGTATGAAATGATGGTTTTTTTGGTGGTTTGAATATATATTGATGATTGTAAATTTTGTAAACAGGTTTAGAATTTTCTGGATATTTATTTTTAAAGGAAATTTTGTCAAAATTTCTTGAAATTAGTACAGACTAGCTCGATGTTTTGATGGTTGGATATGTATTGATGATTGAGTATGTATTAATTATTGTGATAGTATGTGTCTTTAGATAATATAATATTTTTCAAATTTTAATTTATTTTTTCGTTACGTTGTGCCTAAAAGGCACGGGTTATCGCTAGTATATAAATATTTTAAACACAAATCGACGAACAAGCAATAACAATATATATATATATATATATATATATATATATTAAAATAGAAGAAAAGAAAAAGGAGTGTGAGTATAAGACAAAAGTTGTAAAAACAAAGTGGGGGAGGGGATTCAGATAGTAGGCAGGGAAGTAATAAATACTAGTTGGTTTGGACGCATTAGAAGGCAAAAGGGTGTCTCTATTCCATCGCATCGCATTATTCCATTCTGCAGAAAATTCCATCATTCCTTCTCTGATATTTCTGCTCTGCCCTTCATCATTTAAAACTCTTTTCCTCTTTGCCCCCCTCCCCCGATGCCAATCCCTACCCTCTCCTGAGGCCTGTCCACTCTCTGCTCCCTCCCTATATTATATCTATATGTATATATATTCATATGTTGACCTGTACGTACCTAGCTCTTAAATACGCCATGGTAACCAAATCAATCCCCTGTGTTTACCCAAGGATACTTAGTACTCCCTGAGTCCTAAATTAATTGTTTAATTTTTAATTTTTTAAATTAAATTAATTATTTTTAAAATTAATAATTAAACATATATAAATATAGTTCTAAAATTATAAAAATTAAAATTTAGTAATAAATTGTATATATTTTTTTTTGATTATAATCATTTCACCTATATTTTAAAGAAAATAGTAAAAAAATTAATTTTAAAATGATCAATTTAACTTTAAAAAATTAAAACTATAAAATATCAATTTAACTTTAAAAAATTAAAACTATAAAATTAAAAATAGTAAAAAAATTAAAACTATAAAATTAAAAATAGTAAAAAATTAATTTTAAAATGATCAATTTAACTTTAAAAAATATCAAAAATACATATAAAATTATTAATTTACTATCTAATTATATTTTGATAGTTTCGTATGGGATAAATTAGACCTAAAAATTTATTATAGGAGTATGCTAATTAACTGGCTACCGACTAATTTTAAATCCAATGTTTTAATATAGGGGGTTATATCTCATAAACGTAATTGGGGTACACATGCTTTATGTTACCTATATATACATTGTGCACATAAATGACATGTTTAGTTTTATAATTTCACATTAATTAGATAACTTATAGATTTTAGCATCAAAAGTGGATTATTGATCAAGTGTGTGACTCATTTACAAATTATTTTTTTTTAAAAAAATAAATAAATTAGGTCTACGTGTTTGGTACATAAAAGTAAATTAAAGGAGCAACTGTTAGCGGCATGCACGACCGAATATTTCAAAAGTCCATTTGATTGAAAAAAGAATTGTGACATCTGCTTTTCTGCCTATTATTATTATTATTATTATTATTATTATTATTATCAATGTAGTACCTTTCTGTAATTCTGTCCCCACCTCAACCTGCGTTTTACTCCAAAAAGTCCTCCTCAACTCAATCCAATGGTCTGGGTTGGGTTGGGTTTAAATATCAACGGTGGGACTTTTTCTTTTGGAAATTAGGTTTTAACCTTTTCTTGTTTGGTTCATTCTCTTGCTCTCTCTTTTTAGGTGTTTGCCAGTTTGACCTTTACTCTCTCTCTCTCTCTCTCTCTCTCTCTCTGAAAATAGGAAATAGGAGGAGGAGGAGGAGGAGGAGGAGGACATGTAAACCCAACTCACCCTCACCCACGAAGATTGAAACGTAACCTTTTTAAAGGGTTTGACCATTTCCATAGAAGAGAATTAAACAGGAATGTGATGGTCGCACGCATTGCTTTAGAGAGGTCCTATCCTATCCTATCGGATGCAATCACTGCTTCCTATTTTATGCTCTATACCTCATACTTGACCTATTCTACTACTCCCTACGTCTCATAGCCATATAAAGGGATGAACAAATATCCTATTATTTTTATTTTTATTCTTATTCTTATTCAAAGGATAAAATAATTATATGAAGAATAATTATGTTTGTAAGATCCCAGCTATTATAAATAAAGATGAATTTTCTATAAATATTATTTTTGAATATTATGGAATAAATTTGATATAATGTTATAGTTGTGGGTAATATTTATAAATTTTACAAAAGTATGCAAAGTTGTTATAAATATTCGTTTGTTTGGTTTATAATATTCTTTTGTTAGGGAATATTCAGATAACTAATTCAATCATTTAGTAGACGCTAATAATGTAATTATTGTCGGATTGATCGAAAAACGACAAAATATTTTATAAAAATAACTACGGAGGTGTTCACCGTTAAAAAGCTGTTGAACTACCCTTGTAAAAGAAATGCGATGTCTGGCATTAGTTACAAGAGTAGCACTAGATTGATTATTGATCTTTACGTGATAAGTCACTCAATATATGCTTAATTATTCTTCTGATAATTCTTTGCATCATATCTCTTATATTATTGATTCAATTATTGTCACAAGATCATCTCAGTATAATATATTATATTATTAATTGAGACGACAAGTTATAAATGATTAATAATTGTTGAAAGATTAAAAATGTGTTGATTAAAAATAAAATAATTTGTGGTAATATTTATTCAATCCTTAATGTATATAAAGAGTCATTATGAGACGTTTGTGGTAAGTTTGATTATTTTATGGGGGCCCATATGTAATCATCTAAGAGTCTCTTCGTCGATAGTAATTACCTTTGTGAATAGTAATTACCTTTGTGAATAAGAATTACCTTCGTCGATAGTAATTACCTTCGTCGATAAGAATTACCTGTGAATAGTAATTACCTTCGTCAATAGTAATTACCTTTACCAGACGTCAAACCACTTGCCGCTTTCACATTACAAAAGCGTCAACCACTTGTCGTTTCACATTCTGATGATCCGAACCACTTGTAGTTTCACATTACGAATTGTCAAACCACTTTTTTTTACATCACCAATCGTCGCTCCACATTTTTTTCATACGCGCAGGTCTTAAGTAGAAATCTTCTATAAATAGAGGCTGAGTGCTTCATTATTTTCACTTAATTCATTCAAGCTATAGAGAGAGAGGTATAGAGTGAATAAGAGAGAAAGAAGAAGAGTATTTTGTTCTTACACTACTTCGCAGTATTCAATCTCCTACCAAAAGTAAGGGGTGTTATTCTTTCTTATTCATGAAGAGAAGCTGTTGTTATTCCATTGCTTATTATTACATTGGAATAACTTTGTATCTGCCATTTACCTATACTTGGTGACATTCTTCTATTATTCTCATTGGAACATCCTGCTGCGTGTGTTTTACACCTAACTGGTTCCGCTTTATTATTATTCTGTTGAAACATCCTCATCATGTGTTTTACAATCAACCCGGTTCCGCTCTTTATTATTATTACATTGGAACATCATATGCATGCGTTTTACTGGGACTGGTTCCGTTATTTATTATTCTATTAGAATAACTCGCCTCAAAAGTCTGATCTATCGCATTTACGTGGTGATTTCTTTTGTTATTCCATTCTTTATTATACCCAAATGGTTAAAACTTTGACTTATACTCCATAAAATTAGTGGAATATCCTTGATATTTGCATTTCATCCAAAGATCTTTTCATGAAAATATTCTTCCGAGTATTCTTGAATTTTACTCTACAAAGCGATGATCGTGTTGATATTTGGATGTTATTGGTTCTGGATAAATTAATTCTTGAACTTGTTTTTATTGAATTCTTATATCATTGTCATCATCCTCATATTTATATTTTTTGAAAGTCATCTACATCAGTAGTGCGTAGATGGACTTGGTATGATTATGACGAGAGACTGACTATTATTCGTAATCACGACCGTAATGTTACAAATGATGTGATAAAAATCCTCGATTAAGCGTTAGTGCATTGATGGACGATTGTTGACACGATCATGACCATTAATGAATATCTGACTATTCTTGGCCCGTAGTCATGAATAATTGTGGTCGTGATATTAAAGAATATCCTCGGTCGTAGTAGTGCGGGGGTGATTCAATGATGTGGATTATTTATTAAAGTTTGAGTCTCATTTATAACGATGATGAAAAACCTTTTAAATCATAAAAGATAGTAGATTTTATTTTCTACTTGACTCTTTTAATGGATTGCTTGTTCATTGCAGCTTAAACTTGATGTTTATTATATTTTATCGGTTTAACACTATTGAAGGCTAATGATAATTTATTACGCATTATCTTAGTCATAATATTTCTTAGATAGTATAGTCTCAAGATATCGTGAATAGTCTTGAGTATAATGCGTGAATAGTAACTCAAACACCAAAAGATAGAAATTCCACAAAAACATCTTCACGCTTCATGAATAGTACTTTCGTGAATAGTAACTCATGAATAGTAACTCGTGAATAATAACTCATGAATAAGTAACCCCAACATGAAAAAGTTCCAAATTTGATAAAAAGTTCCAACCAATATTTCAGCATAATGATATTGAAGAAATAATATCATTACGAAAAAAAAATAATATCCCTTACCTCAAAGAATCAGTACTTCGGAAGGAAAGGTCGGAAGTGATGCTGAATGAAACTTGTCTTGAACAAAGAACTCTCAAAGTATCTAAATACTCACAAAATACGCTCGATAATATAGAGAGAAAGAGAAAACTTTATTTACGGTGTGATTTTCAATTCTAACTTAGCCCTCTATTTATAGGAAAATGTTAGCCGTAAAAGCGAGACTTGACTGCTTCTTACGATGGCTTTACTCGCTACTATTGCCACCCACCACATTTGAAATAAAATTCAGCACATTTTTTTTCACCAACCACAAGTGGGGCCCACCAATTCTTGAATTTTCCACCAAAATCATTTATAACCTAATTTACAATCAACCACCTCTTAAAATTCATAATAAATTATACGCTCATTTTAACGGTTCAAAATTTGTGGACATATACTCAACTTATATATGTATAACATATCCAAAAATTACAACGATCCAACTATTTGGATTAAATATTATAACTCACACAATAAAGTCAGTAATAACAATCAGATTTGATCTTTTAATACCTCCAATCCGGCAAAATACAAATAAAACATCTCAAAGATTAATTCCTTCATTAATAACCACATAAATAAATCCATCATTTATATTCATATAAAATAAATATTTCCTTATCATATGAATCAATAATTAATTATTCACAAATAATATTACGAGATCACATTTATGATGAACCAAAATTGCTCCCGGAAAGAGGGCTTTCCAATAAGGATCTCTCCTTCTTGGCCGCAATTATGTGACCAAACCTCTCCTTAGATGAACTTTCTAGACATTACCAATAATGTTATCTAATAATATTATTCAAATAATATGAATTATTGATCCGATAATGGGAAATACTTTATGCAATGACAATTATTGAAACAATGAATAATATAAAATACCAACGCAAAGACAATTATTGAATCAATAAAATAAACTATTGAACGAAGAATTACGTAATAATTATTGAGTAGTGCCTTTACGCACGAATCAATAATTCAACAATCTTCATGCAATACCGTAATGTCGCTTCTTGCAACATGCCAGACATTCGTATTTTAACCAATTTGATATTCCAACAGCCTTAATTCTGTAACAACTTCTGCTACTTATTTATAACCACCCAAACTTTGTCATTTTCCTCATCCAATCGCTTTCCGCATGGGGGCCCATATATGTCGCTACCGTCCGTACGAATATTCCCAAGCAATGCGAAATATTTCACGACCAAACGAATATTCCCCGACAAAAATGAATATTTTATAACCACTTTATTTTGAAATATTTGCGTATTTAACCCTTAACTATCCACATTAATCAAATCAACCTTACTATTTCAAAATAATAAATAAAGGAAATTCCTTTTTATTTAAAAAATTTCTGGTCTTACAACCTCCTTCTTATGAAATTTCGTCCTCGAAATTGACGTACGATACTGTGTGTTTCAAAAGGTGAGGATACCTCGCTTTCATTTCCGCTTCCAATTCCCAGTCATTTCTCTATAAAGCATGATTCCTCCACAAACTTTAACTTGTGGTATGACCTTTCTTGGCGTGGGACATGCTCCTTCCTATCCAAAATCTTGGCGACAGTACCTCCTCATACGTTAAGTCTTGGTATATCTCGTCCTGCTCTAACTTCTATAACGTGGTTCGGGTCTTTCACATTTATTTAAGAAATCTGAGATATGTGAAACATATTATGAACACGAGATATACTCTTGAGGTAACGCAAGTCTATAGGCTACATTTTCTACTCGGTCGAGAATTTGAAATGGACCAATAAATCGTGGATTGAGCTTTCTCTCTTCCCAAATCTTGTAACTCCCTTCCATGGAGCAACTCGCATGATAATACGATCCCCTACACTAAATTCCACGTCCCTTCGATGAAGATCCGCGATAACTCTTTTGTCGATCTTGTGCTTGCTTTGTATATGTTGTCGAATCATTTGGATCTTTTCGGTGAGTCATACGTCTTAACTCGGGTCCCAACAATGTTGCTTCACCCACCTCATCCCAACATATTGGAGAACGACATTTTCGTCCCATATAATGCTTGAATGGAGCTACACCTATACTTGCTCGATAATCATTTGTTGTAGGAGAATTCTACCAATGGTAAATACTTATCCCAACCGCCTTGAAGTCTAGGACACAGAGTCTTAATATATCTTCAAGAGTTTGAATAGTCCTCTCTGATTGTCCGTCTGTTTGGGGATGGTATGCTGAACTAAATCGCAAATCCGTGCCCATAGCTTTTTGCAAGCTAACCCAAAATCTTGAAGTGAATCTTGGGTCACGATCCGAAACTATGGATACAGGCATGCCATGCAACCTCACAATCTCATTCACGTACATACTAGCAAGACGTTCAAGGGAATAAGTCTCCGTGATCGGCAAGAAAAATGAGCGGATTTGGTTAATCTATCAACAATAACCCAAATAGCATTGATGCCTTGAGAAACCGTAGGAAGACCCAGTAATTGAAATCCATGGTAATGTGTTCCCACTTCCATTCCGGAATCTCAGTGGTTGCAACGGACCCTTAGGTACTAGATGTCTCGCTTTTTACACGTTAGCAAGTTAAACACATCGAGATAAACTTTGCAATCTCTCTCTTCATATTATTCCACCAAAATTTATGTCAAGATCACGATACATTTTAGTACTTCCGGGATGGATTGCAAATGGTATATTGTGTGCCTCCATCATAATCTTGTTCTTCAAATCGAGTCGTTAGGAACATAAAGTCTAGAGTGGACTCAAGTATTCCTTCTTCATCAATTCTCGCCCCTTAGGAATAGCTCCTTCTTGTACTTTCTTCTTCATACGCATCATCTCTCGGCAAATTGGCTCGAAAGCGACTTTTAACTTTATCGATTAAAGTCGATTATACTCGTATATCATCACGTGGGTACCTAGAGTTTTCATCTCCATCTCTATTATTTGTAAATTATACGAAATTAGTCTTTGACAATATCGTACTCGTACTTGTATACGATCTTCTACTCAACACGCCGGCCTACCACGTTCGCTTTTCGGGATGGCATGGTCGAACACATGTATTGAAATGAGTCTCCTCTTGAGTTCTTGAAGCTCTTTCCACATTCCTTGCTCCATTCGAATTTTGTATCTCTACGAGTCAAATTTGCGATAATGGAATAGCGATTCGAGAATATCCTCCGATAATAACCAACTAAGCTTCAAAGCTACGATTTCGATTCTCGACTTAGGTTGCTCTCAATCGCGACTCATATCCCAACCTTGGATAAGCACGTCACAATGACACCTATCGCTTTACTATCGCATTGCGAATATGACGTCCCTTACGAGAGTAAAGCTTAGGTGAATTCCACAAAGGAAGTCACAAGATAAAGGCTCGTGTACCAAATTTATAGTTGAATTTTAACTCACGAAGTTCAATAGGAGCCATTCGATATGAGATTTTAGAAATGAGTTTTGTCTTGGGTTCAAATTCGATACAAAATTTAATATCGAAGCTTTGGGAGTAAGCCAAGAAATTCTTCGAAAATACGTCAGAAAAATCAATAACAACAGAATATTATTCAAATCGGCGTGTCTTTATTCAAATCCATAACATGTAGACTAAGAAAACTTGACATCCGTAATAAACGAATGACTTCATGGCTTGATATGAAAATGTTTGACTACAATGGTTTGATTACTTGAATTTGAATAACAGGTTGCTTAGGAATATGAAAACTAACAACCTTACGAAAGTAATCAATTTCGGCATGATGAGTAGTTAACCTTAAAATCACATCAAAAGCAAATATCTCTATAGAAATAAGGTTAACAAGTAATGCGATAGTGCCAACCTGAATCAAGCAAGATTTTTAAACAACGGATGTAATGAAAGTTTCTCCTAACGGAGGTCAAAGTCTAATTTCTCCGTAGTCAAGTTCAAACGTTGAGCGCAAGCAAGAGAGATAAAAGAATGGGTAGAACCGATATCTAGTAAGGTATAAACTTCGCAAGAATTTATAATTAACTAACCCGTGCTAACTTCGTTCGGGTTCCTCGCATTTTGACCGGTCACGACAAACGCTCTTCCAGGAATCGTTGACTTTGACTTTTCTGTATCCGCCTCTGGTGCCAACGTCCCAACTGGACTTGATTTCGCTATAGGACAAAATCGAGCTATGTGACCATCTTTTCCACAACTAAAACATACCTTGGAAGGCTTTGAACAGTTTGACCTTATATGTCCCTCCTCTCCACATCTGTAGCATCTAACTGGCGATCGTTCTCTTCCCCTAGAATTTGTTGATGGTGCTGATGCTGCTGCCGACGTCTTCCCGTCATCGTTAAATCTTCTCTTTTTAGATTGGACATCTCTTTCCATAATATCAACGCGTCGTGCGGCTTTTACCCATGCATCACTCATTCTCACTCGTTCAGTTATTTCTTCTTTCATTTCGATTTGACTTTATCATCTTATACTCGCGCGAAGAGTGCTTACATTCAAGCATCACGTGTCGGGTAACCTGAGCTTGAATCGTTGCATCCTTTTGCTCCACGATCGCTTTTTCTGCAATTCTTGACTGCTTCTTCTAACTCATGAATACGATTTTGCAATTCTACATTTTGATCATAAAATACCTCTAATAAACTCTCTCTGAGTACCTCTTCTTCCTCTTCTTCCTCACTCTCACCGTTACCTCTGCGACTATCTCTGTGCAACTATCAATTCTTCACCCACCACACGGATATCTCTAATTCCTTCTTCACCGACATCACATTATCCCTGTTTGGCGATTAGAGGTGTCTCCACGATCTCATTCACTCCATTGTTAACGCTTCTCGCACCATTCTTAAAAACTATCATAAAACAAGGGTTAATTAAATAAATTAACAAATCACATAATACCCTATATTATGACCAACCAACAAATAAGCTTAGGTAGACACACTTGGCGAAGGATTTACTCGCCTTTCCCTCCTAGTTCTATTCCCGATCTCCGCCAGAGATCATATCCCTAAGCTACGATACCAATCGCGACTCGGACACCAACTTGTGTCAAGACCTCACATTGATACCTATCGGTTTGCCACCATGAATCAGGCGTCCCCTACGAGAGTCCGGCTTCGGCATCCCCATCAACATGAAGTCACCAAATGAGAGGCTCGGGGCTCTTTACTTATAGCTCGATACATTAACCGTGGCGCCCCCCAAAATAGTATACACAACACCCATTCGAGTCGCCAAATACATGAGTACAAGAAACAAACTACAACTTCATTAAATACAAATGTCGTGTGAAATACGACAATATATCTTGTGAGTTTAATTATAATATTGTCTTCTGAGGCAATATCCACACGCAAATAAATCCCCATCATAATTATTGATACATTATTTTACAAAATGGTGAGGACTACTAAACAACTCTCTAGAACCTTCATTCCATACCCCGACTAAGTTTCGCTACATTCTCGCCTCACGAGAAGAAAAATGGAACAACAAGGAAAAGGGTGAGCTCAACTAGCCGAAGAAGAATATTATGACTAAGATAATATACAACAAATTATCGTTAGTCTCCAACAGGAAAAATCGATAGAATACAATGTACAACAAGTTTCGGATCAATATTCGCAATGAAATAATAATTCATAGAAGAGTTACGTAGAGAATGAAATCTACTATAATCTATGAATTTAACGATCCATCATCAATATTTTATCCTCGTAACATCAATCAATATTCATCTCAAATCAAATATTCATCTTTTTGACTACTGAGCCAAAAGATATTCATCAATCGATCATGTTCATCTTCAACACTGCTTCATCTTTGCACTAAAGGCCAAAGATATTCATCACCGGTCATGTTCATTTAAACACTGCTCATCTTTTGCACTACTGGTAGAAGATATTCTTCGAAATCATTCATCTTTGCACTACTGAGCCAAAGATATTCAATAATATCATCATTTAAGACCGAGGATGATGAAAATATTTTTTAAGAACGAATCCAAAGTGAAACAAAATGACAAGGATTAAGGATTAAGGATTAGTACTTTGTTTTATCCATGTCCAACAATACCTCAAAAATAATCATAATGGTGTAAAATTCAAGAATGATCAAAACATGGATACAATCAAAGCTAGTATCCGAATAGATATTTTGAGACGAAAAGAAGAAATTTTATTTTTCGATGAATAGTCAGATATCGTGAATAGTCTGCCGTATCGTGAATAAGAACTCAGACACCAAAAGATAGATATTCCACAAAAACATCTTCACGCTTCATGAATAGTACTCGTGAATAAGAACTCGTGAATAAGTAACTCATGAATAGTAACTTCGTGAATAGTAACTCATGAATAAGAACCCGAGCATGAAAAAGTTCCAAATTTGATAAAAAGTTCCAACCAATATTTCAAAGATAATGATATTGAAGAAATAATATCATTACTGAAAAAAATAATATCCCTTACCTCGAAGAATCAAGATTTGGAAGGAAAGGTCTCAAGTGATCTTGAATGAAACTTATCTTGAATAAAGAACTCTCAAAGTATCTAAATACTCACAAAATACGCTCGATAATATAGAGAGAAAGAGAAAACTTTATTTACGGTGTGATTTTCAATTCTAACTTAGCCCTCTATTTATAGGAAAATGTTAGCCCACCAAGCGGACTTGACTTTCTTTGCCGATGGCTTTACCTGCTACTATTGCCACCCACCACATTTGAAATAAAATTCAGCACATTTTTTCACCAACCACAAGTGGGGCCCACCAATTCTTGAATTTTCCACCAAAATCATTTATAACCTAATTTCTGAATCAGCCACCTCTTAAAATTCATAATAAATTATACGCTCATTTTTAACGGTTCAAAATTTGTGGACATATACTCAACTTATATATGTATAACATATCCAAAAATTACAACGATCCAACGGTCGGATTAAATATTATAACTCACACAATAAAGCTGTAATAACACCGATTTGATCTTTTAATACCTCCAATCCGACAAAATACAAATAAAACATCTCAGCATTAATTCCTTCATTAATAACCACATAAATAAATCCATCATTTATATTCATATAAAATAAATATTTCCTTATCATATGAATCAATAATTAATTATTCACAAATAATATTACGAGAATCACATTTATGATGACCAGTACATTCTCAGAAAGAGGGCATTCCAATAAGGATCTCTCTCATCTTGGCGCCGCATTAGGTGACCAAACCTCTCCTTAGACGAACTTTCTAGACATTGCCAATAATGTTATCTAATAATATTATTCAAATAATATGAATTATTGATCCGATAATGGGAAATCTTGTATGCGATGACAATTATTAAAACAATGAATAATATAAAATACCAACGCAAAGAATTATTGAATCAATAAAATAAACTATTGAATAATAAATTCACCGTAACAATTATTGAGTAAAGCCTTCTTTACATTTAATCAATAATTCAACAATCTTGTGCAATCTGAGTGTCTTCTTGTCTGCAACCACGCGTATTCAGATTTTAACCAATTTGGATATTCCAACAGTCTTAATTCAGTAAATAACTACTACGTTATTTATAACCACCCAAACTTTGTCGCTTTCCTCATCCAATCGCTTTCAGTTATGGGGCCCACATTGGTCGCTACAAATTTAATATTCCCAAACAAGATTGAATATTTCACGACCAAACGAATATTCCCCGACAAAATGAATATTTTATAACCACTTGCTTATTTTGAAAATATTTATGTATTTAACCCTTAACTATCCACATTAATCAAATCAACCCTTACTATTTCAAAATAATAAATAAAGGAAATTCCTTTTTATTTAAAAAATTTGGGTCTTACAACCTCCTTCTTATGAAATTTCGTCCTCGAAATTGGCGTCGTACGTACTGGTGTTTCGAAAGGTGAGGATACCTCGCTTTCATTTCCGCTTCCAATTCCCGGTCATTTCCTCTATATAGCATGATTCCTCCACAAAACTTTAACTTGTGGTATGACCTTTCATGCGTAGGACATGCTCCTTCCTATCCAAAATCTTGACAGTACCTCCTCATACGTTAAGTCTTCTATTATCTCGTCCTGGGTTCTAACTCTATAACGTGGTTCGGTCTTTCACATATTCTACGAAAGCATGATATGTGAAACATATTATGAACACGAGACATACTCGAGGTAACGCAAGTCTATAGGCTACATTTTCTACTCGGTCAAGAATTTGAAATGGACCAATAAATCGTGGATTGAGCTTTCCTCTCTTTGAAATCTTGTAACTCCTTTCCATGGAGCAACTCGCATAATACATGATCCCTACACTAAATTCCACGTCCTTTCGATGAAGATCCGCATAACTCTTTTGTCGATCTTGTGCTTGCTTGTATATCGTTGTCGAATCATTTGGATCTTTTCGGTGAGTCATAATGCGTTTAACTTCTAGTCCCAACAATGTTGCTTCACCCACCTCATCCCAACATATTGGAGAACGACATTTTCGTCCATATAATGCTTCAATGGAGCTACACCTATACTTGCACGATAATCGTTGTTGTAGGAGAATTCTACCAATGGTAAATACTTATCCCAACCGCCTTGAAGTCTAGGACACGAGTCTTAATATATCTTCAAGAGTTTGAATAGTCCTCTCGATTGTCCGTCTGGTTTGGGGATGGTATCTCAAACTAAATCGCAAAATCTGTGCCCATAGCTTTTTGCAAGCTAACCCAAAATCTTGAAGTGAATCTTGGGTCACGATCCGAAACTATGGATACGGTGCATGCCATGCAACCTCACAATCTCATTCACGTCATATACTAGCAAGAAGACGTTCAAGGAATAAGTCTCCGTGTCGGCAAGAAATGAAGCGATTTGGTTAATCTATCAACAATAACCCAAATAGCATTGATGCCTTGAGAAACCGTAGGAAGACCCGTAATCTGAAATCCATGGTAATGTGTTCCCACTTCCATTCCTAATCTCAAGTGGTTGCAACGGACCCTTAGGTACTAGATGCTCCGCTTTTACACGTTAGCAAGTTAAACACATCGAGATAAACTTTGCAATCTCTCTTTCATTTATTCCACCAAAATGTATGTCAAGATCACGATACATTTTAGTACTTCCAGGATGGATTGCAAATGGTGTATTGTGTGCCTCCATCATAATCTTGTTCTTCAAATCGTAGTCGTTAGAACCACAAAGTCTAGAGTGGACTCAAAGTATTCCTTCTTCATCAATTCTCACTTAGGAATAGCTCCTTCTTGTACTTTCTTCTTCATACGCATCATTTCCGGCCTGGTGGCTTGCGACTTTTAACTTTATCGATTAAAGTCGATTATACTCGTATATCATCACGTGGGTACCTAGAGTTTTCATCTCCATCTCTATTATTTGTAAATTATCTGAAATTAGTCTTTGACAATATCGTACTCGTATTTGTATCACGATCTTCTACTCAACACGCCGCCTACCACGTTCGCTTTTCGAGGATGGCATGGTCGAAACAAGTCTTTGAAATGAGTCTCCTCTTGAGTTCTTGAAGCTCTTTCCACATTCCTTGCTCCATTCGAATTTTGTATCTCTACGAGTCACCGCGATAATGGAATATCGATTCGAGAATATCCTCCGATAATAACCAACTAAGCTTATAAAGCTACGTATTTCGATTCTTCGACTTAGGTTACTCTCAATCGTGACTCATATCCCAACCTTGGATAAGACGTCACAATGACACCTATCGATTCTTATCGCATCGAATATGACGTCCCTACAGAGAGTCTCGGCTTAGGTGAATTCCACAAAGGAAGTCACAAGATAAAGGCTCATGTACCAAATTCTATAGTTGAATTTTTAACTCCACGAAGTTCAATAGAGCCATTCGATATGAGATTTTAGAAATGAGTTTTGTCTGGGTTTCAAATTCAATACAAAATTTAATATCGGGCTTTGGGAGTAAGCCAAGAAATTCTTCGAAAATACGTCGGAAAAATCAATAACAAGGGAATATTATTCAAATCGGCGTGTCTTTATTCAAATCCATAACATAGACTAAGAAAACTTGACATCCGTAATAAACGAATGACTTCATGGCTTGATATGAAAATGTTTGACTACAATGGTTTGATTACTTGAATTTGAATAACGGTTGCTTAGAATATGAAAACTAACAACCTTACGAAAGTAATCAATTTCGGCATGATGAGTAGTTAACCTTAAAATCACATCAAAAGCAAATATCTCTATAGAAATAAGGTTAACAAGTAATGCGATAGTGCCAACTGAATCAAGCAAGATTTTTAAACAACGGATGTAATGAAAGTTTCTCTAACGGAGGTCAAAGTCTAATTTCTCCGTAGTCAAGTTCAAACGTTGAGCCTAAGCAAAGAGAGAGATAAAGAATGGGTAGAACCGATATCTAGTAAGGTATAAACTTCAAGAAGAATTTATAATTAACTAACCCGTCTGCTAACCGTTCGGGTTCTCGCATTTTGACCGGGTCACGACAAACGCTTCTTCCGAGAATCGTTGACTTTGACTTTTCACATATCACTTCTCTGGTGCCAACGTCCCAACTGGAATTGATTTCGCTTATAGACAAAATCGAGCTATGTGACCATCTTTTCCACAACTAAAACATACCTTGGAAGGCTTTGAATAGTTTGACCTTATATGTCCCTCCTCTCCACATCTGTAGCATCTAACTGGCGATCGTTCTCTTCCCCTAGAATTTGTTGATGGTCTTGATCTTTGCTACGAAGCGTCTTCCCGTCATCGTTAAATCTTCTCTTTTAGATTGGACATCTCTTTCCATAATATCAATGCGTCGTCGACTTTTTACCCATGCATCACTCATTCTCACTGTTCGATTATTTCTTCTTTCAAATTTCAGATTTCACTTTATCATCTTATACTCGCCAAAGAGTGCTTCATTCAAGATCACGTGTCGGGTAACACAAGCTTGAATCGTTGCATCCTTTTGCTCCACGATTGCCTGCAATTCTTCACTTTCTTCTTCTAACTCATGAATACGATTTTGCAATTCTACATTTTGATCATAAAATACCTCTAATAAACTCTCTTCGTGTACCTCTTCTTCCTCTTCTTCCTCACTCTCACCGTTACCTCTGCGACTATCTCGGGTCTGACTATCAATTCTTCACTCACCACGTGGATATCTCTAATTCCTTCTTCACTTTGACATCACATTATCCTGTTTGGCGATTAGAGGTGTCTCCACGATCTCATTCACTCCATTGTTAACGTTACCGTGACCCATTCTTAAAACTATCATAAAACAAGGGTTAATTAAATAAATTAACAAATCACATAATACCCTATATTATGACCAACCAATAAATAAGCTTAGGTAGGACACACTTTAGCGAAGGATTTACTCGTCTTTCCCTCCTAGTTCTATTCCCGATCTCCGCCAGAGATCATATCCTAAGCTCGATACCAACCGTGACTCGGACACCAACTTGTGTCAACACCTCACATTGATACCTATCGGTTTGCCACACATGAATCAAGGCGTCCCCTACGGAGAGTCCGGCGGTGCATCCCCCATCAACAGAAGTCACCAAATGAGAGGCTCGGGGCTCTTTACTTATAGCTCTAATACCAACTGTGACGCCCCCAAAATAGGTATACACAACACCCATTCTCGAGTCGCCAAATACATGGCGCGAATATTTTAAGTGGTTTGAAGCGGAGATACGTCAACATCTTATTTCTCATAAACCGTGTTTGTATTCGGATGTTGTAAATAGGGCTCGATTAGTGGAGCGATAATGAGTCAACGCAACTAAAAGAGAGCGGTAAAAAATTATAATACCAAATGGTAGTAGTCATCAAGCGGTGACAACAAGCGTGGAGGGAATCAACGGGCGGATATGGTAACCACTTCGGTGGTAATCGAGGGCCAAAAACAATAAGAATGGACATTTCAAGAAAAGGAGATTCAACAATGATGGAAAGACGTCGTCGACCAAAGACCACTGTTAAGGAAGGAGAAAGACCACCTATCATATGCTTCAAATGCGGAGGAGAGGACACATCGATCAAACTGCGTCATGCCGTCAAAGCATGTTATAATTGTGGAAGAGAGGTCAACTTAGCTCGATTTTGTCGTTTACCAAAGATAAATTCAGCTAGGATGGAGGCACCAAAGTAGTCCCGAAAAGTCAAAATCGGTAGTCTGAGGAGGCGTTTGTTGTGACCTCCCCAAAGAGCGAGGAATCCGAATGAGGTCATCACGGGTAAGCTTATCATAAACTCTAATGAAGTCTATACTTTATTTGATACCGGGTTCTACCCATTCTTTTATTTCTCCTACTTGCGCATCGATTAAATTTGACTCGAGAGAATTAGACTTTGACTTATCTCTGAAAACTCCGTTGGGAGAAACTTTCATTACATCCACTGTTTATAAGTCTTGTTTGGTTCAAATCGGTACCTCACATTACTTCGTCGATCTTATTTCAATAAAATACTTGCATTTGACGTGATTCTACAGGGATTGATTGGTTAACTACTTATCATGCAAAAATTGATTGTTTTCGTAAGGTTGTTAGCTTTCATATTCCTAATCAACCTATTATCTTGAATTCAAACGACCAAACCATTAAAATCAATCACGGTCATCTCAAGCCATAAAATTATTCGTTTATTGAAAAATGGATGTTAAGCTTTCTTAGCTCATGTCATGATTTAAACAAAAATACGTCCGCTTTTGAACGATATTTCTATTGTTAATAAATTTCTGACGTATTCCCCGAAGAACTTCTAGCCTACCCCAGGCGTGAAATTGAATTTTGTATCGACCTTGAACCCGTACAAAAACCTATTTCCAAAGCCCCATATCGAATGGCTCTATTGAACTTCGTGGAGTTAAAGACCCAACCGCAGGAATTGTTAGACATTGGCTTTATTCGTCCTAGTACTTCTCCTTGGGGTGCTCCTGCTCTATTCGTGAAGAAGAAAGATGGGAGTATGCGACTTTGTATTGATTATCGGGAGTTGAATCACGTCACCATCAAAAATAGGTATCCATTGCCACGTATTGATGACTGTTTGACCAACAGAAGGAGCCAAATTCTTTTCAAAGATTGATCTTCATTCCGGATATCACCAATTGAAGATTAGAATGCCGACATTCAAAAGCGACTTTCGAACTCTAAGACGGGCATTATGAATTCCTAGTCATGTCCTTTGGATTGACTAATGCTCCTGCTGCCTTCATGGATATGATGAACCGAGTATTCAAGGAATATTTGGATCACTTTGTGGTCGTCTTTATTGATGACATCCTTATTTATTCCAAAAGACGTGAAGATCATGAGCAACACTTGAGGCTGACACTCCAAAAGCTTCGTGAATATAAGCTTTATGCCAAGTTGAAGAAATGCGATTTCTGGCTTGAAGAAGTAGCATTCCTTGGGCACGTGGTATCAAGTCATGGAATATCTGTTGACCCAAAGAAAGATTGAAGCTATTCAAAGTGGGAACAACTTCAATCGATGAATCAAAATCGTAGCTTTCTCGGTTTAATTTGGTTATTATCGGAGATTCGTGGAAGGATTTTCTCGAATCGCTACTCCATCGACTCAAATGACTCGGAAAGATACAAAGTTCGGTTGGAGCGAAGAATGTGAGAAGAGTTTTCAAGAACTCAAGAGAGACTTATTTCAAAGACTGCTACGACAATACCATCCGGCTCGGAGGGTTTGTCATCTACAATGATGCTTCTAGCAAAGGGTTGGGATGTGTTCTCATGCAACATGGAAAAGTAATAGCCTTA
Source organism: Panax quinquefolius (assembly GCA_020205615.1). Lineage (NCBI taxonomy): Eukaryota > Viridiplantae > Streptophyta > Magnoliopsida > Apiales > Araliaceae > Panax > Panax quinquefolius. The sequence goes on along the minus strand of CM035173.1, from coordinate 11,274,059 downwards.
TGCCTCGCGATTAACTCAAAGAATATGAGAGGAATTATCCTACTCATGATCTAGAGTTAGCGCATTGTTATCTTCTGACTTAAAATTTGGAGGCATTACTTGTATGGGGAGAAAGTGGAGATCTTTACTGGATCATAAAAGCCTCAAATATTTCTTCACTCAAAGGAACTCAACATGCGACAACGACGTTGGCTTGAACTGCTGAAAAAGATTATGATCATACCATCCAATACCATCCTCGAAAAGCGAACGTGGTAGTTGATGCGTTGAAAGCGTAAGATCGTATGCAAGCAATCTGAGTGCGTTATTGTCGACACAAAGGCCCATTTTGTGTGACTTGCAAAGGATGGAGATAGAGTTAAAGACTCTGTGGACGCGTGTGATGATAGTGAATATACGAGTAGAACCAGACTTTAATCGATAAAGTTAAAGTTGCTTTCAGCTACGGACACTGAACCGATGCGTATGAGGAAGAAAGTGCAAGAAAGGTCTTATCTTAGGAAGCAAGAATCGATGAAGAAGGAATACTTGAGTCAACTCCGGACTTTGTGTTCCTAACGACCACGATTTAAAGTATAATATCATGATGGAGCGCACACACACCATTTTGCAATCCATCTCGGAGTACCAAATGTATCATGATATTCACAAAACATTTTGGTGGAGCAATATGAAGAGAGAGATATATTTTGTTTATCTCAAGGTGTCTAACTTGTCAACGAGTTAAAGCGGAGCATCAAGTACCAAAAAAGGTCCATTGCAACCACTTGAAATTCCGAATGGAAGGAAGGAGTACATTACCATGGATTTCAAGCACGGTCTTCCTAAGGTTTTTCAAGGCATTGATGCGATTTGGATCATTGTTGATAGATTGACCAAGTCTGCTCATTTTTACCGTCGAGAAACTTATACACTTGAACGTCTTGCTCAGTATGTACATAAACGAGATTGTAAGACCGCATGGTATCTTTGGGTATCATAGTTTCGATCGAGACCCAAGATTCACTTCACGATTTTGGGTTAGTTTGCAAAAAGCTATGGGCACAGACTTACGATTTAGCTTTCGTATCATCCTCGAGATGAGACGACAATGGAGAGGACTATTCAAACTCTTGAAGATCTATTAAGACTCGTGTCCTTGATTTCAAGGGAGTTGGGACAAGTTCTTACCATTGGTGGAGTTTTCCTACAACAACAGCTTATCAAGTATCGTATTGGCTGGCCCATTCGAGCGTTGTATGGAAGAAAGTGTCGTTCTCCGAAGATCTTTGGGATGAGGTGGGTGAAGCAACGTTGTTGGGACCGAGTAGGTACGTATGACTACTTTAAAAGATTCAAACGATCCGACAACGTATAAAAACCTCACAAAATCGACAAAAGAGTTATGCTGACCTTCATCGAAAGGACGTGGAATTCGATATAGGAGATCATGTGTTGTTAAGAGTTGCTCCATGGAAAGGAGTTACAAGATTTGGAAAGAGAGGAAAACTTAATCCTCGATTCATTGGTCCATTTTTAATCCTCGATCGAGTAGGAACTGTGGCCTATAGACTCGCTTTACCTCCAAATATGTCTCGTGTTCATAACGTTTTTCACATATCTATGTTACGTAAATATGAGAAAGACCCGAACCATATTATTGAGTTGGAACCGGACGAAATAGCGGAAGATTTGACGTATGAAGAGGTTCCTGTTCAAATTTTGGATAAGAAGGAACATATTCTACGCTCCAGGTTATACCTCAAGTCAAAGTTTTGTGGAGGAACCACGATGTTGAGAAATGACTTGGGAGTTAGAATCAAATAAAATCAAGGTATCCTTACCTCTTCGACATACCAGTATGCGTACCACTAATTTCGAGGGCTTAATTTCATAAGAAGGGAGGTTGTAAGACCCCGGTTATTATAAATAAAGATGAATTTTCTATAAATATTATTTTTGAATATTATGGAATAAATTTGATATAATGTTATAGTTGTGGGTAATATTTATAAATTTTGCAAAGTATGCAAGTTGTTATAAAATATTCGTTTGGTCGGGGAATATTCTTTTTGTTAGGAATATTCGTACAACCGCTCAATCATTTGTGGACCCCACAAACGGAATTATTGTCGGATTGAGAAAATGACAAAAATATTTTATAAAAATAACTTGGTGGAGGTGTTACCGTTAAAACTGTTGAACTACCGGTGGTAAAAGTACGATGTACGCTGCTGGCGTTTGCAAGTAGCATACGGTATTGATTATTGATGCTTACGTGAGAAGTCACTCATTTATGCTTCAATTATTACTACGATAATTCTTTGCATCATATCTCTTATATTATTGATTCAATTATTGTCACAGTATCATCTGTATAATATATTATATTATTAATTGAGACGACAAGTTATAAATGATTAATAATTGTTGAAAGATTAAAAATGTGTTGATTAAAAATAAAATGATTTGTGGTAATATTTATTCAATCCTTAATGTATATAAAGAGTCTCATTATGAGACGTTTGTGGTAAGTTTGATTATTTTATGGGGGGCCCATATGTAATCATCTAAGAGTCTCTTCGTCGATAGTAATAACCTTTGTGAATAGTAATTACCTTTGTGAATAAGTAATTACCTTCGTCAATAAGTAATTACCTTCGTCGATAAGAATTACCCTTGTGAATAGTAATTACCTTCGTCAATAGTAATTACCTTTACCAGACGTCAAACCACTTGCCGCTTCACATTACAGCGTCCGAACCACTTGTCGTTTCACATTACAAAGCGCCGAACCACTTGTCGTTTCACATTACAATGTGTCAAACCACTTTTCTTTTCACATCACTACCATCAAGCCACTTGCCTTTTCACATGGCGGTGCTAAGCTAGAAATCTTCTATAAATAGAGGCCTAGTGCTTCATTATTTTCACGAATTCATTCAAGCTATAGAGAGAAAGTATAGAGAGAATAAGAGAGAAAGAAGAAGAGTATTTTGTTACTACACTCTTCAAGCAGATTCAATCTCCTACCAAAAGTAATGGGTGTTATTCTTTCTTATTCATGAAGAGAACTGTTGTTATTCCATTGCTTATTATTCTGTTGGAATAACTTTGTATCTGCCATTTACCTATACTTGGTGACATTCTTCTATTATTACATTGGAACATCCATGCATGTGTTTTACACCTAACCTCGTTTCCGTCTTTATTATTATTCTGTTGGAACATCACATCGTGTGTTTTTACACCCGACTGGTTCCGCCTTTATTATTATTCATTGGAACATCCTGTCATGCATGCGTTTCTGGCGGACACGGTTCCGTTATTTATTATTCTGTTGGAATAACTCACCTGTTGCGGCCTATCGCGCGTGCATGGTGATTTCTTTTGTTATTCCATTCTTTATTATACCCATTTGTTAAAACTTTGACTTATATACTCCATGAAACTAGTGGAATATCCTTGATATTTGCGTTTCATCCAAAGATATCTTTCATTGAAATATTCTTCTGAGTATTCTTGAATTTTACTCTACAAAAGCGATGATCATGTTGACAGTTTGGATGTTATTGGTTCTGGATAAATTAATTTTTGAACTTATTTTTATTGAATTCTTATATCATTGTCATCATCCTCATATTTATATTTTTTGAAAGTCATCTCGGCATATTCAGAAGTAGTGCGTAGATGGACTTGGTATGATTATGACACACAGAGACTATTCTATGTAATCATGGCCGTAATGTTACAAATGATGTGATAAAAATCCTCGATTAGGTAGTAGTGCATTGATGGACGATTGTTGACATGATCATGACCATTAATGAATACACAACTATTCTTGCCCGTAGTGCATGAATAATTGTGGTCACGATATCTAAAGAATATCCTTGGTCAGTAGTGCGGGGGGTGATTCAATGATGTGGATTATTTATTAAAGTGAGTCTCGGCTATATAATGATGATGAAAAACCTTTTAAATCATAAAAGATAGTAGATTTTATTTTCTACTTGACTCTTTTAATGGATTGCTTGTTCCACTCGCAGCTTAAACTTGATGTTTATTATATTTTATCGGTTTAACACTATCAAGGCTAATGATAATTTATTCGCATTATCTTAGTCATAATATTTCTTCTTGGGCTAGTTGAGCTCACCCTTTCTTTCATCGTTTTCTCTTGAAATGAGAACATAAATTGGAGACGAGTCGGAAACGGAGTAATGGTCCGGAGGATAGCATTAGTAGTCCTCACTATTACGTGAAATAGTGTGATAATAATTGTAATGAGGACTCCTTTTGAGTTTGTATAATATCTAATAGATAATATTTGTATTCAAACTCACGCTTTATGTCGTATTATTATACACAGTTATATTAGTAAGTTGTATTTAAATTACATACCATGTATCCGACTACTCAAGATGGGTGATGTATACCTAATTTTGGGGCGTCACAATGTTATTTAGTAAAATTTATTAATTTTTAAAAAAATATTATTCATCATTTTATAAATCTTTTGAAAATAACTTTTACATTTGGATTGAAGTTAGAATGAGTTATTCTATATTCTATTCTCCAAAAAATAAAATTCATAATTTTGGGAAGAATAAAAATAGTTTAATTCAGTTCAATTATAACTAAATATAATTTTTTTTTACATTTCATAAAAATAAATTATTATATTTTCACCTTCGTTACTTCAATTTAAACGTAGCAAATCATTAATAATATGTTGAGACTCAATTAAACTAGAATTATAAAATGTGGACGATCCACCCCAACTGTGACGCCCCCAAAATAGGTATACATCACCCATTCTCGAGTTAATATACATACATGCGAAAACAAATACAACTTTATTATTACAACAAGAAAAGCGTGAGTTTGAATACAAATATTATTTTCTGACAATATTTATACTCAAATAAATTCTCATCACATTTATTGATACATTATTTTACAAAATGGTGAGGACTACTAAACAACTCTCTCTAGAACCTTCATTCCATACCCAGGCTAAATGCTCATTTATTCTCGCCTCCCCGAGAAGAAAAATGGAACAAAAGGAAAAGGGTGAGCTCAACTAGCACAATAAAAGAATATTATGACTAAGATAATATACAACAAAGTATCATTAGTCTTCAACGGGAAAAAAACTAATAGAATACAATAGACAACAAGTTTTAAATCAATATTCGCAGCGGAAATAATAATTCATTAGAAGAGTTAAGTAAAGAATGCAAACTACTATCTTCTATGTATGAATTTAAAAGTTAAATCGTCTATCTTTTATCCCTATAACATCAATCAATATACATCCGGAATCAAATATTCATCTTTGACCACTGTGCCAAAGATATTCATCACTTAGTCATGTTCATCTAAACACTGCTCATCTTTGCACTACTACCAAAGATATTCATCGAAATCATTCATCTTTGCACTACTGAGCCAAAGATATTCAATAATATCATCATTTAAGGCGAGGATGATGAAAAATATTTTTAAAGAAATGAATCCAATGAAACAAAATGACAAGGATTAAGGATTAAGGATTAAGGATTAAATACTTTGTTTTTATCCATGTCCAAAAATACCTCAAAAATAATCGAGTGGTGTAAAATTCAAGAATGATCAAAACATGGATACAATCAAAGCTAGTATCCGAATAGATATTTTGACTTACGAAAAGGAAAATTTTCATTTTTCGATGAATAATGTCAGATTCGTGAATAAATGAATAAGTATACGTGAATAATAACTCCAACACCAAAAGTTCCAAATTTGATAAAAACTTCAGATCAATATTTCAAAGATAATGATTTTGAAGAAATAATATCATTACTTAAAAAAAAAAATATCCCTTACCTCGAAAAGACAAAGACATCTAGTTGAAACACGGATATAAAGCTATAACTTGAACTTGCATCGTATATAGCAATAATCAAAGTATACTCAAAATACTCACAAGAATACGCTCGATAATATAGAGAGAAAACTTGAGCTTAAAGGTGTGATTTTCAATTCTAACCTAAGCACCTATTTATAGGAAAATGCTTAGAACACCAAAGCGAGAAAATTTAATATAATAATATATTTATAAAAATTTGTCTCGCCTAACCTTTGAGAATCAAATCAAGAACCTAACACATGTAAAATGAGGCTCACACATCTAAAAAATGTTTTTCTTTTATAAAATAATTAAAACTTCCAAAATCAATTATTTGAGCTTGAACTTCAATAATTCATAATAAATAGCCCTTTTATCAAAAAAATTGAATGTCGCGATTTTTATAGGAAATTCAATTCTCTACAACTTTGCGTAAAAAAGTTTTCCAAATTTCAAATGAAATTGACCAAAAATCCACAAACAAAGGCGATTTTACAAAGCTATAATCAAATTTCAAATCAAGAAATGGGGTCCACCGACATGTTTAACATGTTTTAAACATTTATTGCAACAAAAATACTCTTCCTCCTCGTATACTCATATATCCCATATTACGTTGTAAAAATATCACAATTATTATATTATTAAAATATAATAATATATTTAAATAATTATTTTATCGAGAAAAGATAAAATTTTAATTTTCAACAATTGTCACATTAAAATTTTCTCCATCTATATCCACATAAAAATAAATATTTTCCTTATCATATGAATCAATAATTAATTATTCACAAATAATATTACGAATCACAATATATTACAACCGCATAGTTCCCAGGAGAAGAGGGCTTTCCAATAAGAATTTCTCCTTCTTGGCGCGCAATTAGGTGACCAAACCTCTCCTTAGATGAACTTTCTAGATATTGCCAATAATGTTATCAAATAATATTATTCAGATAATATGAATTATTGCTTCAATAATGAAAAATCTTGTGTAATGACAATTATTGAAAACAATGAAATATAAAATATCAACGCAAAATTATTAAATCAATAAAATAAAATCTTGAATAAAGAATTACTGTAACCATTATTGAGTAGTGCCTTCTTTACGTAAGAATCAATAATTGGTAGCAATACCGTGTCTTCTTGTGTTTTTAACCACCGAGTATTTTTAACAAAGATAATTGATATAACTACGCCTAGTTATTTTTAAACAACTTATATTTGTCGTTTTCTTCATCCAATCGCTTTCAGTTATGGGGCCCATATATGGTTGCGCCGTAAATTTAATATTCCCAAGCGATCTAATATTCTACGACCAAAGTAATATTCTCCCAAACAACAATGAATATTTTATAACCACTTGCTTATTTTGAAATATTTGCGTATTTTACCCATAACTATCCACATTAATCAAATCAACCCTTACTATTTCAAAATAATAAGTAGAGAAAATTAAATTTCATTAATAATAAGTTGGGGTCTTACAACCTCCCCTCCTTATGAAATTTCATCCTTGAAATTGACGTACGTACCTGGTGTTTCGAAAAGGTGAGGATACCTCGCTTTTATTTCCGTTTCCAATTCCCAGGTCATTTCCTCTATAGCATGATTCCTCCACAAAACTTTAACTTGTGGTATGACTTTTGCGCGTAGGACATGCTCCTTCCTATCCAAGATCTTGACAGGTACCTCCTCATACGTTAAGTTTTCGGCTATTTCGTCTGGTTTTAACTCTATAACGTGGTTCGGGTCTTTCACATATTTATGAAGTACAGATATGTGAAACACATTATGAACATGAGACATACTCGGAGGTAACGCAAGTCTATAGGTTACATTTCCTACTCGATCAAGAATTTGAAATGGACCAATAAATTGTGGATTGAGCTTTCCTCTCTTCCCAAATCTTGTAACTCCCTTCCATGGAGCAACTTGCAATAATACATGATCCCCCTCAGACTAAATTCCACGTCCTTTCGATGAAGATCCGCATAACTCTTTTGTCGATCTTGTGCCGGTTTATATCGTTGTCGAATCATTTGGATCTTTTCGGTGAGTCATACGTCTTTAACTCGGGTCCCAACAATGTTGCTTCACCCACCTCATCCCAACATATTGGAGAGCGACACTTTCATCCATATAATGCTTCAAATGGAACCACACCTATACTTGCCTGATAACTATTGTTGTAGAAGAATTCCACCAATGGTAAATACTTATCCCAAATGCCCTTGAAGTCTAGGACACAGAGTCTTAATAAATCTTCAAGAGTTTGAATAGTCCTCTCTCGATTGTCCGTCTGCTTTGAGGATGGTATCTGCGTCGAATCAATCAGAATCCGTGCCCATAGCTTTTTGCAAGCTAACCCAAAATCTTGAAGTGAATCTTGGGTTACGATCCAAAACTATGGATACTGGCATGCCATGCAACCTCACAATCTCATTTACATATATACTTAGCAAGACGTTCAAGGAATAAGTCTCCGTGTCGGCAAGAAATGAGCGGAGACTTGGTTAATCTATCAACAATAACCGAAATAGCATTGATGCCTTGAGAAACCGTAGGAAGACACAGTAACAAAATCCATGGTAATGTGTTCCCACTTCCATTTCGAATCTCAAGTGGTTGCAACGGACCCTTAGGTACTAGATGCTCGCGCTTTTTACACGTTGACAAGTTAAACACATCGAGATAAACTTTGCAATCTCTCTCTTCATATTGTTCCACCAAAATGTATGTCGAAGATCACGATACATTTTAGTACTTCCAGGATGGATTACAAATGGTGTATTGTGTGCCTCCATCATAATCTTGTACTTCAAATCAGAGTCATTAGGAACACAAAGTCTAGAGTGGACTCGAAGTATTCCTTCTTCATCAATTCTCGCTTCCGGAATAGCTCCTTCTTGTACTTTCTTCTTCATACGCATTAGCTCTGGGTCGGTGGCTTGAGCAACCATAACTTTTTCTATTAAAGTTGGCTCTATGCGTATACTTGACATCATCGCATTCATTCCTGCATATGATCTTCTACTCAACGCGTCAGCTACCACGTTCGCTTTTCCAGGATGGTATTGAATAGTGTGGTCGTAGTCTTTAAATAGCTCGAGCCAACGTCATTGCCCAGATGTTGAGTTCTTTTTGAGTGAAGAAATATTTTAGGCTTTTATGGTGCGAATATATCTCCACTTTCTCCCCATATAGATAGTGCCTCCATATCTTTAAGCGCGCAACGATCATTGCTTTGCCAACTCTAGATCATAAGTAGGATAATTCCTCTCATATTCTTTAAGTTGTCGCGAGGCATACGCTATGACTTTCCCATGTTGCATGAGAACACATCCTAACCCTTTGCCTGAAGCATCGCTGTAGATAACAAATCCAACCAAACCAGATGGTATTGTTAGAACAGTTGCCGAAATAAGTCTCCTCTTAAGCTCTTGGAAACTTTTCTTGCATTCTTCGCTCCAAACGAATTTTGTATCCTTCCGAGTTAGCTGAGTTAATGGAGTAGCGATTCGAGAAAACCCTTCCACGAATATCCGATAATAACTAGCTAGACCCAGAAAGTTAACAACCTTACGAAAACAATCAATTTTGGCATGATGAGTAGTTAACCAATCAATCCCTAAAATCACATCAAAAGCAAATATCTTTAAAGAGATAAGGTTAACAGGTAAGGTGATGGTGCCAACTTGAATCAAATAAGATTTATAAACAGTGGATGTGATGAAAGTTTCTTCTAACGGAGTTTCCACAGATAGGTCAAAGTCTAATTTTTCCGGAGTCAAATTTAAACGTTGAGCACAAGTAGGAGAGATAAATGAATGGGTAGCACCGGTATCTAATAAAGTATAAACTTCACAAGAATTTATGATTAAACTTACACCTGATCACCTCGTTTGGGTTCCTAGCATTTTGACCAATCCAACAAACGCTTCTTCCAAGAACCGATTGACTTTGACTTTTCGGGACACATCTTTTGAGTCACCGTCCCTCATTAACTAGGTTTCATTTATCGTCTGATCTCGAAGCGATATGTACTTCATTTCCACAATTATAGCATACCTTGAATTTGTGGCCGCTTTGGTGATATGTCCTCTTTCCCGCATTTATAAAGATATGATAGGTGGTCGTTCTCCTCCCTTAGAAGAACCGATTCTTTCTTGCAATTAATTGTCGTCTTCTTTCACATAGTTAGTTATTAAATCTCCTCTTTTTAAAATCTCCTCCCGACTCGCTTCTTCTATTTTCATGGCCATGATTACCACCAGAGTGGTTACCATTTTTGTCCGTCTGTTCTTTCTCCGCGGGTTATCGTTATTCCGCTGACTCGCTATCTACGGTATGATCCTGGTTTTGGTCCTCGGTTGAACATACTACTCGTTATCTCGCCTTCTAACAATTGAGCCTCATTAACAACATCCGAATAGAGAGAAAATTTATGAGAAATGAGATATTGTCGTTGTCTGGGGTTTCAAACCTCTCGAAACATCCGCGTCATCGTTCCTCATTCTCCACCAAATGAGGTGCAAACACGGATAACTCTGCAAACTTTGCCTCGTATTGAGACACCGCCATGTTGTTTTGTTCTAATCTGATGAACTCCACTTCCTTCATATAATGAACACTTTCGGGAAAGTATTTGTCATTAAATAGTTTCGAAAACGTCTCCCAAGACATCTTTGAGTCGGTACTGGGATGGAGTGCGCTTCACGTAACACTAGTAGTCTGCCTTCTACCACGGAACATAAAAGGTGGCGAATGGAACCTTCTGTTCTCCGTGCATCCCAAGACATCGAATATCTTGATAATTTGCTTGACCCATGTTTCCGCGTATGATCGGATCCGGCTTTCCCTTAAATTCGTGGTTCCAACTCTTTGAATCGCTTGGCATGACAACTTGTGAATTGCTATCATTTCTCCTCGTATTTTTGAACACGAGTCTCCTCGTCGATTTTGCATGAATCGCAAAAAGCTTCTAAACATCCCCTCGTTCATCTTCGCTTTCGGTGGTGTTGTTCACAGAGAGAACATTGCCACTGTTGCCGACGCTCTCCTCGTTAGTAAGATACATCTCCACGGTCTCATTTACTCCACTTTATTAATATTCTCGATCGACATTCTCAAATCTTTGTCATAAAACAAGGGTTAATTAAGAAATCAATATATCACATAATATCCTATATCTTAACCAACTAACAAATAAGCTTAGGTAGGACACACTTAGCGACGGATTTACTCGTCTCTCCCTCCTAGTTCTATTCCCCGATCTCCGCCAGAGATCTTATCCCTAAGCTCGATACCAACCGTGACACCCCAAAATAGGTATACATCACCCATTCCGAGTTGTCAATACATGATACGAAATAACTACAACTTTATTATTACAATAGTAAAAGCGTGAGTTTGAATACAAATATTATCTTCTAGAAAATATCTATACTCAAATAAATCCTCATCACATTTATTGATACATTATTTTACAAAAATGGTGAGGACTACTAAACAACTCTCTCTAGAACCTTCATTCCATACCCCCCACTGCATTTTCGCTATATTCTCGCCTCCCGAGAAGAAAAATGGAACAAAAAGGAAAAGGTGAGCTCAACTAGCCCAAGTAAAGAATATTATGACTAAGATAATATACAAAAAATTATCATTAGTCTTCAACAGGAAAAAACTAATAGAATATAATAGATAAACAAGTTTTAAATCAATATTCGCAATGAAATAATAATTCATTAGAAGAGTTAAGTAGAGAATGCAAACAACTATCTTCATGTATGAATTTAAAAGTTAAATCGCTCTATCTTTTATCCTGTAACATCAATCAATATACATCCGAATCAAATATTCATTTTTTGCACTACTGGGCCAAAGATATTCATCATTAGTCATGTTTCATAAACACTGTTCTTCTTTTACTACTGACCAAAGATATTCATCGAAAATCATTCATTTTTGCACTACTGAAGCCAAAGATATTCAATAATATCATCATTTAAGGCGAGAGGATGATGAAAAATATTTTAAAAAAGCGAATCCAGATTGAAACAAAATGACAAGGATTAAGGATTAAGGATTCATACTTTGTTTTATCCATGTCCAAATATACCTCAAAAATAATCATAGTGGTGTAAAATTCAAGAATGATCAAAACATGGATACAATCAAAGCTAGTATCCGAATAGATATTTTGACTTAAAAGGAAAATTTTCATTTTCCGATGAATAATCTCAGTATTTCGTGAATAAAGTGTCGTATACGTGAATAATAACTCCGACACCAAAAGTTTTAAATTTGATAAAAACTTCAGATCAATATTTCAACAAAATGATATTGAATAAATAATATCATTACGAAAAAAAAATAATATCCCTTACCTCGAAAGACAAGATTTCTAGTTGAAACACCGATATAAAGCTATAACTTGAACTTGCACCAGTATAAAGCAATACTCAAAGTATACTCAAAATACTCACAAGAATAACGCTCGATAATATAGAGAGAAAATTCAGCTTCTGGAGTGATTTTCAATTCTAACCTAAACACCCTATTTATAGGAAAATGCTTAGAACACCAAAAGCGAAAATTTAATATAATAATATATTTATAAAAATTTGTCTACGCCAACCTTTAAGAATCAAAATCAACAACCTAACACATGTAAAATGAGGCTCACACATCTAAAAAACGTTTTCTTTTATAAAATAATTAAAACTTTCAAAAATTAATTATTTGAACTTTCTAACTTCAATAATTCATAATAAATAGCCCTTTTATCGGAAAATTCAATCTCGCCAATTTTATAGGAAATTCAATTCTCTACAATTTTACGTAAGAAAATATTTCCAAATTCCAAATGAAAATTGATCAAATCCACAAACATGCGATTTCTGAGCTATAATCAAATTTCATCGAGAAATGGGGTCCACCGACATGTTTAACATGTTTTAAACATTTATTCTGCAACAAAAATACTCTTCCTCCTCAGATACTCATATATCCCACATTCGTTGTAAAAATATCACCATTATTATATTATTAAAATATAATAATATATTTAAATGAATTATTTTATCGAGAAAAAGATAAAATTTTAATTTTCAACAATTGTCATATTAAAAATTTTCTCCATCTATATCCACATAAAAATAAATATTTTCCTCATCATATGAATCAATAATTAATTATTCACAAATAATATTACGAAATCACAATATTGACAACCAAAAGGCGGTTCCTGGAAGAGGGGCTTTCCAATAAAATTTCTCCTTCTTTGGCGTGCGATTAGGTGACCAAACCTCTCCTGTAGAAGCGAACTTTCTAGACATTGTCAATAATGTTATCTAATAATATTATTCAGATAATATGAATTATTGCTTCGATAATGAAAATCTTGTGTAATGACAATTATTGAAACAACAAAGAATATAAAATATCAACGCAAAGAATTATTAAATCAATAAAATAAAATCTTGAGCGATAATTCATCGTAACCATTATTGAGTAGTGCCTTTTACGTAAGAATTAATAATTGGCGCAATACTGGTGTCTTTCTTTATGTTTTAACCAATTTAAGTATTTTAACGATTATAATAGCAGTAATAACTACGCCAGTTATTTTTAAACAACTTATATTTGTCGTTTTTTCATCCAATCGCTCACTTTCCGTTATGGAATATACATACATGCTTGGCCGCATTTAATATTCCATATTACCAAACGAATATTCCCTAATGACAATGAATATTTTATAACCACTTGTTTATTTTGAAATATTTGCGTATTTTACCCATAACTATCCACATTAATCAAATCAACTCTTACTATTTCAAAATAATAAATAGAAAAAATTAAATTTCATTAATAATAAGTTAGAATCTTACACCAACAAAAAAAGTTCACCGGTCTTATTATACCGTTTATAAGGTCACGAATCCATTACAAGTGTAAAATCTTACAATTTGTTGATACTCTTGATAAACAGCTCATTGTTATTCAATCTTACCCACGGAATTACACGATTCCAAATCATATTCACTTTCTGATGATTGTATGTTTTAAAGTGATCCGGTTACTGTGGAGTTAATTTCATGTTATGTTGATTAATTGTTAAATACATTATTGATACGAAGAAAGATAGATCATCTTTTGGTCTACGTGTCAACATGATATTTATCAAAGTAAACTACCTGATGCAAACCACTCTCATTTTAAAGATAGTATGAGCCTAAATCTTAGTATTTTAATAAAATTGTAACAATAAAAGTATCGTATATAAATTTTTAAAAATATATAAACTAAATAACTCTATTAAAAAGAACACACGTACGTAGTGATTATTGATGAATATCATCTAGTAATTATTTAATTTTGTAGAGTATTTATACTAATTTAAATAAGAAAGAAAAATATATTTTTTCTATTTTTCTTAGGGATAGAAATATTTTTAAAATTAGAGAATATTTAGTTGATACAAATTTGGATAATACTTATATTAACATAAATTTAGAAGTTGAACTAAAGATTAGTAAAATTAATCTAAACTAAGTTTGATGTAGTTACCTTGTTCATTTTTTTCCATCTGTAAATTAATTAAGAAACCAGTCTAAAATTTCACGGAATCTGGCACCATTAATGACTGTGGAATGCGATGAAAATGTGAACAATTAATTTACCTGCTCTAACCAACCACATGAAGTTGCCTCCCGCTATATTCTTTTAAATCTATAATAACGCCATATCCCAGCCTTCCTTTTCAAGTTTATTTATTCCAGAATGATCTCAAGTCAGAGTCGAATCCTGTTTGAACGTGTGGAGCGAAACGAGACACTAACCCATATTGTAGTTGGACCAAAAGTTAGAGAGTGTGGGGAGCGTAGCCTCCCACGCTATGGTACTATATTACAATGACATTATAGGTAATTTGACTATAATACAAATTAATTAGGATTAAAATAAAAGTAGTGGTTATATATACTCTCTATTATAGTAAAACTCTATGTACTCAGATAATAAATAAAATACATCTCTTCGCTCCCGCAGACGTTCCCAAATTGAGGAATTACATAAATATATGTATTGATTTTTTACTATCATGTGCGTGTGTGATCCAATCCTAACAAACACTAACTTATTCATATTTTATTTGATTTTTTTTTTAATTTCCTCGAATTTTGATTTTTTTAAGGTACCGATCAGATTCATACTTTAATTCGAATAAAATTTTGCAGCCTTTGTTTAGATTCAAATTCAACTTGTTTTATTGTACTTGAGCTCGAATTATTTTTTAATTGAATTACTCGCGAGCATTTAAGACATAAATGAATTAGAACTGAGTCATTTATATTATGATAATGCATATAAAATTAATTCAGTCAAATAGTTGAAATAATTAAAATTTGAACAGTTCAAATTAGTCTTGCAATTTTTTTTAATGAGATGATATTATCACTCGATATTGTACACTAATAAGGATCAACGAACTTGTATCAAGTATGTATTTATGAGGTAAGAAAAATTCAATACTATAAATGAGTGTATAATGTGAGCGACTCATTTGATTTGTAGAAACATTTTCGTGTAAAATAAATTCAAATTCAACTAATTTAAATATCGAATTTGAATCTCGGTTTAAAATTTTCAAGCTGATCCCGAACTGGGTGTTGAACAACTAAGGTTATAAAATGAAGCAACAGTTGAGAACTCGATTCGATTTCATTTCGACTAAAAGTTCGATTCGAAATTTCGACTTCGAAATATAAATGAGTCAAATATGAAGACATTTTAAAGTTCGATAAATTACTCGAACCTCCTCAAATTATAATTTTCTATCGATACTGGATCATATTCGTTGGAAAAGTCCAAATTGCTTCTACTCGATTCGAATCGTCACTTCACTTTGTAGCTAAATGAGCCTCAATCAAACTTTATTTTATACTCGATAAATTTTATGAACCAAATCTGAATAACTCAATACTCGGATCGACTCGGTTCGTTTACACCCTTATGAACAACATATCACCAATTACCTATACAGAAATCTGTAAAATAAAGGTCACATATCACCTATGCTGCAAATTTTTGGCTTTGATGCATAATCTCGAGGGTGAAAAACTTAGGGCGGGCTCATTTGATAATTATTTTTACTTTTCATTTGGCTCCTACCATTTTACATATCTTTTATTACGTCTAATATATTAATTATTTCATCTTAATTATTTTGTTAGTAATAAATAAAAATATTTTAATAGATAGTTGATGATATTAAGATTAATTTTATAAAAAATTAAAATTATAAAAAATATTTTTACTATTAAATGTTTAATTTTTTTTTTCATTAAAATTTTGATGAAAAATCCAAATGTTCATCAAATGGTTGAAAAATATTGGATTATATATTTTCATTTTTAAAACAACTATACTATTCAATATAATAAATTAGTTGACTAGTATCGAGTTTAATTATACTATTCATAATAATAAAAATATGAAAGCAGATCCTCTGTCCTCAATTCTCCTGTCTTCTTGTGTCCTCCCTTATATTTTGACACATAACCTCTTAATTAACACCAATTAATTTTAAAATTAAATAAAAGGACAGATATTAAAATATAAGTAGAGTGACACAAAGGGAATAGAAAAATTAGGGATATAAGATCTGCTTTCTAAAAATATAGTGTATTGGTCTATTGGATGAAAGATGTAACGGGAGAGAGCCAAATCTCATTTTTTTAAATAAAAGTAATTATAAAAAACCGTTTTTTTATTAAAAAATTTATAATGATAACTAAAATATATTTCAAAATTTAATCACTTACCAAACGCACTCCCTGAATATATTTGTAAAATTCAATTTGAGTTTTAATTGGTACATATTATAGGATAGGTCTTAGGAGTATAAATTTGTGGGCTCCAACGAAGACGTAGTACTAATAGTACCTATATTTGTAGGGCACATATCCCTAATCCAAAAGACAAAGGACAGAACAGTCTTTTGACATACAAATTGAAACCCAAATTCTCAAACAAAATGGGGTCTACCCTTCATTACTAAAATACGTAAAACGATAAAGACTGATTCAATTTAATTTTTAAGGTAAACTAATTAAATAATTTTATTCATATTTTTAATTTCTTAATAATCTTTTTACCTATATTTAAATAAAAATAGGATAAATTTTAATTTTAAAATTAATCAATTAGATTTTAAAATTTAAATTAAGTCAGTATTTATGGGACGAAGGAAGTAAATTTATATATCTATATTATAATAAAATTTTCATAAATATTTTAATAATTTTAGGTCACACTTATCGTTATTTTATTATTATTATTTTAATTTTTTGCTTAATTATACAGTTAAATGTATTATTATTTTATTCTTTTTAATTTTTAGTTTTCTAAATATTATTATTATAGTAGATAATTTATACACAATGTACAGCGGGGCTAGTTGTATATAATTCATGGGGCTGTAGTAGAGTCAAGTGTGATCATTAGGACGTTGGCGCATTACGATTCTAGAGAGAGAGAGAGAGAGGAGTCAAAATGGCAGGAGTTATATATTGTCTGTAGGTGCAGCAATTGATTACGTTTGGGGAAAAAGATCAGAAAGCTCGTGATGAGAATTTTTTTCTTTGCAGAGGTGAATATTTCAAATAATAATAATAATACTCCCAGACCAGGGCAGGCCAGGCTAGGCTAGGTTAGGCTAGGCTACTAGAAGAGAAGACAGGAGAGAAAGAAGCAGCAGAATAATAAGAGAGCTTCAAAGAGAATTTACAGACTCCTTCTCCACCTTATTCTCCGTCTATTCCTTTTCTCGTGATCCCTCGTGCCTTTCTCCCTCCTCTTTCTAATTATTTATCTCTCCAGATACCAGATGGTATGTGTTGCTTTAAACCTAGACACTTCCAACGAGATTCTAAACAAACAAACAAACACATCTTTGCTCTCTCTCTTTCTTTTTGCAAGTCCAAGCTTTTAAACTCTTGTGATATATATAATAGGGAAGACCCAGGTGGTAAAATTACTGGGTTTTAGTTTTTGTAGTGACCCAATCTAGTTGTATTTCTTCGAAGATTGTGTTGTTTTGATGCGTACTATAGAGAGGAATTAATTAAGGTTAAAAGAAATGGGTTCTTGCGGAAGAAATGGGACTGTTAGACAATACATACGATCAAAAGTGCCTCGTTTAAGATGGACTCCTGATCTTCATCGTTGCTTTATTCATGCCATTCACACCCTTGGAGGCCAAGACAGTATGTCTCTCTCTCTCTCTCTCTCTCTCTCTTTACATTCTTTATTCGTGTTTTGTGATTTGTTTGATTCCTTATTCTCTTATTTCTGATTAAGAAATGATGTTACTTTTTGTTGTGATATTTAGAGGCTACGCCTAAACTTGTTCTCCAGTTAATGGACGTGAGAGGACTCACTATTTCACATGTCAAAAGCCATCTCCAGGTTATTATTTTCTTTCTCCTTCATTTTTTGTTCCCAATCATTTCTTATTATTTAATTTTTCTCTCTCCATTGTATAAACAGATGTATAGAAGCATGAAGAGTGATGCCAACAGAGAAGGTATTCAATTCTTTTTTAAAAGAAGCATAGTCTGTCCGAGAACCATTCTTATTACTCCATATAACTACCATACATCCGTGTGTTATGTTTCTATATTATTTTCATATTTGGGTAAATTTTGACTAAAATTTAGAGCTGTATTTAATTTACTACTTGTGTGTGTATACATGCTGTAAACCCAGACTTCTACTCATGGTTCCCTCTACCGGTAATACTTATTATAGTCCCATATCAAAGTTCAGGACCTCTCACATATTTTCTACATATCTTTTGGCAATGAGTGAGACTTCTCCCGCTTCATTTATTAATCTTTCCCGATAAAGTTGTTCCCCAACAAAAATACATGACCACCAAAATCGAACCACTATCTCTTTACATTTTCTACTCTTGGCATTTCTTATGAAACCCACAATCCCAATTTTTACCGCTGGGTTTTTTTGTTAAGGAGCAAAAAAAAAACAAAATTTTGCTGCCTAGAAGTATTTATTTCTCTCTCTCTCTCAACACACTATAATATGCAATTTTCTTCTCCTCTTGACACTTTTTTTGGGTCTCTTTTTGTGTGTCACTAACTAATAACAGATAGAAGTTTCATCCATCAAAGCAGAAAACAATATGTTGAAGATCATCGTGATGGGTGTATAGATCAAGAAACAAGTGTGGGTTACCATCCATCATTATTTAAAAAACCCAGACTCCCCATGGGAGAATCAGATTTTCATGATCAGTCCATCTTCATGAGTCCTATCCCACATACAAAAAGGTAAGCTTTAATAACTCCCTTATCTCAAATTTCATAAAAGGTTACGTTATATGCCTAGAATAAAAAGGATCTTGCATTTACAACTGCAACAATACTTGCTTTATTATCGTCCTTTTTGTCTTGTGGTCTTGTTTTATGTATGATGTTCTTTTTGTTTTTCTTTATACATATATATACTATATTATATATGATAATTTTTATTTTATTTTATATTCCTCAGAGCTCGAATCGAGACAATGAGTTGTATCTCAGATCAGAACCTGCAATGCAACCAAAGAATATGTGAGATAGGCACAATAAATCCGTACTGTTTTGATGATTATATGCTGGATTATGAGAAAAGTGAAGGAGGAGGAGGAATAAAGGAGGAAGAAGAGGTGGGTGGTTTCAGAATCCAAGCGGCTTCAATGCCCACCATAACAGCCTTCTCTCTGCCACATGATGTGTTCCACAAACTCGATCCCTTTGCCCATGCAAATGCAGTGCCGGAAGAATCTGACTTTCCTAAGGTACATTTCTCATACTCTCTCTCTCTATATATATTATTCTTTCTTTTTAGCAGCTTTTTAAGTGGGATGGAGTATAATGTTGGTTTTATAGGACAACTTTTTAAGTTTCAACTCTAGTCATGTAGCATGCTTTCTTTCTTTATCTATGTACAGCAGATGATGAGCCTACATGACCAGTATATGCTTAAAAATCCATACTTGTTTGGGGTAACTAGTATTTACCTTAATGGCTACCTCAGATATTCTGCCACTGTATTTAAACAGCTCCTACTTCTGATACTGTTTTTAAGTAGACCCTACTTTTAATTTTTAACTGACCGTAAAAAACATTTTTAAATGTTGCATTTACTAAAGGGGATTAACCAACGCAACTGTACACCATGTTATGCACTTGTTACAATTGTCAATGCATGTATTATACTTGATTGGTATTTCCGGTCTTGCATGGAGGTATCCTTTTTCTATACTAAATCTTTTCTTTTGTTCAGTAATAAAATGGTTGATGCTACCTAGCCAATTCAGTTTCTTTTTCGTATTGTCTGGCTAAAGCAGCTTTTGTAATGCACTTTAGTTGTTTCTACATCTAAAATACTCCTATATAATATATAAGCGAAAAGGAGTTTTACAGTTCTAAAGCATTTTTAGATGTGTCCTGTCTATGACATAACCTTATAATAGGGTATATGCATAAACTACAAAGTCAAATTGAATCCTCCTTGGTCTAAGACTGGGAATATTTTATAAGATAATTTTGATGAAAGAAGTTGATAACTGCACCCAATTTTTACTATTTACGCTTCACATCGAAGTTAAAATCAAGTAAATTTTGTTCTACAATGAAGTTTAACTGATCAATTTTGGAGTGCATTTATCATTTATAATAGGATAGGTTTGATGATGAATTGCGTGGTATAAAGTTGTTCATATTGTGGTCCAGTACTCTATTCTTGCTGAGGCCATTTACTTTGGACCCGAAAATGGCCCATAATGCAGTAGTTTATTACTGCACGTATGTAGAAACAACAGTGCTCAATATAATATACCACACTGTAGGTAGCCACCTCATTCAACTAATAGGTGAAAACTTGAAACCCTTGCAAAGTCGAATCATCAAATATTGACAAATAAACCTGTATAGTTGCTAAATGCTGGCGTAATTAACTGAGGAAAATTAATCTAGGCCACTAGGCATGTAAAAATTCATTTACTTTGGCATTTTCCTTTGTGCTTAAATCCATGTCTTTTATTATTGACAGTAGTAATTTATCCTTTCCATCTAGTACAGATTTTATTTAAAACCGGCCTATATACATTTCTCTTAACATAGTACCATGCAAATAGTCGAGAATTGGTCTCAAAACCTAGTTATTTGCTTCTTGTCCCCCCCTCCCCCCTCCTCCCCCAACCCCTCCCCCCAACCCCAAAACTTATGAATATGCATCCTCACAAGGCACCTCTACATGTTGCATCTTTCACATGTCTTTTATTTAGATTGCTAGTGGATCTGAAATAAACTTCCTTAGATTCTATAAGCAGTGAGCATTTTTTATTTCTGCAGGTTTCTGAACAAGAAGATAAAACATGCACAATATCAAAAAGGTTGAAACTTGAAAACTTGGGAAATAAACATGAAGTTGATGAAGACGACAATCGGGGTTGTGGATTGTCATTGTCACTCTCATTGCAGCATCCTTCCACTCAGAGAAGCAATGCTTCTTCAACTAGTGAAATCAGCGAGACTATCTCTTCTTCATACTCTAAGTCAAACTTAAACCACTGCTACGGCTCTTCTTCGAACAAGCTTAGAGTTAACTTAGATCTATCTCTCTCTCTCTGTGGTACCTAAAGTTCACTGTAATTTTTTTTACCCCTAGCTAGTGTCCGCAAAATTCATCTCGATTAGTTTTGTATTCCGCTTTTGGTTTAAAAATGTAGTAGTAATATGACTTCGCAAATTCTTCTATGATGTAGATTTCTACCTTCAGTAAGTTACTAAGTTGCAACTATGAAAATGAGCCGAGGCTGCTTGAATTTTAATTCTTTTTTGCATTTACCAGAAATATGTGCTTGTGATGAATCAATGTTGACGTTGGGAATTTTGTATATGATATGGTTTGATTTTAAATAAGAATGAGATGGCCCTTGAAATATATGAATATAGTGTTGACCTAATTTTGTTTTTCTTTTTTTAACAAACTTGGAAGAAAATAGAACAATATGTTTAATTCAAAATTAAGAGAAAACAAAATCTTTTAAAAAAAACTTAAAAAGAAAAGAAAAAATGAGAACCAAATAAGCAAATAATGATAATAAAAAATGAAGAGTAGGGTGTCTCCAAAAGATAAAGAAACTAATTTTAAAGTTTTGGAGGCTAAGATTTTAATCGAGAAAAGAGAAAGTTCGGGGGCATTCGTTGGCCTAGAACTTTTATTTGGGAAATGTTATTCCACCTAATTCCGTATTGTTTGAGCCTGAATCTGATTATCTGAACTCAGATATATATATATATATATATATATATATATATATATATATCAGCAATTAATGCTGGTTGCTGATGGATCTGGGGTAATGATTCATGTTTTATAATTTAGTCAACACTGCTCCACATCGCTCATTGAATCTTTCAATTGGATCTGCCGGTCTACCACCTATGACAATTTTATGATTCAGCTAGTACTCCTAATTGTCTACTCAATATTTTTTTTTGGTCCCTATGTAGGTAACAAAAATACAAAGACAAAGTTGATAATATATATATATATATATATATATATAGAAAATATATATCTTAAATAACATATATTTATTAAAAATTACGTTATTTTAGAATTTTTTAAAAAATAAATGAGGTCATGTATGTGATATTTTTGTAAGTAAAAGAAAATAAGTAAGGCACTAACTCTCTTTTAATATTTATTTTATTTTAAAAAAATCTTCTAAACGATATAATTTTAACAAATATACACTATTTAAAAAAAATATATTATTTAAGAAATATAATTAAGATCCGTTCTCTCCCTCTCCTCTCTCTCTCTCTCTATATATATATATATATATATATATATATATATATTGATTTCCATGTTTCTCAAGAGTATTCACCGAAGTTTGCTTAATTCATAATACCTATTAACAACTTTATATCTTTCGATAACAAAATAAAATTATTTGATAAATTTCTTTTTACTCTATGGTTTTTAATTGATAAAAAAATATATAAATCTAAATAACTACGAGCTGTCTTCTAACTAAAATTTTTAATTTATGGATAAAAATAGGCCGAATAAGTATTGTACTCTCTATTTTAAATTGTAAGATCATTATTAATTTTGAAAAAATCAATTTGAGATATTTTAAAATTTTATATTGAGATGATTAAAATTATGTAATAATAAATCTTACGATGAGTATCTCTTTTTTAATATTTTTCAATATTCGTCATTGTATAAATTAAAATTAAAAAAGTCATGTTAATTATTAAATTGAAAATATTTTAAATTGACTTTATGAAGTCAATACTGATATTATATTTTGAAATGGAGGAAATATAATTCTTCTCTTAAACTGTTTTAGTATGTTGTTGTTCTATTAAACCTTTTTTTTTATTTTTAGAGAATTGATATTTTCATAAGTAAATTTGATAGTTTCACAAATTTCTTCTCACATGAATAATAAATGGGGTCCATCTCATGTGAGAGAGGAACTTATAAAATTATCAAATTTACTTGTAAAAATATTAATTCTCATGTAATAGCCATCATATTATACATTCTTGATAATTTTTTTATATTTATTCACTAGAGTATGTAAATATCTTTATATAAACACATTCACGAGCAATATTATTCACTCGTTTTTTTATTTGACAACATATTTCAGATGGTTAAAATTTTAAAATAATGTCACTCAAATATTTTACACCTTTTAATTATCAAATAACTTTTAAAGTTTAGATATTATTTCACTCAAATACTTAATTTTATCAAACATCATCTCACTACTTCCCAAGATAAGAGTCATATATTTTTGTTGTGGACTTGGTATTTTTCTTTTTATCCCTTCAAATATATACTTGTTAAAAATAATAGTATAAAATACAACGATATGTAATTTTTTTGGATGATATTAATAAATTACAAAATTTTATTATATTTGCTCTAGCATTTAGTTTATCAAGTTTCTTAATGACTACAAGTCATCGAACAATATTCAATAATAATGTCCCAAAATTTCTTGATGATGCCTATCCCTATCCCTATCCCTATCCCTATCCCAACCCCAAGTTTCAAGTCAACAGCTTGACAATGAATTGGGAACTTGGACTTTTAGGACTATTGGTTGTGGTCCACATTCATTATATTATGTGATTGGCCGTTCTGTGATTGTTAGTACAACATACGCCGGTCCTATGGACTATAATTTAGGGCAAGGCCCACATATGCATCCAAATTATAAAAAGGCCACTCCCAGTTAAGTGGGCTGACTTATGACTGCCGAGGCCTGCTTAATTTGGGCTTTCAAGTCGTTAAATATTTTGTAATTCTCTGGTGTGCCAAGATAAATAAAATTAAAAAAAAATGCAAATAGAGCTTTAATTTGTATTGGTGTATCAAGATAAACCGAATTAATCCGAGAGTATGTTATATAACGTATTGTTACAATTAGTATATTGTTGTATGTCAACATCCTTATGATAAAATATTTTTCATATCAAAAGATTGAGGTTGAACCTAAATAAAGATGAAATCTATAAATTGGTTATTTAAGCAAAATATCTACTAAAAAGATAAATCAATTTATATGTTTTTTTTCTTGTCCAATATTGTTTGAATATATCTTCATTTAATATATTTTACCCAAAACATAAGAGTTTTATATTATTTCAAGTAAACATTCCAAAGTTTCGTCTTAAATGGTACTAGGGACTAGAGGCACACGTCACCAGTTACTTGTATAATTTATGTAAATTAATTTCAAGGGTAAAATGCGGTTATAATAATTTTAACTGTAATCTCGTTACAGTAATTATTCCTTTAATTTAAAATAAAATCTCAACAATTAGCTTTTTGATATAAATAATACAACGGGTGTTTGTAAAACTCTTGTATTAGTATTAGTATAAAAGAGAAGCAAGACAATACTGTTCTTTACCTCTGTATTCGTGTGTAAAATTTTGAATGTAAAACCTTTATGAGTACTTGAGATTTCTTTAAGAATTAAAACTAATTTTTTAAATATAAAAGAGAAGCATGTGTTGAGGCTTGGTGCTAAATATTGACTTCTTTTTAATTTTTTATATCTTAATTACATTGTCATTTTTTTTGTTAGCTACATATCACCCTCAAGATACTTTACCTAAAAATGACATTTATTTGATCTTAATGAAGTACTTGATATAATGTCAAGTCTGTGTTGAATTCCCATTTTGTAATTATTTTCTATCATTATATTAAAATAGATTTATTTCCAAATAAGTGTATTTATATAGGTTATAATTAAATTTAACTACACACAATATACATGTAATAAAGTACAAAATGTCACACATTTATTTAGCCAAAAAAAAATAAAAAGTGACACATTTTAGTTTTACTTTCTGATTCGTGAGTGTGATTTTTATGGGCTAGGCCATATCCTACCATTTACAATTCATCCGGCCCAAATACGATCATTAACAATTCACCTTATTTTAATTCATACAAGTCCAGTCCAAATCAGTCTAAACCCGCATTTCTCCGCCCATTTATCTGGATGGGCGTGTTATCCACCAAAATGCATGGTCGCATCGTTCATGACAACCATGATAAATATTATCATTAGAGATATAATTTAATTTATGAGATCAAGAGATGATATATTAAATTTTAAATTGATGTAAATTTATTTAATTTTAATTAAAATAATTATTATAATTGTATAGTATATAATAAAAATTATTAATTGCAAAATTTATTTTAGTATAAATTTTTATGAGTTATACTAACTTTAAAGTTTAATATGCCGTCCTTTAATCTTAAAAATCAAATTAATTGT
The DNA here is from genome assembly GCA_020205615.1 of Panax quinquefolius. Lineage (NCBI taxonomy): Eukaryota > Viridiplantae > Streptophyta > Magnoliopsida > Apiales > Araliaceae > Panax > Panax quinquefolius. Next base: position 11,248,281 of record CM035173.1, on the reverse strand, counting down.
ATATCGAATTTTGAAACAGAGGAAGTAGTTTATAACAAAAATTGATAGGCCAGTTTTATAATTTTAACATATAGTGGCCGGATACATATAGATTGCCCTTTTTTCATTTGTCTATAAGCAAATTGCCAATAGTTTGAAACTATGAATAATAGTTTATTGTCTCTACCATTTGTACTTCATGAATTAATATAAGTTATACAAGTATAGATGTATACAAATAGGATGATGCTTCCAATTAAAGAGCAAACTCCACTCCACTCCACTCCACTCCACTCCATTAAACTAACCTAGTCCTCTAGTGTGTGTATTACTTTCCAATTTAGATATGATTTTTTCTTTGTGAAAATTTCAAACGATAAATTATTGAAGAAGGCCAATTATGTTTAAATAGAGAGATTTTAGAGAAAATTAATGTGGAGGAAGAAAGAAGCTAGGGGAGATGGTATCATTTTTGGAAAAAAGAAAAAGTGCAGGTGTCCGTCCGTGTTTTAGCACGCAGGGTACTGTTGCGTTGTCAGCTAATGCTTTTTAATTTTAATTTTTATTTTATACTTAATAATTTATATTTTTCTCAACTCACTCCTCTCTTCAGCTGACGGAATAAGCCCCAACTCAAATCTTAATTTCTTTTCATGCATATGTGTACTTGTACAATTATTCATGTATAACAAATCTAACTACTCTCGCTGCCCTCTAAAGAATTCTTAATGGAGCAGTTAATTAAAGTATAAAATAATAATAAAAAATCCTTAATAAAGAGTAGGAGTTCAAGTCCTGTTAATTGCAGTACTTACAAGGTGTAATTAAATAATAAAAAACACATTAAATTCTCTTACGAGTTCAATTTTGTGTGTGTGTGTGTGTCTCTATATATATATATATATATATATATATATATATATAGTAGTTTCACAAATTCTTATGGATCCCATAGTATATTAAAGAGGGATTTAGGATATTCAAACCATCAAAAAAGACTCCTAGAAGTAACAATTTTTATATTATACATTCTCTGTTTCACTCATCCACTATATAGTATATACGGACACTTTAAATACTTGACATATTTATTTCACACTTAGAGATGTTCATATTTGAAACCACACGTAGAGATAAAGAGTGCCAAAGAGAATCAAATTATACATACCAATTAACTTTTGAGTATTTAATTATCACAACTAATTAATGGAGATTTTAATACATTCTATATACGTCATGATTTATCACTTCCACGATAATTTTGAACCATGCATGCATCATTAAATTTTATTAGAAGATATATTAAAATTAACACAGTCGTAATATATATATATATATATATATAGTATTATGGTTATGGTTAAGTCGTCAATTTATGTTGTTGTTTTGAATGGATTTTGATTCTAGTATGCTAGCTCCTTGTTTCGGAAAAGTTTTAGCTGGATTACATGAATTTGCTTATTATTCGAAATCAGAGTCTCAATCAGTAGATTGGATTTTCATAAAAAGCTCAAATTTCACACTATTTGAGTTTTTCAGTACCTTCTACTTTTTTGTTTTCATGCATGGACGTACAGGATTCATTTGGTTGTCATCTACTTTTTTGTTTTCATGCATGGACGTACAGGATTCATTTGGTTGTCATCTACTACCATATATATATATTAACACAATGGAATGGAGGCCAAAACAGGCCAAACAAAATACATTTACATACATACTCCTCCATTCGTATATGTAGCGGGTTTTCAGTAATATAAATACTGGACTGGGTTGGTTGCCCGGGAAAGGTTCATTTATTATGCGATGCGAGTACTCATGAGTGTATATACTATTAATAGTAGTCTTATTTTCAGTTTAGTAGTATTATTTTATTTTATTTTATTTTTATTCTTTGGTGTGGGGACCAGGGAGGAGTTGATGAAGAAACCTTTGTCTGGAAGTGAGTGATCAGAAGATACTCGTCTATGACTAGAGAGAGAGAGAGTCGGTGGACCCAATCGGTCGCCGCATACGGACAGATTAGGGTGCGTAGCAAACACCATCTTAATTCCTCTCTTTTTCTTTCTCTCTCCTAATTTTCTAATTTTACATGATTTTGTGACAATGAAATAAAAGAAATTAATAAAAAAAAAAGAAGAAAAGATGCTCTAAAAAATTTAATTTATTGCGGTGTATTATGTGTTAGTGTATTTGCATGACACCGAATCAAATTAAAAAACAGCAGGTACCACTTCCTCACAAAATATATATCGTTTAATTAAAACAACAAGGGATAACATTAGAGAAAAGGGGCATCATCAAACGCTTTCCTTTTCTTTCCCCACCTACGATTATTTCTTCACTTGTTGAATCTTTTTGCATTTGAGGATAAAGTTAATTTTAATTAAATTGCATGTGGGATTTTCAGGAGATTAATTAATTAAGGTCGGTCGAAGAGCAGGAATCAGAAATGGCAGCATCTTGTTTAGATTGAGAGAAGAGGAGCAGAACCAAATGAAGCAACAGCATTCCACAGCAGGACCTTCTTCTTCTGCAGCAGTAGCAACTCCTCCTGTCCAGAAGAAAAGAAGAAACCAGCCAGGAACCCCAAGCAAGTATCTTACCACTTTTATATATCCAAAGATCTACCATATATATATATATAAAGCTCTCTCTCTCTCTCTCTCTCTCGCTTTTCTGTCTGTATATGTATAATATAGATATATCTAAACTTGTATATATGTCTTTTAGCTGGTGATGTACATACTCCACTAATTTGAAAGCTGAAAGGGGTGAATTATCCATATAATCAACATGGGTATATATTTATATATAGTATTTAATTTATTTATAAAAGGCTAGGGGTCTTTTTCTTTTAGTACTGTTACTTAGTGAGGTGCTAGCTATGTATAAGTTTCATGAATTTTCTAAAGTTTTGTTTTGTTTGTTTGTTTTTTGGTGATGACAGATCCAGACGCGGAGGTGATAGCACTATCTCCCAAGACGCTAATGGCTACAAATCGATTCATATGTGAGGTGTGCAACAAAGGGTTCCAAAGAGAGCAAAATCTGCAGCTCCACAGAAGAGGACACAACTTGCCTTGGAAGCTAAGGCAGAAGACAACAAAGGAAGTCAAGCGAAAGGTCTACCTCTGCCCCGACCCGACATGTGTCCATCATGACCCGTCTAGAGCTCTCGGGGACCTCACCGGCATCAAGAAGCACTTCTTCAGGAAACATGGTGAGAAGAAATTCAAATGCGAAAAATGTTCCAAAAAGTATGCGGTTCAATCCGACTGGAAAGCCCACTCAAAGACCTGTGGTACCAGAGAGTATAAATGTGACTGCGGCACTCTTTTCTCTAGGTACGTACGTAATTCTCATTATATATGTACCCATCTTGCTTAATTCTACTTCAGTTTCATTATTAGGGCTTCACTTATTACCTACGTTTAGGGCTTGCTTATAAAATAATGTATGTATGAGATCCGTACTTGTTTTTCATAAATAATTTCTCAGCTGGGATATTTTGGATGGAAATGAGTCCTCTTCTTGTTCCCTAGCTCTGTAGATTCTCTGTGTGATTGTTTTTCAAGTTGTCTTTATGCCTGGAATTTAGCTAGCTAGCTAGGAACTGTGTGGAAAGGAATTAGTGCTGGAAAAAAAATTAATTTATTTTTTGACTCCTTGTGAAATTATATTCAGAAAACGCCGTGGTGGTTCGTACCATGTTTTGGAAAAGCCTTTGGAGTTTTTTGCCTTCATTTCTTCACCTTAACTTGTCTTCGATATAATATTCACGTGCATTTGTGCCATTTACAAATTTAATCGTTACCAGGGTTTGTTTTCACATGTGTTGTCTAGATAATCTGTTCACTAGGTTCTCTGCCCTTGTCATGATAACATTTTAAAGAGTCCAGAAAGAACTGACTCACCATCTCTCCCTTCTCGATCTCTCTCAATTATATATTTGAACTTCTGCATGTTTTCACCATGGATGTAGTTCCGAAGCTATATTCTTGCCGTTTAAAAGGTTTGAGTAATAATAATAATAATAATAATTGCTCATGGGGTTCAAAGTACTAATTCAGAGTATGTGTTTAATTAATGTTTTAACTTCATATATGGTTATTGAATTATATGAGACAATATTAACAACCACGGGTTATTTTTCATTTATAGCTGGCTTTACTTCATCGTGCATTAATTCTCTTTGTTGCATTCAGTACTAAAAGTGGCAGGTCTCCATTTGATTGATCAATCATTTTCACCATATCCATATGCCAGTAAAATTCTCTCACCAACCTTCTTGAATTTATTAGTTTCCTTCCTAATTCAAATTTTAGGATGTTCTAGTCCACTTCTTCTCCACGTACTGTATATTCTTTCATTGTTATTATTAGTATATTTCACATGTAGTATATATTATTTTCTATAGCAGTATTAATTACTCAAATCTCTCTCTCTCTCTCTCTCTCTCTCTCTCTCTCTCTCTATATATATATATATATATATATATATATATATATATATATATATATATATATATACACTACAGAACTGTTACACTGATTAATATGCATAATAAGTATACATGATCAGTTAAGCCTTGGTTGATATCAATAATTTTAGGGGACATTTTTTGTGGATATTTTTTAGCGACATTTGTTTTTTTTTGGTTTTTTTTTGTAGAATTTTTGTAAAAACAGTGTTTTAGGTGTAAATTGGATACATACAAAAAACATGGTTATACAGACTGTACAGACCCTGTTTCTTGTATGTATTCAAATTACACCTAAAACACTGTTTTTTACAAAAATTTCAGTTGAAATAAATATTATACATTTTTTTAAGATGTACTACAAAAAAAAAACCAAAAAAAAAGTCGCTAGAAATGTCTCCAAAAAATGTCCCCCTAGAAAAACTCGGTTGATATAAATTAACTATATTTTTGGTGTTTGATATGTTGTAAAAATGATATTGGGAGAGCAATAAACATTGCTTTAATTATTAGTTTGATTTCATCTTACAGTATCTTAACATCTCACCTCTTAATGCATCTTAATAACCCACATATTTGTATTAAGAGATCCTCTGAATTAATAGTTAAGATACAAATACGAGTCTAAACTATTCAGAGGATATTTTAATACAAATATATAGGCTCTTAAGATGTATTAAAATGTGGACTATTAAGATGCATAAAAATGTAATCAAACACCACCTAAGTGTCGCTAAATATATATTTTCTTTAACAAAAAATGTTAGATTAACTTTTTTATTTGCATCACTAATATTCTGCCTAGGGAAACTGTTACATCATAAAAAAAAAAAGAAGATATTTTTAACCATAATTTTTACCCTTCTAGGGTAATTGTAGGATCAGCGCTAGAAAGTCAAATGTTGGCCAGAAATTTTAACCATGCATCATGATTTAGTACCTCAATATATATAATCTTCACAATTATCTTAGAGTAGATTTCTGTGACTTTTCACAATTATTGTTGCAGGCGTGACAGTTTCGTCACTCATCGGGCATTCTGCGATGCCCTGGCCCAAGAGAGCGCAAGACAAGCTCCCCCGACCCTGAGCAGCATTGTCACCCATCTATATGGAAACACCAGCAGCAAGATGGTGGGCACTGCTCAAATGTCCCAAGACAAAATCCACATCCAACCATCCGGCAATATTATGTTAGGCCTCGGCCGTGGTGCCCGGACCGGAACTACTTTTGGAAACTTACTAGGCCAGTCCATTGGTTCCTCCGCCTTTCAGCCCGACCATGCTCTCAGCTCCATGCCTTTCTTCATGCAGGCCGAATCCAAGCAGCCGGAATTTCACGAAGAGAGCAAGCAGTTTCATGGGCTAGCCCATTACCCCGAGCTTCATAGTCATGAATCCAATCCTTCATCTGGCGTCAGTCCATTCAGTTTCCTTTCCGGCGGGAGTAACAACAATAATACCAACAACCTGTCAGCATTTTCTCACTATTTCACCAACGGGCATGCTAATGGGACAACTGGTGATCACAGCTCCAACCTCTACTCTAACATGAATGAATCTCATCTCCATAGCTCTTCGGTTCCATCCCCACATATGTCTGCAACAGCGCTGCTTCAAAAAGCCGCACAGCTCGGCACTACTTCAACCAATAGCAGCGCATCTTTGCTGAAGAGCTTTGGAAGCTCGTCCTCCAGCGGCACAAATTCCGGCAGCTTTGGGGGCATTTTTGGAGAATCAAGTGGGGGACAGAACTTTCATGAGCTGATCAACTCTATTGCTGGTGGTGGGAGCTCTTCCATTTTTGGAAGTGGCTCATATGGGAGTGGAATGAAATCTGAGAACGAATATGAGGGACAAAATGGGAAAATTTTTGTTGTTAAATTGGAGCAACAACGCCAGAGCCACCAGGCATTAGGGTTTGGTCTTCATTTGGACCAAAATCAAGTGCATCATCAGAATCTTGCTAGTGTGAATGTTGGAGCTGCAGGGCCGTCTGATGGGGTACTGACCAGGGATTTTCTGGGGGTTGGGTCACAAATAATCAGGACAATGAGCGGTGGAATATCGCAGCAGCAGCAACAGCATGGGGGGAATATGGACGTGAGCGCACTGGATCCTGATAAAAAGACTGCGCGAAAAGGCCAAATGCCTTTTGGAGGTGGCGGGAATTTTCAGTGAAAACTAAAAGTTATCGACTACAAAACGTACAGGTACGTAAAATTAGGGGCATGTTTTTTGGGTAATTACAAACCTTTAGTTTTCCATAATTTGATAGACTGTTATGTTTTTTAAATTTTTTTCTTGGGAATTGGAAAATGTTTCTTCTGTGTTTGTCAGTCTCGTACATCCCCCTGGAGATCTAGCGGACACATGTTTTTTATTGTCTTTTAATCCTCCTGTCTTTAGCTTTTAACTGTTTAACCTTTTTAATTTGTGAGTGATGTGTAAAGTGGTGATATATATATATATATATATATATAGCTGTATAATGCAAATGCAAGTCACGGGGGTAGATAATGGAATATCCAACTTGTCTTTGGCATTTGGTGTGTGTATGAATAGTACTTTATCCCGTGTAGTTTATGCATGCCCAGAACTTTTAAGTTTAACTCTATTCAAGTACTGTCAGTTATCACTGAGTTATTCCTATCTATGGTGTAAAGTAATTTTTTAGTCGAAAACAATTGTAATATCTCAGTATTACTTCGAAATATATAGAAAAAAATTATTTGTATATAAAAAATTAAGTTATTAATAATAATACATTGAATAATGACATTTTAAATGAGTAAATGAAATCTCTAAATAAAATAACTTGCATTGCAATGTACTAAGCAAGCACCACTTGCATAGTAAGGGTGGTGGTACACCAACTGAACCACTCACTATAGATTTGTAATAAAGTTAATGTTAATATATCTAATGAATAGGCATGGTTATCGAAGGTTGTCAATCAACTAAGACAATAAGCTAGCTAGATCCTAAAAAGAATGATCGGTGACTATGAAGCAATTAAGCTACACTTGTTGCTCCCAAGGTGTATATATATATATGGACTATATGTATATACACAGCTGTATATTACACTTAAACTATATGTATATGTATGTACAGTAGGACTATGACGACGGATGAAACTATCGTTATACTCCAAAAAATCGTCGCTATAGCCAGTTGTGTAATACACAGCTGTATATATACATTTTTTCCTATATATATGCGACTTTTTTTTGGGGCGAAAAAACATATAATATATATAATCCTTTGAATTATTACCGTTATAGTGTACTCAACTTATAGTCAATCATACTTTCGGGTTAGTGTCGTTCATTAAAGTTTATGGTTCATAGGAATGGAGGAAGTATATAGTATATATTAGTATATAGTTCCATGCTTCAAACCATGTGCTTGATATATAGGTGTTCATTATATACTTGTGAGAAGAGGGGTTGGCCTTAGACCCCATCCAAGCTCCTGAGCATGGTTCGAATCTCTTCAAGTAGAGTAAACTGTGATTTGTAGACCTATATTATATATACGAGGGTCAACTAAGTGTAATCCACATTGCTTTTTGGCAGGTTGGATCTGGTACATGAATATTTTTCCTAAACGTTATTAGCTTTCCAAATTTGAAATTTAATTGATTTGGCATTTACAGATGGTTTCATCAGACAATATATATATATATAATATCGCTCCTTCAGTATTAATTTATATTAGTCCCAGATTATTCTAGCTGTAAACTTTTAATAACAATTATTAATATTTGTGATCATTAACTCTCTCTCTCTCTCGATCTAGAGTATTTCTCTACTATCAAAAGTTTAGAAATTAATTTCTACGTACGTACCATGAGCATAAGAATTAAAACCCTTACAGTTGCTAACCTTCGCTATTTTTGCAGGAACTCCAACTTGATGAAAGAAGAGGCGCTTTTTATTTCCCTGTGCGTGTTGAACCAACTTCCATGAATCACAATGCATGACCGTGGAGTCTTTTTTGAGAATCACCAACAACAGACAGCTACAACCCCCCCCCCCCCCCCCTCCTCTCGCAGGGGCAAATTAAAACTTAGACAAATTAAGTCTCCTTTTTTGTCCAGTACTTTTTTCATTAGAAAAGAAAGAACAATTTTGAACTCACAACTTATGCTTCTCTTTTTTTGGTTTTGGGTTAAAACTTAAAAAATTATGCTCAATCCCCATATATAGTTTTGTGTTTTTATAATTGCACCCCTCTTGAAACTTCTACCTAAAGAAAAGAAGTATTGAATTGGGCACCCTTGAAAATTAATGAGATTTGCTCCAGATCTTAATACTGATACGGTCCTAGTTAATAGCTACCCTATTAGTAATTGTTTGAATGCATATATTGCGCTATCATGAAAGTCCATAAGTAATTAAATAAATGGTGTTCTCCAAATAAAATAATACACGGTGCTTCCATTTCTAGAATGTTCTTGGTGATCATCACCATGTATATTCTTCCATTTCGAGGGAAAGCCCAAGATGATTAATTATTTATGTTTCTCACTGATTTAGTGATTTTGCTAGATGATGGTGTATATCGGGTTAATATCATGATCAGTTGCTATATATATGCACCCATTTTAGCATGTGTATATAATCACATGATGTATATCTAGATAGATAAGTTGGAGAATATTTTAATATTATTTTCTGTTATTATGAATCTTTTAACTGTAAAATGACTAGCAATAACGTTTGGTCAAAATATTAAGGGGTATATTCAATTAAGATTTTTAAAGATTTTTTTTAAATGAGATTTTTGTAGAGTTTGTGAATTTTAATGACCTTTAAAGACTTTAAAGACTTTTTAAAAATGATTTTTATAGACTCCATGAAATAAGTGACAGACTTTAATAGATTTTTTACCAAAATTTTAATAGACTTTTGTATACTTCTCATATATTTTGTAACTTATATTAATTGTTAATTAGCCCATGTGTACAGCCTCTGTAAGACACCAACTTTTATGAATAAAGATGAATTTTCTATAATTATCATTTTTAAATATTATGGAATGAATTTGATATAATGTTATAGTTGTGGGTAATATTTAGAAATTTTGCAAAGTACGCAAGTTGTTATATTATATTCGATTGGTCGGGGAATATTCATTTTAGCAAGGAATATTCGTACGACGGCACAATCATTGTTGGACCCCACAACAGAATTATTGTCGGATTGAGCAAACGATAATTTTTTTTATATAAAAATAACGGCGGAAGTTTTACCGTTAACTGTTGAAACACCCGGTGTTAAAAGTACAGTAATACCGTGTGCTACTATGCAACCACGCGATTATTGATGCTTACGTGAGAAGTCACTCAGTTTTGTTCAATTATTGTTATAGTAATTGCTGCATAGTATCTCACGTTATTTGATTCAATTATTGTCCATATTTTATATATTATTAAATCAATAATTGAGATGACAGAGTTATTAATATTATTATTTGCAATATTAACGATGTCTAAAAGTTCTGCCAAGGAGAGGTTTGGTCACCTAATTACGCGCCAATAGGGATAAATTCTAATTGGAAAGCCCCATCTTTCCTGGGAACGACCTGGTCGATTAATATTGTGAATTATAATAATGATGATAAATATTGTTAAAAATATTGAAGTGATTTTTATGAAGTATTTGTTGTAATTATTGGCGTATTATATGGACCCCCATTTATCCGTTTTTCAAAATAATCGGTAGAAGATTATTCAGCATATATATATTATATATGTGTGTGATGGTGACATGTGGGTGGAAAAGTGAAAGGTGAGTGTGTGCATGTGAACGTGTGTGTGTGTGAAGAAGAAAAAATGAAGATGGTGGATGAATTATTGTGTTGGGATGTTATATATATATTCAGAAAAGTTGACTTTGGGGTAAGAGAGAATTTGAGATGATTCACGGGGGGAAGTTTTTGTATAAAACATGTGATAATATATATATATATATATATATATATATATTTTATTGAATATTTTATTATTAAGTTGAAAAGAAGAAAAGAAGCGTCTGAAGTTTGTTCGCCTGAGAATGATTTCGTCCGAATTTCTACTGTGCAGTCCGTGAAAAATTCAAATAGTATCCTTTTCATTCTCCTATAAATAGGATGCTTAGTTAGAATTGAAATCACACCAGAAATTTCAGAGAATTCTCTTCTATAATCTTGAGCGTATTTCTTTAGAGTTTTAAGAAGCTTTGAGCGTAGTGCAAGTTTCTTCAAGAATATCCTCGCCTACCAAATTGAATACTCTTCTTTACTTAGTGTGGGTATTATTTCTTTTGTATTCATGAAGAAAACTTCATTATTCCATTCTTTATTATTCGTTGGAATATCCTGTCACATGCGTTTCTACGGACTGACCGGTTCCGCTTTTTATTATTCTCATTGAACATCCTCGCTTGGTCAAGTAATTTCACTTTGACTGATTCCGTTATTTAGTATTCTGTTGAATAACTTTGTCTGCTAAGCACCGCATGTATGGTGATTTCTGTTGTTATTCCATTCTTTATTATTACATTGGAACATCTTGTGGGTGTGAATTTACCGACCGGTTCCGTTATTTATTATTCTATCGAATAACTCTCATCATCATGAAGTACCGCATGCACGGTGATTTCTTTTGTTATTCCATTCTTTATTATACTCAACAAGTTAAAGTTTTGACTTTCTATACTCCATGAAATTAGTGGAATATCCTCGATATTTGCAAGCTTCATCCAAAGATCTTTCATGAAAATATTCTTCCGAGCATTCTTGAATTTTACTCTCACAAAAAGTATCATGTTGACAATTTGACGTTATTAGTTCCTCAATAAATTAATTCTTGAACTTGTTTTATTGAATTCTTATATCATTGTCATCATCATCATCATCATGTTTATATTTTTTTTTGAAAGTCATCTATGGCTCAGAAGTGCATAGATGGACTTGGTATGATTATGACCGTGAATTATTCGGTTTAATCACGATCGTAATGTTACAAATGATGTGATAAAAGTCCTCATTGGCCCGTAGTGCATTGATGGACGATTGTTGGCATGATCATGACCATCGATGAATACACGAATATCCTTGGCCCGTAGTGTATGGATAATTTGTGGTTGTGATACTAATGAATATCCTCGGTAGTAGTAAGGTGGATGATGTAGATTATTTATTGTCGAGTCCCAAATGATAAAAGTGATGAAAAATCTTTTAAATCATAAAAGATAAGTAGAGTTTATTCTCTACTCGACTTTTTAATGGATGCTTGTTCACCGCAGCTTAAACTTGATGTCTATTGTATTTTATCGGTTTAACATTGTTGAAGGCTAATGATAATTTATTCTCGCATTATCTTAGTCATAATATTTCTTCGGGCTAGTTGAGCTCACCCTTTTTGCTTTCATTGTTCTCTTCAGGAAATGAGAACATAGCAGGGACTAGTCGGGAAACGGAGTGACGGTCCGAGATGATAATATTAGTAGTCCTCATTATTCTATAAAATAGTGTGATAATAAATGTAATGAGGACTTATTCTGAGAGTGGATATTGTCTAGAAGATAATATTTGTATTAAAACTCACAGCTCTTGTTATATATTTAAGATTGTATTTATATTATGTATCATGTATTTGACGACTCAGAATAGGTGATGTATACCTATTTTGGGGGCGCCATAGTTAGTATCAAAGCTTAGGGATATGATCCCTGACTAAGATGTGAGACAACAACTAGGAGGGGAGAGACGGAGAATTTCTTCGCTAGTATGACCTACCTAAGTTTATTTGGTATTTAATTGGTCGGTCAGTGTATAGGGATAATATGTGATATATTAATTAACCCTTGTTTTGTGGCAGTATTTGAAAATGGCATCCGAGAATGTTGAGATTAGCAATGGAGCACAGGAGAGACCGCTGAGTCTCCACAGATCAATAATCGTGGATAATGTGCATCGTAAGGCGATAATCATCCGCAAACAACAACATCACTTGACGAGATGATGAACGATGGAATGTTCGAGGCTTTATACAATTCATACAACATCGAGCAAGATCGGCCTCCGTCATCCAAAATGCAGTGTGGAACACTGGCAACTCTCGACGGTCACCGCCAAATGCCTCAAGGAGCTCGACCACCGTAGTTTTTTGAGAGCAAAAACCACTTAAGCGCGGACGCGTGGATAAAGCAGATCAACAAGATATTTGATCACCAATGATCAAATAATGCATTTAATCATTCAAAATGCCATACTAATAAGATTTCATCACCAATGATCAAATCTTTTATCAACAATCTACATATACCTTATATAGGATTTCCGGGCTATAAAATCCTATTTTTCAACTTTTATTACTTCACATAACATATTTAACTCATATGTTCGTAAATTAAACTATTTTCATAAAAATATCAAATCAGTCCCAAAAATATTTCTTTTCTGGGATTTACTATAATATAGTCCCATAAAGAACATATATTTTTCTCGGAATTTTTAAAATTCATTTACTATTTTTCAAAAATTAATTTCTAATTAATTCCTTAAGAAATTGGCTACCTCAAGTTTAACTCCAAAAATTCCCAAATCTTGGCAGGATCTTACACATGTTAACGTGAGCTTCCAATTTAAATTTCATAGTCATCGGAGTTATAGAACTCTGGTTATAACATTTTTTGTCGGAAAAACCTAAATATTGAAATGGTCATAACTTGCTCATTTTAAGTCGGAATGAGTTCATTTTTGGACAGGAGGTACCTTATACTATATACTTTCATGTCCCAAAAGACCAGAATTTTTCTCACAATTTAAATGGCCGAAACAGCCCTTCTAAAAATCTGGACAGTAGCATTTCGGTAATTTCCAATTTTTGACTCCTTTACTAAAATCAGTCCACACGAAAATATACAACACCTTTTCCAGTGATTCCACTTGAATAAGTTATATAACTCATAGATCTAACTCTAAAACTTGACCACACTCAAAATTTCGAAATATAATAGGAGATATGGTCAATTGAATTTCATGTTTCGTTTTCACCAAAATCTGATTTTTCAACCCTTTGTGATTTCTAAGAAACTTTCATGTTTTCACATAATAACCAACATAACTCATCATAACACTTACTAATACCACATATACCCATGATTTTCATTTTGTCTAATGCTTTTATTATGACTCTCATCATAATCAATGTAACCAGATCATTTCCACAATTTAATAAGGAATGAATACGAAGGATCATTCACCATGCATGTGGTAATCCACATGAGCAGTTATTCCAATGTAATAATAAAGAATGTAATAATGTAAGGATTCACCATGCATGCGATAGAGACCACACGCATGTTATTCCCAATGTAATAATAAAGATGAATCTAGGTCCCACCAGAAATGCATGCATACGTGATATTCCAATGTAATAATAAAAAATAGAATAACAACAAATCACCATGCATGAGGTACGTCGATGATGTATGCGAGTTATTCCAATAGAATAATAAATAATCTAATTAGGTCAAAGAAATTCAAGACCGGCATGATGTTCCAATGTAATAATAAAGATTGAATAACAATGAAATCACCATACGCAAGCTTCTAGATTTCACATGTATGTGTTATTCCAACACGATAATAAATGTCGGAACCGTGTCCAACAGAAACGCATGCATACGATATTCCGGCTGTAATAATAAATAATGAAACCAGTCCGGACGTAAAAAGCATTGCATGTGATATTAAACGATGAATAAGAAAGAATGAAATAATAGAAGAATTTCACCATGTATGCAAAGATTTTATATATACAGTTATTCCAACATAATAATAAAGAATGGAATAATGTAAGAATTTTACCATGTATGCGGATTTGCATAAACAAAGTTATTCCAATATAATAATGAAGAATGGAATAATGTAAGAATTTCACCATGTATCGTAGATTGCAGATAAACAAGTTATTCCAATATAATAATGAAGAATGGAATAACAACTCTTACGAGTATTGAAAGAAAGTAATTCTCTTCATGAATACGAAGAATAATACCCCTTACTTGATCTGACAAATAATATTCCTTACCTTAGAAGAAATGGATAATTGGAATAAATGAGGGAAATGTACTTCTCTTCTTTTTCTTTCTATAATTTCTCTCTATAATAATTGCTCTATAGTTTTGGTGAATTGGTGAAAAATGAAGGAAGAATGAGCTTCTATTTATAGAAAAATATAGTTTCAATAATTGCACATTTTGGGGCTCGAAAAATTATAGTACAATACCTCCAACTTTTTTTTTATTTTTAATTTAGTCCTGCAAGTATTATCAATCTTGCACCAACTCCCCTAATAGTAAATCATGTGAATCAATAGTAAATCATGTGACTCAATAGTTCTAAACATGTGAAAAAATCAATTATAGTATAGTACCTCCATCTATACCTCTATTTTTAACTTAGTCATGCAAGTATCATCAATCTTGTACCAACTCCCCTAATAGTAAGTGAATGTGACTCAATAGTACACACATGTGAACAAATAGTTATATGAGCATGTGAATTAGTAGCAATTAATTGCTCATTTATCCGATAAATTACCCGATTTATCAATATAACCCCCAGACATCAATTATCATCGGAATAGATGTCGATTTCAACTAACACCAATAATCCCAACACAATGGAACTATCAAATTCATCTTTAATCAACACAAACTTATTCATCATTAATATTATAACTCACAATATTTAACAACCAGGTCGTTCCCAAGAAAGAGGGGACTTTCCGATAAGGATTTTTTCTTATTGACGCGCAATTAGATGACCAAACCTCTCCTTGACAGAACTTCTAGACATTGTAAATATTGCAATTTAATAATATGAATAACTTTGTCGTCTCAATTATTGATTTAATAATATAACAAATAATGCAGAGGATACTGTGACAATAATCGAATCAATAATATGAGAGATATGATGCAACAATTACTGTAGCAATAATTGAGTATAACTGAGTGACTTATCATGTAAGAATCAATAACCAATACCGTGTGCTACTATGCAACCACGCGTATTACTGTACTTTTACTACCGAGTAGTTCAACAGTTTTAATGGTAAAACTTCCGCCGTTATTTTCATAAAATATTTTTGTCATTTTCTCAATCCGACAATAATTTTGTTGTGGGGTCCACCAATGATTGCGCCGTTGTATGAATATTCCCTTCTAAAATGAATATTCCCCGACCAATCGAATATAATATAACAACTTGCATACTTTGCAGAATTTAAAAATACTACCCAAACTATAGCATTATCTCAAATTCACACCATAATATAAAAAAATATTTTGAGAAAATTAAATCTTTATTCGTAAAATTTGGGATTTTACAGCATGAATAATTTGTGGTTGTGATACTAATGAATATCCTTGGCCGTAGTGCAGGGATGATGTTGATTATTTAATAAGCTGAGTCCCAGCGATAAAAGTGATGAAAAACCTTTTTCAATCATAAAAGATAGTAGACTTTATTCTCTACTTGACTCTTTTAATGGATTGCTTGTTCCGCTGCAGTTAAACTTGATGTCTATTGTATTTTATCAGTTTAACATTGTTTAAGGCTAATGATAATTTATTCTGCATTATCTCAGTCATAATATTTCTTACTAGGCTAGTTGAGCTCACCCTTTTTGCTTTCATTGTTCTCTTCAAGAAATGAGAACGTAGCAGGGACTAGTCGATGAACGAAGTGACGGTCCGAGATGATAGTATTAGTAGTCTTCATTATTCTATAAAATAGTGTGATAATAAATGTAATGAGGACTTATTCTGAGAGTGGATATTATCTAGAAGACAATATTTGTATTAAAACTCACAGCTCTTGTTATATGTTTAAGATTGTATTTGTATTCTTTATCATGTATTTGACGACTCAGAATAGGTGATGTATACCTATTTTGGGGGCGTCACAGCCTCTCTGTGACGCCCCCAAAATAGGTATACACAACACCCATTCCGAGTCGCCAAATACATGGTACAAAAAAGCAAACTACAACTTCAATAATACAAATGTCGTGTGAAATACGACAATATATAATGTGAGTTTAAATATAATATTGTCTTCTGATAATATCCACATGCAAATAAATCCCCATCATAATTATTGATTCATTATTTTACAAAAATGGTGAGGACTACTAAACAACTCTCTCTAGAACCTTCATTCCATACCCCGACTAATACTACGCTACATTCTCACCTCCCGGGAAGAAAATGGAACAACAAGGAAGGGTGAGCTCAACTAGCCCAAAGAAGAATATTATGACTAAGATAATATACAACAAATTATCGTTAGTCTTCAACAGGAAAAATCGATAGAATACAATAGACAACAAGTTTCGGATCAATATTCGCAGTGAAATAATAATTCATAGAAGAGTTACGTAGAGAATGAAATCTACTATAATCTATGAATTTAATAAATCCATCATCAATATTTTATCCTCAGTAACATCAATCAATATGCATCGAATCAAATATTCATCTTTGCACTACAGCCAAAGATATTCATCACCGGTCATGTTCATTTAAACACTGCTCATCTTTGCACTACAGTGCCAAAGATATTAATCAATCGGTCATGTTCATCTCAACACTGCTCATCTTCGCACTACATGTGCCAAAGATATTCAATAATATCATCATTTAAGACCGAGGATGATGAAAATATTTTTAAAGAAACGAATCCAAAGTGAAACAAAATGACAAGGATTAAGGATTAAGGATCCGTACTTGGTTTTATCCACGCCCAAAATACCTCAAAAATAATCATAGTGGTGTAAAATTCAAGAATGATCAAAACATGGATACAATCGAGTTAGTATCCGAATAGATATTTTGACAAAAAGAAGAAATTTTATTTTTCTATTGAATAGTCTTGCAGATATCGTGAATAGTCCGATATCGTGAATAGTAACTCTCGACACCAAAAGATAGAAATTCCACAAAAACATCTTCACGCTTCATGAATAGTACTTTAATAAGAGACTCGTGAATAAGAATCTAGCTGAATAAGAACTCGTGAATAGAACTCATGAATAAGAACCCATGAATAAGTAACCCTCCGACATGAAAAAGTTCCAAATTTGATAAAACTTCAGATCAACATTTCAAAGATAATGATATTGAAGAAATAATATCATTACAAAAAAAATAATATCCCTTACCTCGAAAGATCAAGATTTCTAAATTAAACACCTGGATATAAAGCATGACTTGACTTGCAGACCGTATAACAATACTCAAAGTATACTCAAAATACTCACAAGAATACGCTCGATAATATAGAGAGAAAAACTTCAGCTTAAAAGTGATTTTCAATTCTAACATAAGCACCCTATTTATAGAAATTGCTTGTAACACCAAAAGTAAAAAATTTAATAAATTAATATATATATATATATATATATATATATCAAATTCATACGCCAACCTTAGAATTCAGATCCTAGCATTTCCCACATGCCACCTTCTAGAAAGAAATGATAAAAATGTTTTCATAAAATAAATAATTAAAACTTACAAAATTAATTATTTCTGAGCTTCGAACTTCAATAATTCATAATAAATAGCTCTTTCATCAGAAAATTCGAATCTCGCGATTTTTATAGGAAATTCAATTCTCTACAACTTTGCAGAAGAAAAGTTTTCCAAATTCCAATCGAAAATTGACCAAATCCACAAACCAAGCAATTTTACAGTGCTATAATCAAATTTCAAATCAATAAATGGGGTCCACCGACATGTTTAACATGTTTTAAACATTTATTGCAACAAAAATACTCTTCCTCCTCGTATACTCATATATCCCACATTCGTTGTAAAAATATCACCGTTAATATATTATTAAAATAATATATTTAAATGAATTATTTTATCGTAAAAGATAAAATATTAATTTTCAACAATTGTCATTTTAAAATTTTCTCCATCTATATCCACATAAAATCAATATTTTCCTCATCATATAAATCAATAATTAATTATTCACAAATAATATTACGTAATCACAATATTGATGAACAAGTGCGGTTCAGAGAAGGGGCTTTCCAATAAGAATTTCTTCACTCATTGGCGCCTTGATTAGGTGACCAAACCTCTCCTTAGATGTAACTTTCTAGACATTGCCAATAATGTTATCTAATAATATTATTCGAGATAATATGAATTATTGCTTCGATAATGAAAGATCTACCGTAATGACAATTATCAAACAACAAAGAATATAAAATATCAACGCAAAGAATTATTAACTCAATAAAATACCGAATAAGAATTATCGTAACCATTATTGAGTAGTGCCTTCTTCGTAAGAATCAATAATTGGTGCAATACCAAGTGCTACTTGTTCAACAACGCCAGATTAGTGTGTTTTAACCACCGGGTATTCCAACAAAGATAATTGTGAATAACTACGCCAAGTTATTTAAAAACAACTTATATTTGTCGCTTTCTTCATCCAATCGCTTTCATGGGGCCCACACATGGTCGCTACCGTCGTCGTTTAATATTCCCGAATCGCATTTAATATTCCACGACCAAACGAATATTCCCCAACAACAATGAATATTTTATAACCATCATGCTTAATTTGAAATATTTGCATATTTAACCCTTAACTATCCACATTAATCAAATCAACCCTTACTATTTCAAAATAATAAATAAAGGAAATTCCTTTTATTTAAAAATTTGAGGTCTTACAACCTCCCTCCTTATGAAATTTCGTCCTCGAAATCGACGACGACTGGTGTGTTTCAAATGGTGAGGATACCTCGCTTTCATTTCCGCTTTCTAATTCCCAGTGTCATTTCTCTATAGCGATGATTCTTCCACAAAACTTTAACTTGTGGTATAACCTTTCACAGCGTAGGACATGCTCCTTCCTATCCAAAATCTTGACAGTACCTCCTCATACGTTAAGTCTTCTGCTATCTCGTCCCGGCTTCTAACTCTATAACGTGGTTCGGGTCTTTCACATATTTACGAAATACGAGATATGTGAAACACATTATGAACACGAGACATACTCTTGAGGTAACGCAAGTCTATAGGCTACATTTCCTACTTCCGGTCAAGAATTTGAAATGGACCAATAAATCATGGATTGAGCTTTCCTCTCTTCCCAAATCTTGTAACACCCTTCCATGGAGCAACTCGCAACAAACAATACATGATCCCTACATTAAATTCCACGTCCTTTCAATGAAGATCCGCATAACTCTTTTGTCGATCTTGTGCCGCTTTGTATCGTTGTCGAATCATTTAGATCTTTTCTTTGTGTCATATCGTACTAACTTCGGGTCCCAACAATGTTGCTTCACCCACCTCATCCCAACATATCGGAGAAACGACATTTTCGTCCATATAATGCTTCGAATGGAACCATGCCTATATTTGTTTAATAACTATTGTTGTATGAGGATTCCACCAATGGTAAGTACTTATCCCAACTTCCTTTGAAATCTAGGACACGAGTTTTAATATATCTTCAAGAGTTTGAGTAGTCCTTTCTCGATTGCCCATCCGCTTTGAGGATGGTATGCCAAATCAATCAGTAAATCCGTGCCATAGCTTTTTTTTGCAAGCTAACCCAAAATCTTGAAGTGAATCTTGGGTCACGATCCAAACTATGGATACAGTACATGCCATGCAACCTCACAATCTCATTCACGTATATACTAAAGCAAGACGTTCAAGGAATAAGTCTCTCAGATCGGTAAGAAATGAAGCGTACTTGGTTAATCTATCAACAATAACCCAAATAGCATTGATGCCTTGAGAAACCGTAGGGAAGACCCAGTAACGAAATCCATAGTAATGTGTTCCCACTTCCATTCCTAATCTCAAGTGGTTGCAACGGACCCTTAGGTACAAGATGCTCGCCTTTTACACGCCGGCGAAGTTAAACACATCGAGATAAACTTTGCAATCTCTCTCTTCATATTGTTCCACCAAAATGTATGTCAAGATCACGATACATTTTAGTACTCCCAGATGGATTGCAAATGGCGTATTGTGTGCCTCCATCATAATCTTGTACTTCAAATCGTAGTCGTTAGGAACACAAAGTCTAGAGTGGACTCAAGTATCAATTCTCGCCCTAGGAATAGCTCCTTCTTGTACTTTCTTCTTCATACGCGATCAACTCCGGCCTGGTGGCTTGAGCAACCTTAACTTTTCTATTAAAGTTGGCTCTATCGATACTTGACATCATCGCACTCGTTCAAGATATGATCTTCTACTCATCGCGTCGCCTACCACGCTCGCTTTTCGTGATGGCACGATCGTAACACGTCTTTGAAATGAGTCTCCTCTTGAGTTCTTCAAGCTCTTCCCACATTCCTTGCTCCATTCGAATTTTGTATCTCTACGAAGTCACCGTTAATGGAATAGCGATTCGAGAATATCCTTCAACGAATCTCCGATAATAACCAACATCTCCGATAATAACCAACTAAGCTTCTGAAAGCTACGTATTTCGACATCGACTTAGGTTGCTTCTCAATCGCGACTCATATCCCAATCTTGGATAAAGACGTCACAATGACACCTATCGCTTTACTATCGCATTTAATATGACGCCCCCTACAGAGAGTCCGCTTAGGTGAATTCCACAAAGAAAGTCACAAAATAAAGGCTCGGTACCAAATTTATATAGTTGAATTTTTAACTCTCAAGTTCAATAGAGCCATTCGATATGAGATTTTAGAAATGAGTTTTGTACCGGGTTCAAAGTCGATACAAAATTTAATATCGAGCTTTTGGGAGTAAGCCAAGAAATTCTTCAGAAATACGTCGGAAAAATCAATAACAACAGGAATATTATTCAAATCGACGTGTCTTTATTCAAATCCATAACATGGACTAAGAAAACTTGACATCCGTAATAAACGAATGACTTCATGGCTTGATATGAAAATGTTTGACTACAATGGTTTGATTGCTTGAATTCAATAACAAAGTTGCTTAGAATATGAAAACTAACAACCTTACAAAAGCAATCAATTTGGCATGATGAGTAGTTAACCTTAAAATCACATCAAAAGCAAATATCTCTATAGAAATAAGGTTAACGGTAATGTGATAGTGCCAACTTGAATCAAGCAAGATTTTTAAACAACTGGATGTGATGAAAGTTTCTCCTAATGGAGTCTCCACAGATAGTCAAAGTTTAATTTCTCCGTAGTCAAGTTCAAACGTTGAAAGCAAGTAAGAGAGATAAAAGAATGGGTAGAACCGATATCTAGTAAGGTATATACTTCGCAAGAATTTATAATTAACTAACCCGTGCTAACTTCGTTCGTTTCCTTGCATTTTGACCGGCCACGATAAACGCTCTTCCAAGAACCGCTGACTTTGACTTTTCCGGGACATCCTTTTGAGTCACCATTCCCATTGGGATCGGTTTCGATATCGCATAATCTCGAGCGATATGTCCTTCTTTTCCACAATTATAGCATACCTTAAACTGTTGTGGGCAGTTTGGGCTGATATATCCCTCTTTCCCGCATTTGTAACATACGACCGGTGGTCGCTCTCCTCCCTAAAACTAGTTGCTTCTTGTACCGACGCCTTCACATGGTGGTTGTTGAATCTCCTCTTTTAAAATCTCCTCCCGACTCGCTTCTTCTATTTTCATGGCCACGATTACCACCAGAGTGGTTACCGCCTTTCTCAGATTCTTCTTTCTCCGCCGGGTTATCGTTATTCGATGATCGCTATCTTCTGATGATCCTCGGTTATGGTCCCTCGGTTGAACGTACTCGTTATCTCGCTTCTAACAACCGAGCCTCCGCTGACAACATCCGAATAGAGAGAAATTTATGAGAAATGAGATATCGACGTATGTCGTTTTCAAACCTCTCGTAAACATCCGCGTCATACGCTTCCTCATTCTCCACCAAATGAGGTGCAAACTCGATAACTCCGCGAACTTCGCCTCGTCTTTGGGACACCGCCATGTTATTCTCGCTTCTAGTCTAATAAACTCCACTTCCTTCATACGACGAATACTTTCGTGGAAGTACTTGTCATTGAACTGCTTCAAACGTCTCCCACGATACGCCGAAAGTGCAAATTTGGATGGGTACGCTTCATGATTCCCCGATGTCATCACCCGCCACTTTTAACATAAAGGCGGCGAATGGAACTTTCTGTTCCGTGCATCCCAAGACATCGAATATCTTGGTAATTTGTTTGACCCACGCCTCGCTTTAATCGGATCCCGCTTCCCAGCACTCGTGGTCCCAACTTTTGAATCGCTTGGTGTGACCACCCGTGAATTGCTATCATTTCTCCTCAGATTTGAACACGAGTCTCCTCGCCTGCGATTTTGCATGAATCGCAAAAAGCTTCTAAACATCCCTCGCTCATCATCTCGCCAGGTGGTGTTGTTCACAGGAGGAACATTGCCACCTGTTGACGCTTCTCCTCGTTGGTAAAGATGAGCATCTCCACGGTCTCATTTACTCCATCATTAATATTCTCAATCGACATTCTCAAATCATCGCCATAAAACAAGGGTTAATTAAGGAAATCAATATATCACATAATATCCCTATATATCGACCAACTAACAAATAAGCTTAGTAGGACACACTAGCGAAGGATTTACTCGCCTCTCCCTCCTAGTTCTATTCCCCGATCTCCACCGAGATCATATCCCTAAGCTCGATATTAACCGTGACGCCCCCAAAATAGGTATACACAACACCCATTCTGAGTCGCCAAATACATGGTACAAAAAGCAAACTACAACTTCATAATACAAATGTCGTGTGAAATACGACAATATATAATTATGAGTTTAAATATAATATTGTCTTCTGAGATAATATCCACATGCAAATAAATCCCCATCATAATTATTGATTCATTATTTTACAAAAATGGTGAGGACTACTAAACAACTCTCTGAACCTTCATTCCATACCCCACTAATACTCGCTACATTCTCGCCTCCTGAGAAGAAAAATGGAACAACATGGAAAAGGGTGAGCTCAACTAGCCCAGTAAGAATATTATGACTAAGATAATATACAACAAATTATCGTTAGTCTTCAACAGGAAAAAATCTGATAGAATACAATAGATAACAAGTTTCAGATCAATATTCGCAGCGGAAATAATAATTCATAGAAGAGTTACGTAGAGAATGAAATCTACTATAATCTATGAATTTAACAGTCCATCATCAATATTTTATCCTCAACAACATCAATCAATATGCATCCGGAATCAAATATTCATCTTTTCACTACGCATCAAAGATATTCATCACCGTCATGTTCATTTAAACACTGCTCATCTTTGCACTACAAAGCCAAAGATATTAATCAATCGGTCATGTTCATCTCAACACTGCTCATCTTTGCACTACAGGCCAAAGATATTCAATAATATCATCATTTAGGACTGAGGATGATGAAAAATATTTTTAAAGAAACGAATCCAAAGAAACAAAATGACAAGGATTAAGGATTAAGGATTCGTACTTGGTTTTATCCACGCCCAAAAATACCTCAAAAATAATCATAGTGGTGTAAAATTCAAGAATGATCAAAACATGGATACAATCGAGTTAGTATCCGTAATAGATATTTTGGACAAAAGAAGAAATTTTATTTTTCTATGAATAGTCCAGATACGTGAATAGTAACTCTCGACACCAAAAGATAGAAATTCCACAAAAACATCTTCACGCTTCATAATAGTACTCGTGAATAAGAACTCGTGAATAAGAACTCATGAATAGTAACTCGTGAATAAGAATCTCATGAATAGTAATGTGACAACCCCAAAATAGGTTCATTCCATCCAACCCATTCTGAGTCGCCAAATATATGGTACGAAAAACAACTACAACTTTATTACAACAATTGTCGTGCAAAATATAACAACACATATGCTGTGAGTTTGGATACAAATATATACCAATCCAGAAGACGTCACAATGACACCTTACATAAAGGTATAGTCAAAACCTGCTTTTAGAAATTAGAATCTTTGGGAAGTGCTCAAGAAACCTTCATACATGGGAGGCCATGCTTTTAGGTTATGGTAGATATCATATGGCCACGTAATTATCCTTGGTCAATTAATAAACCCCAAAGAAAAATGAGAAGATTACTATCATATTCTTCCCAATGGTGAGTCTTCTCTTGACATATCATTATCTCCACTGCTCTAATTGGGTATTATACTCCAAACAAACACCAAGATTATATAGGTAGTGCTTGTAAATATACTCGGCAAGTGGATGAGCACAACCATGTCTTAAGATAACACGAGGTCAGATGTCATTAGACATCTTGTATGATAGTGACAAAACACCCTTCCAAGTTAAATTCACCTCACCCTCAACATCTATGTACCACCACTCTATTCCCTCGCTATCCCCCGCTCAATTCAAATTTACACCTTTATTACACGAAAGGAATTGTGAAACAAAAGGGTGAGCACAACTAGCTCGAAGAAAGAATATTATGACTAAAGATAAATAAATTATCAATAGTCTTCATCAAGAATAAATCGTAGATTTAGAACATATGGTAGATGATAAAACTTTTCAACCATAGTTATAGCTGAATGAAGCAATCCATTAGAAGAGTCAAATAGACTATAAAGTCTATTGTCTTCTCCATGTTAAAAATCCACCAACAATGTTTTATCCCCGTAACATCAATCAACAATTCCCGCCCACAATCACGTGTATAACTCATAATCGTAATTGTAGTTCTAAATTCCTTTCCTCATCCAAGACAAAGATAATTTTCATCACTTGTCTTTACACCGAACATCAAAGATCATGGTTATACCAAATCACAGCTCTGCTCATAATCATACTAATAAATTCATCTTTTACACCACGGGCCAAAGATATTCATCAATAGTTCATCTTTACACTACGGGCTAAAGATATTCAACAACGGGTCATCTTTTGCATTACAAGCTAAAGATATTCATCAATAATTCATCTTTTGCACTACAAAGCAAAAGATATTCAACAACAGTCATCTTTGCATTACGAGCAAAAGATATTCATCAATAATTCATCTTTGACTAATGGCCAAAGATATTCAACAACAATTCATCTTTGCATTACTGAGCAAAAGATATTCATCAATAATTCATCTTTGCACTCATCGGTAAAAGATATTCAACAACAGTCATCTTTGCATTACGAGCAAAAGATATTCATCAATAATTCATCTTTGCACCTATCAAGCTAAAGATATTCATCGACTTAGGTCATGTTCATTTAAACACTGCTCATCTTTTTGCACTACACAGCCAAAGATATTCTTCTAAATCATTCATCTTTGCATTGATTTTATCCACGTCCCAAAAATACCTCAAAAATAATCATAGTGGTGTAAAATTCAAGAATGATCAAAACATGGATACAATCAAAGCTAGTATCCAAAATAGATATTTTAGATTTAAAAGAAAAATTTTCATTTTTCTATTGAATAAATCTTGCAGATTCGTGAATAGTGTCAGATATCGTGAATAAAGGTCGATATCGTGAATAGAATCTCAACACCAAAAGATAGAAATTCCACAAAAACATCTTCACGCTTCATGAATAGTACTAAGTGAATAAGTAACTCGTGAATAAGAACTCATGAATAGTAACTCGTG
The DNA here is from genome assembly GCA_020205615.1 of Panax quinquefolius. Lineage (NCBI taxonomy): Eukaryota > Viridiplantae > Streptophyta > Magnoliopsida > Apiales > Araliaceae > Panax > Panax quinquefolius. The sequence continues at coordinate 11,222,116 of CM035173.1, read as the reverse complement.
AATAAGAACTCATGAATAGTAATCCCGATACGAAAAAAGTTCCAAATTTGATAAAAAGTTCCAACCAATATTTCAAAGATAATGATATTGAAGAAATAATATCATCCGAGAAGAAAATAACATCCCTTACCTCGAAAGACAAGATTTCTAGTTGAAACACCTGATATAAGTTTGAAGGAACTTGCAGACCGCCTAACAATACTCAAAGTATACTCAAAATACTCACAAGAATACGCTCGATAATATAGAGAGAGAAAGAGAAAAACTTGTTTCCGGTGTGATTTTCAATTCTAACTTAGCCCTCTATTTATAGGAAAATGTTAAGACGTCAAGCGCACTTAACTCGCAACTCCGATGGCTTTACTCGCTACTATTCCACCCACCAAAAATCAGCCATCTTCCCTAACAACCAAGAGTGGGGCCCACTCAATTCTAGAATTTTCCACCAAAACCTAATTTCCGAATCGATTTACCTCTTAAAATTCATAACAAATCATACGTTCATTTTAACGATTCAAAATTTGTGGACATATACTCAACTTATATATGTATAACATATCCAAAAATTACAACGATCCAACAAATGGATTAAATATTATAACTCACACAATAAAGTCGTAATAACAATCGTTGATCTTTTAATACCTCCAATCCTACAAAATACAAATAAAACATCTCAAAGATTAATTCCTTCATTAATAACCACATAAATAAATCCATCATTTATATTCATATAAAATAAATATTTCCTTATCATATGAATCAATAATTAATTATTCACAAATAATATTATAGAATCACATTTATACAACCAGTCATTCTCCGAGAAAGAGGGGCTTTCCAATAAGAATTTCTCATCATTGGCGCAATTAATTAGGTGACCAAACCTCTCCTGTATGTAACTTTCTAGACATCGCCAATAGTCTATCTAATAATATTATTCAATAATATGAATTATTGATCCGATAATGGGAAATACTTGTGCGATGACAATTATCAAACAATAATAATATAAAATTTCAACGTAGCAATTATTGAATCAATAAATAAAAATATTGAATAAAGAATTACCGTAATAATTATTGAGTAGTGCCTTCATGTAAGGATCAATAATTCAAAAATATCGTAAAACCGTGGTATCTAACGCAAGCAAACACGATATTATGTATTTTAACCATCGGGTATTCCAACAATTATTAATTCTGTAACGATTACGCCGTTATTTATAAAAACTTAATTTTGTCGCTTTCTTCATCCGATGCTTATTCTCATTATGGGGCCCATGAATGATCATACAGTATTGCATTTAATATTCTCCGACAGAAAGAATATTCCACGACCAAACGAATATTCCCCGACAACAATGAATACTTTATACCCCCTTGCGTATTTTGAAATTTTTTTTTCATATATCACCCTTAACTTTAACTTTTATCAATTTAACCATTTACTGAATAGAAAAATTGAATACTTTATTTCATAAAATTCGGGGTCTTACAAGTAACCCATGAATAGTAATCCCGACATGAAAAAGCTCCAAATTTGATAAAAACTTCAGATCAACATTTCAGCATAATGATATTGAAGAAATAATATCATTACAAAAAAAATAATATCCCTTACCTCGAAAGATCAAGATTTCTAATTTGAAACACACTGATATAAAGCATGACTTGACTTCACACCGTATATAGCAATACTCAAAGTATACTCAAAATACTCACAAGAATACGCCGATAATATAGAGAGAAAACTTGATTTTAAAGTGTGATTTTCAATTCTAACCTAAGACCCTATTTATAGAAATTGCTTAGAACACCAAAGCGAAAATTTAATAAATTAATATATATATATATATATATATCAAATTCATACGCCAACCTTAGAATTCAGATCCTAGCATTTTCCACATGCCACCTTCTAGAAAGAAATGATAAAAACGTTTTCATAAAATAAATAATTAAAACTTACAAAAATTAATTATTTCAAGCTTCGAACTTCAATAATTCATAATAAATAGCCCTTTCATCAGAAAATTCGAATCTTGCGAGTTTTTATAGGAAATTCAATTCTCTACAACTTTGCGAAGAAAGTTTTCCAAATTCCAATCGAAATTGATCAAATCCACAAACGGGCAATTTTACAGTATATAATCAAATTTCACTAATAAATGGGGTCCACCGACATGTTTAACATGTTTTAAACATTTATTGCAAACAAAAATACTCTTCCTCCTCGTATACTCATATATCCCACATTTTTGTAAAATATCACCGTTAATATATTATTAAAATAATATATTTAAATGAATTATTTTATCGTAAAAAGATAAAATATTAATTTTCAACAATTGTCATTTTAAAATTTTCTTCATCTATATCCACATAAAATCAATATTTTCCTCATCATATAAATCAATAATTAATTATTCACAAATAATATTACGAATCACAATATCGACAACCAAAGGGCCTCCTGGAAAGAGGGGCTTTCAATAAGAATTTCTTCTTCTTGGCGCGCAATTAGGTGACCAAACCTCTCCTTAGATGTAACTTTCTAGACATTGCCAATAATGTTATCTAATAATATTATTCGGATAATATGAATTATTGCTTCGATAATGAAAGATACCGTAATGACAATTATTATCAAACAACAAAGAATATAAAATATCAACGCAAGAATTATTAACTCAATAAAATATCGAATAAGCATTAATTCAGAACCATTATCGAGTAGTGCCTTCTTACGTAAGAATCAATAATTGGTGCAATACCAAGTGCTTCTTGCTCAACAACGCGTATTAGTGTGTTTTAACCACTGTGTATTCCAACAAATGATAATTGTAATAACTACGCAGTTATTTAAAAACAACTTATATTTGTCGCTTTCTTCATCCAATCGCTTTCAGTTATTATGGGGCCCACATTGGTCATACTGTCCGTCGCATTTAATATTCCCCCAAATCGCATTTAATATTCCACGACCAAACGAATATTCCCAACAACAATGAATATTTTATAACCACTTGCTTAATTTGAAATATTTGCATATTTAACCCTTAACTATCCACATTAATCAAATCAACCCTTACTATTTCAAAATAATAAATAAAAGAAATTCCTTTTTATTTAAAAATTTCGGGGTCTTACACTCTCACTCTTTTTTCATGAACTACAAGAAATCTCATTATTTTATTAAATTATTGTGGCATGAGATTTTATATATGTTGAAAGCATTCATATTATTCTACTCATTTCATGATAAATTTGGATATTCGAATACGAATAAAACTTTAGAAGTTACAGACGTAACACAATAATTAAGCTCACTTTTCATTGAACTATATATACTATATAAGCGTACGATATTTTAATAGGAGTACCAAACTTTGTTTTTCACAAAATAATATGACAATGAAAATCTATATATATGATCGCAAAACTTCATACATGTGAATAAATTCCCACCAAGTTATAAAAAATTTACCAGAGAGATTTTAGTCGTCGGTAAGCCACAGACAATTGTCAGAGAGATTTTATTTTTCTTAAAATTATTAATAGTTGTTAGTGAACCAAAATTGACCGTTAAAAAAATAATTGTGCCACTTTTTAATTTATTTATGATGTTAGAAATTAATTAATTAATTAAAATGCTACTTAACTAATTTTTTAACAGTCGACTGTTGTCATCTTTTAACTATTTTTTTTTTAATTTTGATGAGTTATAGAATTTATCAAGATTCGTATATATCATATACTATATCTATATAATATAAAATATATACAATATAATATTAAAAATCAAAATTTACTGTTTAAATTTTCAAAGTCATAACGAGACATTCCTATAATAAAAGTTTGTATAATTTATCTAATTTTTAATAAATTTAGTAAAAAAAAATATAAACGGTCACTTAAAAAAAGTCTTAAAAATCTTAATTGAATACACCCCCCTTAGATTAATTTATATTCATTTTAATTTAAAAATTTACCGGAGAGTTTTGCGACTTGAATTTTTTATAAAATCTCTCTGCAATTTTTTTACTGGCGATTTGAATATCTACCTTTATGTTTAATATTTGAAAGTCTTTAGAGATAAGGTCAGACTTTGAATATGGGTTGATAGTTATAACTTTTTTTCTAAAGTCTGTTAAACTCTACCATTTGATAGAAAATCTGAAAAATTAATGACTTTTTGAATACCAAAATATTTTTATAGACTTTATAAAAGTCTCAATTCAATACCACCTAACTTTTAAAGACATTACAAAAGTTGTAATTGAATACCAGTAAGCTTTTATAAACTCTTTAAATGTCTTGATTGAATACAACTAAACTTTTAAAGTCTTTAAAAGTCTTAATTGAATACACCTTCCTTAAATTAATGCAGTTAAACGTGTCTTAATTAGGAGAAAACACATAAAAATTTCAATGTTTGTTTTATTTATTGCAAGATTTTTTGCAATACACGTCCTCTGTTCCATTATATATATTAGATCATATTAGACATTATGAAGTCAGATGTTTACATGTTTTAAATTTATAAGAATTGGATTTATTTAATTTTTAAAAATATGATTATAAAAATATGATTATAAAAATAAAAATTATCTAAAAATTATCATTTATTTTAAATTTAAAAATATCTCAATTTGACTTTAAAATTAAAGCCAAAATCTCTCCGGGTTTGTAATTATTTATGAATTTTGGATTTTCAAAGTTATATGCTTTCTCGTGTTAGTAATATTATATTTGGGCAGCCGTTTATGTTTGTATTTCCTTGCTTATCTTGTCTTTCAACCTTTTGTTTAATTTCTTCTCATATATATATATATATATATATATATATATATATATATATATATAATAAATATGACTAGCTTTTTCAAATAAATTTGGCGAATACGATTTTTTTGTGCAACGCAAAAAAATTCAATAAAGCTAAATTAATGACTGTACAACTAATAAAAGGAAAGTGAAGACACCTTAATTTACAAATATATAAGGGAGACTTACCTCTCTTTTTTTTCACGTAGTGCATTGGTTAATTTTATTTTTTTGGCTTCTATTGAGGGTAGACTTAAATGTGTAATCTTGCGTAATAAATTAAAGTAAGAGTCTTTTACCATTAAACTACAATCACCTTTGATCTTTCTTGTAATATTACGTGATTTTGTGATAATATAATGATTTTAATTTAAAAAGTAATATTTGTCTTTTATTGTAGAACAAAATATATATAAATTTATAATGGCGTACGTATAAATTTTTGAAACAAACAAATATATCAGAACGCACGCATTTATCCTTTGCCTTATACCTCTTCAAGGAGTTGCATTGTGTGTGTCGGTGTGTTAATTTAGTGGTGGGGATATATGGGATTGCCATGCCTATGCCCATGCCCATGCCTATGCCCATGCATGCACATTGAAGAATCATTTTCCCGGTAAATAAATCTAAAACACTGCAAGTGGAACAACTCGATCGTTTCAAAAGGAATCAAAATTGATCGTGGAGTAGCTACCAAAGCAGTGAAAAGGAGGAGAGAAAGACAACAATTACGCACGACAAATATGTCACGTGAAAGTTTCTTAATTAATAATTCTCATTTTTGCCTATTCTGCTGGCTACCTTTTATATTTAGTCGATCAGGAACGTTTAGTAGTACTGACTGGATCCAAATAGAAAGATATCAAGGTACACACACACACACACACACACACACACATATATATATATATATATATATATATATAATGACACATACATGCTAAAATTAAATTTGAGTAAAAAAAGATTTGTTCTAAAATTTATTTTTAAGAAATAAAATTTGTTACTGACTGAAAATAGTAATTATATCCAAGTGACTTTTATGTAAATTTTGATAGTCATAAAAGGTTAATAAAAATATGTAGGACTTGTATATTTCCATTGGAGCGAGCAGGTATTTTCATAACCAAAACCTAAAAAAGAAAATGAGATTATTTAACGTGTCACCTATGGTCATGAAAGCCATGCATGTGCAAAACATTTTATTAATTCTCCCACATGGAACATTCATTCATTCAATAAATTTGTAGCTTATATATATATATATATATATAGCTAGAGTTTAAAAGCGTCCTATCACCTTTTTGAGATTTTGTCCAAGTGAAGGAAATGGGATCCAGGAGAGCTAGCTAGAGACACTCGATCATTTAATTAGGTGTTCTCCTTTTATTTTTATTTTGGCTGTTCTTCAGCCAGCACTCACGTAAGCGACTTGCTCAATTAGAAGTGAAAATTAACACATGCATTAAAATATTTAACTCCTTTTGATTTATTCATTCATTCTTTTTATCTCATGAAATCGACGATTTCAGCCAAATTATGCAAGTGAAAACACATAATAGTATATGTTAGGATTCAATATTCCAAGAGCAATTAACATTATAAGACTAACTACTATGTTTTTCAACTATAAAATTTGTCTCAAATATCACGTGTTGATCTAAAAAACACTCGATCAATGTCATAATCTTACACTAACTCCCACACCAGAGTTTTTTCCTCAGCGAAAACTTTTGATTAATGTTATACTGAGAAATTAAAGAATTTTAGAATAAATGTTCAAATGATCATAACTTCAATCTTATCTAATTTAAATTTATATATAATCTTTCCCTCCTAAAAATGAATAAAATATGCATAATTATTATTGTTGGTGTAGCATTTTTCTAAATTTAAAGGTGGACCATCCTACATATCATGTTAGACATACTTAAAGGTTGACCATCTTATAACATATCATGTTATAATTAGACATAAAAATTAAATAAAAAATCATGGGACATTAATTGGACAATGAAACTTCAAGGAAGGCCACTGTGGCAAGCAATTCGGAATAAAAAGTTGAGCATATCTATGAATTTGTAAAGAATGTCAACAAATAGATCCTCAAAATAGGCAATTTCTTTCTTTTTGGTATTAATGAGGTATATTAGTGTAAATTAATTATGGTCAAGAAAGTATTACAATATTGGTTTGGTATTAGGTGAGCATACAAATTCTCTGAGAATCATAAATTAAGAAAGCTTTCCCTCACTTCCTCTCTCATTTTTAATTTGAGTTAAATTAGATTAATAAAAAATAAAAAAATCCCATGGACTATATATAAAATTCTTACTTCACCTGTTCACCAATATATCATGTATGAAATTGATCAGAACGTCAAGATTCTATAACTCTCTCTCTCTCTCTCTCTCTCTCTATATATATATATATATATATATATATATATATATATATAAAAGTCGGATTTTAGTTTCATCTTTATTCAACTCACCAAGCATCACCTCCTTTAGCGATGGACCCGACGACGAGTTAATCATACAATCGTCGTCTATACTTTTAGCGACGCTATATGTTGTCCGTCGCTAAAAGTATAAACGATGGTTGTATGACCAAATCGTCGCCGAGTCCGTCGCTAAAAGGGGAGTAAGCTCGGATGAGTTGGATAAGGGGTGAGCTTAAGATCCGAACTTTATATATATATATAAATATATATATTATGAGCTCAAGTGTAAATTAGATTTCACATGACCTAAATGAATTAAATGCATAAAATAGGGTTCCATAACCTAATTAAATGTACAAATTAAGGTTCTACAAACTAATTAAATGTACAAATTAGGGTTCACAATATAATTAAATAAATGGCAGAAAAACCAAAAATAAATGTGCTAAACCCGAGAGAAGCCTCCACGTGTTCCGAGGCAAAAGACTCGTGGAGGCGACTCATTTAATTTTGGGAATTGATTGAGGGATTGGATTGATGTAGCTAGAAGGACATGACGATATGGACATTATTCTAATGACTAAAGGAAATTTCTGAAATTTTCTTGAAGACATGTGCTATGACACGTGACCAATTAATTTTCAGGAAACTCTATAAATACTCCTTCCATTCTATATATGAAGGGGGGCTCTTTTTGGACTTTAGACTTTTGGAGCCGAGGCCTCTTGCTGGACTTGGAAGCTTGAATATCTTGGAATCCCTACTACCCCAATAAGGTTTTCGAATTCTAAGAGTTATTGAACATTCTCTCTCAATCCGAAGCACTCCAGAAGGCTCCCTGAATCCCCGCTACCCTAACAAGGTTTCTGAATTTTAAGAGTTCTGTCACGTGTCATTGGAGTAATTGTTCACCTGTTCTTCTCCCGTTTTCAATCAATCAATCAATTCCGTACTCTTCGTGAATTTCTCTCCTCCTCAGCCAACACGAAACCCTAACCCAGCAAGGTATAATTTCCTTACCCACATTTCTTTGGCGACTCTACTGGGGAGGTGTAGAATTCATGAAGGGTATGACCACAACACGAAGAGGAAGAACAACAGGCAGAGAAGACACCTCAGAAAGCCAACGAAGGTTTCTTCGATGAATGTCGTTTGAGCTAAAGAGGTCTCACCGACAAAAGTTATCGAAAATAATAGCTGAAAAATCACCAATTGAAGTGACGAGAGTAAAAAAAAGTCCACAAATTAAAAAAAAAGTTGAATTGAAAAAGTATTTCAAGAAGTTTTCTTTACTTTTGATTTCTCAAAGTAAAGAAAATTGGGGGCATGAAGGACTCCGTAAATTCATAATTTTCATATCGAGGGAAGTATATTACACTATTTTTTTTTCATTCGAATGGCTTCTTTTGTTTGTGATTTTTCTTGCTTCTTCTTTTAGATAACTCAGATCTTTTTTTGTCTTGTGAGCCCCATTACCTTGATCATATCTTGGTTTTTTCTCTCGGATCATAAAAAAAGATTGACATTTTTTGACAAACCACGAAGAAAAAATGCTCCTTCTTTCTTTTGTTTTTCGAGCCCCATTACCTTGATCAATAAAAGCAATCTGATTATCAATAAATTGTCGATGATGGATAACCCAAATACTGGCTCTACCATCGAAAGATCTCTGAACTATAGATACAAGAATATCAAAAATCCACCCAAGATGGTGGTCCACCAAAAAAATGGTGGTTTAAGTCCTTAGGAGTATCTCTTGCCAATAAATTGGATGACCAAGGGAGGAGACACTAGAATGGATGAAAAAAAATCCACCAAAAAATGTGGTATATTCTAAATGGCGGCCAAGTCCTCGTAGATCACACTTATTAAGAAATTGGACAACCCAAGTGATGAGGCACCCCGAGTGTGACACTTTATCATCAAAAGTGAACGAGGCACCTGACTATAAGTCATCAGACAAAAAAGTTATACTTTTAACTTCAAAAGTAATCGAGGCACCTGACTATAAGTCCTCAAAAAAAAGTTATACTTTCAACTTCAAAAGTAATCAAGGCACCTGACTATGATTCCTCGGATCAAAAAGTTATACTTTCAACTTCAAAAGTAATCGAGGCACTTGACTATAAGTCCTCGGAAGTTACACTTTCAACTTTAAAAGTGATCGAAGCACCTGACTATAAGTCCTCAGAAGTTACACTTTCAACTTTAAAAGTGATTGAGGCACCTGAGTATAAGCCCTCAACCCTGAAAAAAGTTACACTTTATCTCTAAAATTGGCGAACGTTATGCTTTCTCCTACAAAAGTAAGATTTATTATTTGAAATGTTATGCTTTTCGTTAAAAGCAATCTGATTATCAATAAATTATTAAACTTTTACTTATACTTGAATATTTTTTTTGATCTCTTTTAAAAAAAGAGTATAGATTCAAGTGTTGATTTGCATAAAATCGAAAAAAAAACACATTTTTTTCTTGTGAAAAAAATATTCACGTTTACTGTTTTATGAGGCCTATTGTTGTCTTGGAGTATTAATTTGAAAAACTTAAGATTCAATGTTAAATATTGAGTTTTCAAATCAAAGGCAATCAATAAGGATAAAGAAACTCTATTTTGATAAATGAAATATATATAAATGAGTTTTCTGATATATGAAATGGGAAATACTACAAAAGGCCATGATCTAAAGGCCATGACATATCAAACTGAAGTGGGGGTATAACTAAAGCTTCCAAGTCAGTAATATCCCGAATATTGAGATTTGCAACTTTCAACTCCCTAATATATCGGGTAGTAGATTCTAAGTCCTGAAGCTGGCACTTTATATCCCAAATTTGGGACTTTAGATTTCGAGACTGGATCTTCAATTTGTTTGCGGTTCGTCAAGCTCTAAAATTTGTACTGAAAAATAGTCATCTTCACACTTACATACAACGACCTCCGAACATAGTATTGCAACAAGATTAAAATTTGACTTGAGAAGATCCAGCCTAGCACAAAAAGGAGACATATCAACACCCACGGTTGCAAGGTCGTCTACATCATCGCTAAATTTTCAAGTCCTCAACTCACAAAGAGTATAAAGAAAGATCATGAATCCCGAGAACAAGGTTGGCGAGACGATCTAAAAAGAAGGTTTGGGCAGAGGCTGCCTTAATAATCAGTCAGTCAAGTATATGCGGGAATTGAGCTAGGAGATGCTCGAGACTTTCCTGACTAGAAAAGGGTATCTGAAACCCCCCTCCAAGAAACAAGATCTCCACTTAGATTAAAGAGAGCTTTAGCGGGAGCTACTTTAGAAGCAATCATAGAGTTCATCGAAACAAAGGATAAATGAGCATGGGTCTACTGTGCTGCTAATGACTTCTCGAAGCCGGGGTCATCCGGAGGATAACCAAGGTCACTATACGGCAAGGTGGAAACACCCGGATGAAGAGCATCAAATAATGGAAGTGTCTCAACAGGCAAAGAAAAATTAAGAAAACAAAAATTGAGTAAGATCTGGAAAGATTTTCATAAGATTTTCCAATATGTCTAAGGAAGAGCCTTGCTAGGTTTTGCCTCCCTAAGATTTAACCCTAAGGGTTTGGCTCCCTAGGGGTTCCCTCTTCTAGGACCCTTGTTTTCAAGACCTGTAAAGTGGAGTCCCGTTAAATCGTTCAAAAGCTTGAAGTATTTTTGCACGATCGTCTCTTTGGAAACGTGACTCTTGTGCAGGGGGCAAATGTGGGTTCAAGTGCAAATTAGAGTTTACGTGACCTAATTGAATTAAATGCACAAAGTAGGGTTCCATAACATAATTATATGTACAAATTAGGGTTCTACGACCTAATTAAATGTACAAATCACTACAAGAAAAGGGGCAAATTCCGACGAAATTATTTTCGACGGATGAAATTCAGTCGATGTTATCATAGTTTCGACAGATTATTTCAACGACCATAATTCCCTCAGAAATATCATAATTGTGATAGAATTCTGTCGAAAATAAGTGTTGGCAAAGGCGCCAAAAAAGCCCGCCAGTACGAAAGATGTTTTCGACGGAATGTGTATTATTTTCGACTGAATGTTCGTCGAATTTAGCTTATCCTCGACGGGCTCCGTCAAAACTAATTAAAACCTATTTTGCGAACAGACCAGATCTATATAATCATTTCACTAAACCTTCCTCTCTCTCTCTCTCTCTCTCTCTCTCTCTCAACCGATCGACATTTAACTATTTTCTTATGAATATCACAACGACCATTAGCTAGGCCGCCAATTAAGCTTCCATACAAGAAATCCATTGTGGAATTAAGTCATTAAAAGTCAAACCTCCAAATCTCTGAAAAAGATGAGTCTTTTAATTGGATTTTAATTAATTATTATGATAAGAGACCATATAATTATGAAGGTAAATAAGTTGTGAAATTGTTAATTCCACATCAATTTTTAATGATTTAATATTTGGCGTTTATTAGTATTACGCCCTATGCATTACTTACTGGTTTTGCCTTGTCCTTGTGTCTCTCATGTGTATGTGAATGTTGGGCTTCTTTTCTCATTCATATTCCTTTATCAAGTACTGTCCTACTTTTTTCACCTGTGTAGTCGAGTTTATTTATTAAAAAAAGTTAAAATACTGTTTTGATACAAATTAAAATTGATTGTGCAACAAATTACAATGTTTAAATCCCCCAATTAACCAGTTTAAGAGGTAAACCCCACCATTACACTTTTGAATGAGAAATAGCTAAAAAATGAGAATACAAGTAAACAATAAAAAAAATGTGTCCGTGTGCGTGTGAGAGATCAGGGAGAGAAAGAGAGGTGATAATTAAGACACTTGAGTTGGAAAAATGCCTTGGAAACCTAATTAAAATAATAAATTATTATTTTTGTTTCAAAATTAGAGATACATTTTATTTTTTTGTCGATCTATTCAAAACATATATATATAGAGAGAGAGATACATTTCTAATTTTAATTAAACTATAAAATAAAATCCTAACATAACATTACCTATATATGTTTTAGGTAGATCAAATATAGTACCATGGCACCACTCCAACATTTCTAGTAGATGGAAGACTTTCTTTGGGATCTTAAAATAATTTAAAAAATTATCGTTTTACAAAAATATCTCTAATTTTGGAATCAGAATGAGTAATAAAGATCACAGTTACTCCCTAGTCCCTTCGCGCTTACCTCTTTTTAACTACACAAGCTCATAGTCACTGCAATTTCGGACCTCCAAACAAATGGCCTGCATGTGAGGCGTTGCTTCTGCCACTGCCAATGCCAGCTGCTGCATGCTGCTGCTCTCTCTTTGAGATTATTCCACCACCCATATTACTCACTCCTCCAACGCCTAGAAAATCCAGTGTCAATCTATCAGATCCTCCAATACTTAGTGAAAAACTCTGATTCATCTTAGCCGCCTCCTCCAAGTTCCCAAAATTTGTCCCATTTTGATGCTGCTGCTGCTGTTCCAGTCTCATTCCACTCCCACTAAACCCTCCAAAGTTGCTATCCTGTTGATGATCATTCCCTCCACTGAATATCGAAGAAGAGTTCCCATTTGCAAGAGAATTCATTAGTCCTTGAAGTTGATTTTCATTTTCACTATTTCCACTACTAAAGCTTCTTCCAAGACCTTTTAACAAAGAAGCACTTGTGTTGCTTGTGGTAGAGCCCATCTGAGCTGCTTTTTGAAGCAATGCAGTTGCAGACATATGTGCAGCGGCTTGATTTTCATGAGTGTTATAAAGAGAAGAGAGGCCTGAACCCACATGATGATCGTTACCCGAAAACATATTATTTGTTCCTTGGCCACCACCACCACCACCATTTCCATTGTTAAACTGATGATCTGGCATTAAATAGCTTGAAGATGATAAGTTGGCAGTATTATTGCTGGTATTATTCTCACTATTATTCATACTGTTTGTTGTATTACTACTTGAATAGAAGCTGAGATTGAAGCCAGAGGGGGAGTTGCTAGTGTTACTTTGAAGGTCAGGAAGTTGCATCAACCCATGATGATGAAATGGCTTATTGTTTTGCATTTCTTGAAATCCGTGATTCGAATTCGGTGGCATGAAGAATGGAGATGAAGACAATGATTGTGGAGGTTGTTGAGTAGTGAATAATGGAGAAGGGTTTGAGGAAGGAATAAGCTGCTCCAATTTGGCTGCCCCAGCAGTGCCAAGCCTTAGCATATTATTGTTTAATGGAATTTGGTTGCCAATTTGAGATAAATTCATATTCATGTGATTATTACCAAATAGATGGCTGTCAATTGAGTTGAGACCAGAGGGGAGCCTTGCACTTTCCTGAGCCAGTGCGTCGCAAAAGGCTCGGTGTGTGATGAAACTATCGCGCCTGAAAAATAATTATTTCAAAAATAAATTTGGGCGTTAATTAGGTCACCCGACAAAAGAATGTACAGAGACAAATTAAGAGATGGAGATGAATTATGCATCTCTTGTCTTGGTGAAATATTTCAAATTCTAAGAATATTATGCACTTGTGACTGTTGTACGGGTAGAAGAATGGCCCACTGTAAAAACATGTAGAGTAATGCTACAGACACAAACTATTTTATAAATATTTTACAAATTGCTGATGTGGCACACTCCACCTCAGCATATTAATTTACAAATTGTTTCAATGTAGTCTCCGACCCCACACAATATGCTGATGTGGAGTATGCCACATCAGCAATTTGTAAAATATTTGTAGAATAGTTTGTGTCTCTAGCATTATTTAAACATGTAACCCTAACTTATTGTCTATAATGTTCAAATACAAGATGACTTATATGTATATAGTCTGCATAACTAGCTCCACCAAATTTATTGATTGCACTATATATGCAAGTACAACAATTAATATACGTGGACAAACTTTTGATTCCTATCTATTATTATAACAAACTTTTGGTTCCTAATTTAATTTGACACGAATATTTTAAAAAAATCGACACTAATATTCTACAACATACTCTTTCAAGTGTAGTTGTGTCAAACAGGTATTTAAGAACAAAATGAGTGCATGTAACATAGGTAAAATACTAGCGAAAAAATTAGAAAAGTAAACATGCATGTGTTGTGTATAGAGCAAAAAGAAGTTAAAATTTTAAGGGAGCCTGAAATGATAAAAATACAAACCAATATAGTTACCATTTCGAGGGCTGACAACTTTTATAACTCGACATAAGAATTATTTCTAGTTTGATGAAAAAGATTTGCAAGTGAGATTTCTTGGACTAATCATAATTGCTCCGGAAATGCCAGAAACACCAATTGTTCGTTGACCAGAGAATATTTCCACATTCATGTAAATATGACTATATTAACTAATCCCACACTAATTTCATAATCATATACTAATGAAATCCCTGCCCCAAGAGGAGAGAGAAAGAGAGAACATGCATCCTGCGGTCCCATAACCCTAACATTTTTTGTCACAAGAAGAGAACCTGCAAGAGCATAGCCCTGAGTATATGGAGCCAACACATAAGACAACAAATCCAGCAAACAACCATCCATATATATATATATATATATATATATATATATATATATTGTATTAACATCACGTGAATACTAAAAGATCATATACTATAGTAACAAGGGCGGTGTTCCCAATAAATTGAACTTACTAGTAGTATCATTTTCCATAAGCTTTTTGTATTATCTTCTGGTATAAGCAGTATACCTCTAGCCATTGGCATCCATGCCAGAGAAAGATACTTGATATATTGTGGATAAGAATATATTATAATAGTACATGAAACATAATTAATTAGCCCGTCCTAATAAATTAACTAAATGGTGCGTGAACAAGATAACAAAACAAAGAAATGGATCCAATTGGTTATAAATTTGATTAGTCTAAACTAATTAATTGATTAGAAGTAGTAAGCTAGTAGTATTACCTTGAGAAAAGAGTACCACAATCGCATCTATATTCCCTTGTGCCACATGTTTTAGAATGAGCTTTCCAATCGGATTGAACAGCATATTTCTTAGAGCATTTCTCACACTTGTATTTTTTCTCGCCGTGCTTTCGCGAGTAGTGTTTCTTGATGCCCGTGAGGTCTCCTAGTGCTCGGGAACTGTCGTGGTGAACGCAAGTGGGCTCGGGGCAAAGATAAACCTTCCTCTTGACTTCTTTTGTAGTTTTCTGTTTGAGCTTCCAAGGTAGGTTGTGTCCTCTTCTGTGGAGTTGTAAGTTTTGCTCCCTTTGAAACCCTTTGTTGCATACCTCACAAATGAACCGGTTTGTTGCCATTAGTGTCTTGGGAGATAGTGCTATTACCTCCGCATCTGGATCTGTTATTAAGACAAAAGGCCAAATATAAAAACAAAAATTACAAAAAAGAACAAAATTAATAAAGTCACAACAATTTGAGTACCTAGCTAATAATTAATGAGCTCGATCAAGACTAAAAAATAAAAATATGTATGTCAATTCATGGATTACTCAAGAAAACTACATAAACAGAATATATATATATATATATATATATATATAATCAAAATTAGCTAGGGTTTTGCTGAAATCATAATGATTTTATCAAGATGAGGAGAATATTGAAGCGGGGCTACTTGAAAATTGAAATATAACACGTACCATGTAATATATATATGTGAATATATATAGTAAATGCAATTAATATATATATATATATATATATATATAATTGTAAATAATAATTAATTAATAGGTACTTGCTTGGAGTTCCTGGAAGATTTCTCTTTTTCTTCTGTGAGGTAGGATTAGTTGAAGAAGTGGGTATGGAGGAAAGTTGTTGTTTCATCTGGATTTGGTCTTCTTCTCTTGCTCCGAAGAACAATGGATTTGATGAGGAAGGGGCAGCCATATTCATCAACTAATCTCTCGATCGATCTTTATGCAGCTAGCTAACTTTGGCTACCTCCTCTCTCTTGTATATATATGCTCTTCAAGACAAATGAATCTACAAACAACAATATTTGACCAAAATTACCATCACCCACATGAAGATTTGAGAAGTACTTCTGTTTTCTTTTTCAAATCCTTCTCGAGGGAACAAGAAAATAATTGAAATTAATATAATTGAAAAATAGAAGAATTTTATTAGTTCTTCATTACCTCCCCTTTAGACACAGGCAACCGATTAAGAGGAAAAGCATAAAGTGTATATATAATATTGAGACAGCTAAAATCTGGAGATGGAGAGAAGTAAAAGAGAAGAAAACAATCAATCCATTTATGGACCAAATACCTATTTAGCTTCAATGCTTCTCTGCCTGCAGTACCTTTTTGTTGTTTATTAATTAGTATATATTATACTACTAGAGTATATAAAAAAATTCGAGGCAGTTGTAGTTCCTTTTCTTCAATTATTTGATACTAGCTAGCTATAATTATATATGTACATACATATATACTACTAACACATACATACATATGTATGCAACATTTATTTTTCTCTATGCAGTATTCATGATTTTCTTCATCCAATTGCAAAATAATGCAAATAATGATAATAATAATAATAGTACTAATAAAATATAATAGTATTTTTCACCAGAAAAATGAGTGAGAATTGAATTAATTGAGGGGAGCTGGGGACCTGGTGTTGTTGTCCATGCAGCTCGCAAGCAGAATAAGAAGGCGTCACGTCGTGACGCGGTGGTAATTTGGGGCCACACCGGCCCACCCCACCCGTAGGCCTCTGCCTTTCTCTCATTTCATCCGTAATAATTTGATACTTCTTCCGTTTCAATTTATAATACTACTATTATTAATTTTTAAAAATTAATTAGAAATATTTTTAAATTTAAAGTTGTGATCACCAATTATAAATAGTTTACAATTTTTATTATTGTATAAATTAAAATAAAAATTTATGTTAATTTTAAATTTGAAAATATTTGAAGTTAATTTCAAAAAAACAATAATAATCTGATATTCTAGAACGGAAAGAAAGAGTAGTATATATTTTCGGATCTTCTCACAGCTGAATGACAAACCTCCCTTTCATCACTCTCTAGCTTCCTCTTTTCGCCTCACTCTATATTGGCTCCCCTCTCCCTAACTAAATATATTGTCAATTAATTTATCAAACATTTTAGCCACCGAATATATATATATATATATATATATATATATATAGTTACTCTTAATATTAATATGTTAGTAATTTTTCCATTGCGCTCCTGTTCTTTCAGGATTCCTTTGTCTCTATGTATTGTAGTTTTAATTATTTAACCCATTCCTTATATATTTTGTTGGATTTTTAATTTTATCCAAATTATTGATAATTTTGAACCAAAAGACAAAATTAGATGTTCACTTAATTTCAGTTAGATTATGATTTTGTTAGCAGTAGATAAATCTGTGTTTGTTTATAATTATGTTGCATGAGATTAAATTATTTCAACTTAATTATACTAATTTAATACCTTAAATACATTTTTATTCTTGAATTAGTCTTATTTTAACTTAATTTAATACATTAAATACATTTTTATTCTTGAATTAGTCTGGAGACGACAATCTAGCAACTCTTAAGGCCATTTAATACCTGATGAGGTATTAAAGGAAGGCGGTGCTATTTAATCTCACATTCCGCTTCCGCCTTGGAATAATTTAGTCTCTCGTATATAAATATTTGACTTAATTTATCAACAAAAAAATAAATAAATTAGTCCATAAATTTGTCTTTGGATTATTTAGGGATTAAAAATGAAATTAACTTAACTTCCCATTCCTCTTTAAAAAAACTCATCAACATAAAATTTAGAGAGATTTTAATTATTTTCCTTCCCATTCCCTTTCCCTAAAACAAAACTTACAAACACAATACTAAGGCAAGATTCCTGAAAATGACTTCATCACGTTACATGTTACAGATTTATCTCATGTTTGTAAGTTTTTCATAGGGAAAAGGAATGAAAAATAATTAAAATTCCTTTAAATTTTATGTGTGAGTTTTTTTTGGGAGGAATGAAAGAGATTTTGAAGTAAAGTTGATTTCATTTATTTTTAGCTCAAAATTTTTCTCCCAAAAGTGGGAAGATTTGAAAAAATGGGAAATAATGAAAGTTAGATATTTTATATTAACTAAAGTAATCTTTCAAAATAAATTATGTCATTTATTACATTAATATGTAAAGTAATATAGTAATAATGTAGTTTAAAAATAAAAATATTTTTCCTACCTTTTCCTCCTCCTAAACTCACAAATAAGGAAAAATATAATTAAAAAAATAATGCTAGAGACAAACTATATATTCTAAAAATATTTTACAAACTGCTCATATGACATACCCCATCTCAATATATTGTGTGGGACCGAATACTAGAAAGGCCTTGAATGAAAATTTTTCCCTTGGCCCTTCTGGCATTCCCTTTGAAGTCGACAGCAGGTAAATTTTTCCCGTTCCCCCAAGGAAGGACGTACATAGATGATAGACAAGACTTCAACTACAACTATAACTACTGTAACCGCTACTCCATCCATATAACAACTTGTTAAAAATAATTATTATAAGGTCGGGAGAAACGATTAACGACCGTATGACTGACTGCATTTGATTTTTAATAGTGTGCATTATTTATGTATGTACGATCGAAGCAATTTTTATATTTTGCTATTAGGAATTAATGTCCCCATTTTACGATCATGGAGTTTGATCTATTACGTACTTTAATTTGGAAAACTTCAATTTATTTTACTTCTAATTAATTATGTAATCATAACACTCAATAATAACAACATTATAAACGATGAACACCTTGAGAAAATGATATTATAAATAATAAACATGCACGTTCAAAAAATTAAAAATAATCATGAGATTAAATGCACAAGAGTAAATTTAAAACATAATTTCTTCGATAAAGAAAATATAAATGCAAGTCTAAATTAGAAAAAAAAAAAATTGATTCCACAAGAATTACTACTCAATTTTATATTTATTAATTACATTAAATATCCCAATAAATAAATTCAAAGTCTTAGTATTAAATATCCAAAAATATCATTTATTAAATTTAGAACTTGCGATTCAACAAGAATTACTATCCTATGTGCACTATTAGTTTGTCTTTTTTCAAGTCTTGATGATCTTCTTGGAGCAGGATCTTCACCTTCTTTTTTTTTTCAAATAAATTTGTACGCAGAAAGAATTCTACATAATTTGTCAAATTACTAATTTCTCCCTTACTAATTCTCACTTAGATTATTAAAATAAATGTTGGCATATTTTTTTAAAAAAAGAAAAGCCACGTCATTATTTTAAGTTTAAAAATGATTAAATTATTCCTCTATTTTGGAGTATAGTGACTATTAAAAAAAATTGTACATGAATGAAATTGAAACCAACTGTAGAGTCAATGACCACAACAGTTGTTTAGCTGATTTTATTTTAATAAATTTGAGCTTGTACTACAACTAAAATTGATTTAATAAAAGAATTTTCTAATATCATAATGAAAAGAAAAATACTCCCTTCACAAAAAAAGTCTCGTTTGAGTGATTCGTGTTTATTGGAGTTTATAGTAATGTATTAAATTTATTTTAATTTTTGAAATAATAATTTTGTGTTTAGTAATATTTTTTTAATTAACTTACAGCATTAGCTATTATACTAACTAAAATTAAAAAAAAATTACATGAATTTGTAATTTCAGTATTTAGTAAATTTAATTAGAAAAAAAATCTAGTCGGATTCTTTTAATTTGGATGGCGGAGGAGTATAAAAGAAGAAAACAAATAAACAGGATGATATTAACTGAACTATTAGACCTTCTTTTGATTTTCTTCAAAATGTAAAAAACAATTATTATTTTTGTACTTAATTATATTTATAGGAATCGGTTAAAAACTGCTTCTTAACCTCTCAGTATCTTATTTCTAAAATTAGGTATGTATTTTTGACCTTTTATAGTCACATTGCAAAATCCTAAACTTTCTAAAATTATATATATATATATATATATATATATATATATATGTTTTTTAATTTTTAATAGATCATCTCAATTTTGAGTTTAAAAATATCTTAAATTGACTTTTAAATGAGCTTAAAATATATTAAATTGACTTTTAAAAGTCAATATTAATTTTATAATTCAGAATAAAAAGATAAGCGTATTGGTAAGATAAACTAGATAAGTTGATGTAAACTCCATACTAGACCGTAAAAAATAGTTTCACATCAGTTATAAATATCAACTTGATGTGGATTGATATAGGCTTTAGACCATAAAAAATAGCCACACATAGGTTATAAATCAACTTGGTGTAGGTTGAATAGTTGATATATATATATATATATATATATATATATATATATAAGTCTTTAGACCAAAGGGCCTAAGGTTTGTATAATAAGTTATTCAAATGTTCATGCGAAAGGACTCAGCAGATTAAAAATGACATATTTATAAATGTGTATTTGATTTTCTATTTGTTAAATGTCAATATATTTACTAATATACCAATTATCAATCTAAAATATATATGTCGCTTTGAATGAACCTCTAAATAAGTTATATAGTATGTCGTCATATTAGATTATATATCCCATTAAATGATAGATTATAGATATATGTATTTTGCCACACATAATTTGATAAAGAGAATTGGAAGTTTGTGGCTATGAATCAGTTGTTGGATTTGTTGATATCTACACCAGATAAGATGACAATTACAGGGAAGAATATTTCTTTTAAGGGAAAAGGAATCTTACAGTACATTATATATACATACTGTTAATTTTTGAAGAAATCAACCTAAGCACAAAGCAACCACTCCACTTATATATATATATATATATATATATATATATATATATATATATGGCCGGATCAGGTAAGGACTCTCGGACCTGATAAAATCCGGATTTTTTTTTGTTTTTTTTTAAAACAACTAAAAATAAAATAAAATTATGGAACTCAATTTTTACATAATACTGATGTTTTTGGGTGTGATTTGAATACAAATAATGAGTGCAGTATATGTTTTGTTATATGTATCCAAATCACACCCAAAACACCGTACATGTAAAATTCAGCTCCATAATTTTTTTTTGATTGTTTTATAAAAAAACAAAAATAAAAAATAAAAAATTTTGGCCCGCATTTTAACCTGACCCGGACAGGATCTATCTTGTATATATATATATATATATATATATATATATATATATATATATATATATCTCTCCTTGGACCAAGTTCAATCGGTAACTCGATCTTTGATACATATATATGAACTTAATTCTTCCTATCTTCATATGAATTTCTTAATAAATAGTACAACAAAACTCATGGACTATCGATAAAGCCTCTAAGAATTAACTTTACATATTGTGGTGATTGTTTTAAATATAAAAGACTTGAGTTTTTAATTATACATCTACATAAATCATAAAATAAATATGATTCTGAAAAATAAATGAGAATCGTAAAGGTTGCGATTCGGGAAAACGAATGAAAGACAGAAAAAAAATTATAAATTATGCGCAAATATATCAATTATACTATTGATAACTACAACAAGATAGTAGTTGCTAACGCACAAGATCTGATTTAATTGGTCCTGATTATAAATTAAGTTGGTCCCGATTTTGGGGTCGTCACTTGAACCCTGCAATACACTCAGAACATGTAGACATTTTTGTTTCGATTGAAATAGGAAATTAGTATTTTCACAAAATCTCAACCACATATATGCAAGTCTTCTATACTATTCATGTGAGAAATATCAATTCTTTTGAAATAAAAAAAACTTACATATTAATAATTTGAGATGATATTTCTAGCCCAATACCATGTGTAACAATTGTACATTTCGTTAAACATAGTAAAAATTGTTCTGCAAATATGATATCCAATTAATTAACAAGCCCTAAAAGTGTTTTGCTATTAATATCAAAAAAAGAAAAAGAAAAGAAGAACAATAATAGTAGAAGCCCGAAAAGAAGAATTATATTCTACTGTACATTTGGGGTCATTGAAAGACATTCTGCACATGCAGTTGTCTTGCACGTCAAATCTAAATCTCGCGGCATGCATATATATATATATTAATCTTAGGATGCTTATGGAGTATAATTCATCTGGACACACACACACACACACACACACACACACACATATATATATATATATATATATATATATATTCAGTTGAATTAATTGTTCTCCTGATGAATATAATGGACATGATATACAAAATATGAATAATGCATGTGGGGTTATTTCATTATAATTAAATGTATACTATAGAGAGAGAGAACTCCAAGATAAAAGGCCTGGAGAAATGAGACAGGAAAATCAACATCTAAGGAATGTTTCAACCAAAGTAAAAAGTTATAGCAGTTTGCTTTGTAATTCCGTTTGTTCTTAATTAATTAGTACAAATCTTTATATTATTTGTTTACGAAACTCATACATATAATATATATTGTACGTACGTTCCAAATTGCTACTGATTTTGACAAGTGTATATATATATACACGAATACCATTGTGTTGGTGTTTGCTCTATCTTAGATCATATTGACTATTTCGATCACTAGATGAAGACGTACCCTAGCTGATCCAGCTAGCTTAGCTTAGCTTGTTGGTATGTCAATATTGTTGAATTCCCTAGGGTCCTTCCTTTGTCAACCTCACCAACCCACATAAAACACAAACAAAACAAGGAGAACCTTCCCAGTAACTTTTTCCTTTATGTAACTAATCCTCTTTATTTTTGGCCCTTATAAAAATTGCAAAGAATAAAGTAAAGACTCGTTTTATATATCCAGACAGCAGGGGAGAAGTATATAGATTGAAAATGTTGAAGAGGTTTAATTAAGAATTAATGTGCCATGTTATGTTAGAGTTAAGTTAATAGTACCTACCTCCTAATAGGCTTCTAATCAGCCTTGCTCACACTTCAAGCTCTATATCTATAAACTTCATAAAATTTATATGTTTCAACAGTAGTACGTACGTACGTACATCCCTAGCATGCAAAATAGAGTAGAGAAAACGAGAGCTGTGGGAGTACTAAGCATCTTAATTAATTAGTGATCCTCAAAATTACGTAATTTAAATTGTTATATATATATATATATTGTTATACATATATCTCTTAATTAATTAATTATATGTGGGATATCGCAAATTGTAATAAATTAATTTTCTATTTCAAAAATCGCCTTACTAAAGTATCTTTTAAAAGAATTACTATTATACTACTCCACTAATATAAAGGAGTTGTGGAATGAGTTATATAATTTCATGGAAAATAGATATATATTATAAATATTTATGTTGAATTTTTAATTATTATAAATAAATTATTTTAAAAGAATGTGTAATAAATAAAGTTATATTATAATTTTATTCAATTTTGTATATTAATATATTTTATAATTATTATTCAACTGACAACACATAGCAGGATTTTTTCACGGTTTAAAAAAATAAAAATTATGCAAGTTAAGGGGTCCACTATACACATCTTCCAGGAAGGAGAGCTAGATGAGGGCCCACGCCCCGTACGCTGCCCGCGCCACAAAAAAAGGACATGCTTCAGGTCAAGACAACATCGGTGATCGCTACCTATCCTACCCGTCATTCTTTCCATTTTGTTTTTCCATATACTTTAAAAACATGCCTTATTCATTTTCTTATTTGCCTCTGCCTCTGCCTATATTTTTTGAAATAGGGTATGGTGAATATTATTTAATCCATTTAATTATGCCAGCTTACCAAACCCAATAAGTTATTCAACAAAAAAATTGTGCATTTTGTCACAATTTAGGTATTTATTTATATATATACACACACTTTAATTGACTTGGAAAAATTATCAAACTAATAATGCAGGTTACAATTATTTTAATAGACATTTTGAATAGATTTATAAAACTAGAGTCAGTGCATTAATAATGCAAGTTACCCATGCCTAAGGATGTAAATAGTTGAGTCGAATATTAAGTTGTTCAGATTTGGTTCACAAAATTTATTGAGTATAAAATAAAATTTGAATGAGGTCCGTTTAGCTATCGAGTCGAACACGATCTCAAATCGAGTCCTAGCAATTTTAACTTTTAGAACGAATATGATACGAGTATCAATAGAAG
Source organism: Panax quinquefolius (assembly GCA_020205615.1). Classification (NCBI taxonomy): domain Eukaryota; kingdom Viridiplantae; phylum Streptophyta; class Magnoliopsida; order Apiales; family Araliaceae; genus Panax; species Panax quinquefolius. The sequence goes on along the minus strand of CM035173.1, from coordinate 11,197,717 downwards.
GTTCGAATAATTTATCAAATTTTAAAATTTATTCATATTTGAATCATTTATATATTGAGTCGAGCTCGAATTGAAATTTTAATCAAACAAATACGAATCGAGTCCGAACTGTTTGCTCATTTTAGAGTTCTGCCAATACCTACTTTATAATAATATAGCATTTACTAGTGCAAGTCATCCAAGGGCGAGAATCATATTTTGTTTAATGAAACTATCTTATTGCATTATATTTGGTTCGTAAAACAGTCTCTAATATACACATGCAGCCAAATGTATGTTCATATAGTTATAATACTGTCTATAATTATTTGAATTTTCTAAAATACCAAAAAAAATATGTGAGGGATAGAAATAGCGAGAATATATAAAACCTTAACTTTAATATTATATTAAAACATCCGACTTGAAATTAATTAGCACTGAGTGAAAATGTCTTTTAAATATATATAGTGAGTTTTTAGGCTAAATTTATAGAATCTATTCCCAGGAAAGAAGTAGTTAGAGAGAGTGAGAAAACTAACATTTTCTTATAACAAAAGTTCATAATCCATATTATGGTGTTTGGCACGTGAGGCCCTTCGACAAAGCCCATTGGGTTTCAACGGAGTTTATATCCTCACTTCTTTTTCATGTTCATACAAGATATATTTATTTCCTTTTTAACTCCTTAATTAATTCATCAATATCTCTGATCATAATTAATTAATTAACATGCATATATATATATATATATATATATATATATATATATATATATATATATATCCGATTTTTTTCACCCTCATTTCTGATCACCAGACACCTTTTTAGCGACGATTTAACCGACGATTTATTTTGGTCTCGTCTATATGTAGAACCGTCATCTTAGCTTTTAGTGACGGACAACATATAACGATAGTTCTACATATAGCGACGGACCGAATCGTCACCCGGTCCGTCGCTAAAAGCGAGTGAGCAAGGTGAGCTAGATAAGGAGTGAGCTTAAGATCCGCACCGTATATATATATATATATACACACACACACACACAGAGCTTTCTATGCGGGTGGTCTGTGGACCACCTTTAGCGACAGACAAATTCATCGCTAAACCCTTCGCTATAGGGTCTACTATAACTTGTAACTGCTCATTATAACTTTGCCTCGGATCTTATAATGACCCCTGGTTTAGCGATGATTTTTTCATAGTTAAAGATGATCTCGCATGCGGATCACACGCAAAAAAGAAAGCGACATATATATATATATATATATATATATATATATATATATATATATATAGAAGTTGGATCAGTCAAAGTCCTGACTGATAAAATGCGAATCAAAATTTTTTTTTTTTTTTTTGTAGAACAATTAAAAATAATAATTATGGAACTTGAATTTTTACATATAGTGTTTTGGGCGTGATTTGGATACATATTCCAAAAAATATATGTACAATCTGCACAGACTGTACAGACATGTTTTGTTATATATATCCAAATCACACCAAAAACACTGTATTATGTAAAAATTCAAGTTCCATAATTTTTTTTTTTTTTTTAATTGTTTTAAAAAAAAGCAAAAAAAAAAACAAAAAAATCCGCATTTTAAGAAAATGCGAGAGTCCGGATAGGATCCGGACTCTATATATATATATATATATATATATATATATATATATATGTATTCGATAAGTATGTTTGGTGGTATGAATTAGGAAGTAGTGCCATGCTATTTCAAGTCTCCTAAGCTCTCATTACCATCAAGTGCTCCACCACATTCGTGCGCCATACCATTGTTTTGGTACTTAATTGCTATGCTCATCTCAGCTTTGACCAACTTTAATGAGTATAATAAGTACTCCGTTGGCTTCAAAATTAATTAGAGATTAACCTTTGAACGGTTACATATGCATTAGTTAGAATAGTGTCCAAAATAAGTTTCATTTCACTTTTAACTATTTTTTACACTATTTAAAGTTTGTTAAGGATACATTATTTATTTCTGTAATTTTCTCCTTGCAATTCAGAAAGCAGGATAGCTAGATGATCTGCTATAATTAAAGGGCTAAAGGTCATCGATAATATATACTCCATGCACATTGCTGACAATAATATAGTACTAGTTACCTGTATATTTATCAACCTATAGCCTTTTCCTTGAAGAAAGTTATAATTATGCGCGGCCACTTCTACTAACAAAACTAGATACGTACATTGTCCCATAATTAATACTAGGGTTTATTAAATTAGAAACCATCTGATATATATTTCGAGCTAGTTTCTTCATCTATATAAGCATCCTCTGTATGCAGGAGTCAAGTAGTCCGGTCCGATGTTCTCACGATACACTTGAGGAGTACATGAAATTGGAACTAAACAAAGACCTCGGCTCTTGAGATCAACTTTTAGCTCTCCTCTATCTTTTCTATCCAATCCTCCCCATGGGTCCTGAAATTTTTATGCATGCGCCATGATAAGATTATTAATTAATTGCTTTATATCCAAGGAACAACGACGAAGAACTTAAAAGTGATCGATGAGGATATAATTCATATTTCATGTGCTTACCTTGATGGCATTTGTCTTCATGTAGGGATTGCTTAATAGCTGAAAAAAGTAAGAAAAATTGTAATTATATTAGTCCAGCCCTTTTGGAGGTTTAATCATATAGCAAAAACAAATTTTCTTTCATTATCAAATATGAAGTTAGTTGTTGGGTTGTATATTTACAGAATAATGGGTTGTTCTAATTGTTCCTCGTTCCCCAGTCAGTCCACTATCCCCTAAATACTCACAATAGATTCCTAAGTTTAATTAATAGGCTTGAGTCACCATCTTGCCAACCAAGACAGTACCATGCACTTATCATATTCAATATTAATTCTCATATGGTACTTACCTTTTTTAATAAGTCCTTCTATACAATTCCAAACTAGGAATTGTAACCCTATTGAGTTGTTGAAGTTAAACTATAAATATGAGTGAACAATAGAGATACACATTCTAGCCTACTAAATATTTTCTCCTCTATTCTTAACTCATGATTTTGAAACATGTTCTTACTCACACCAGAGGTATATATCATCCGACTGCCTAAGCCGTCAAGTACTTTTTGATTATTTTTTCTGTGCATGTTCACATCCAAATTGATGATTGAACGTATGGACAAATTCAAGCTTTAACAGTAATTATTCAACTCGTAGCATATAATGGTCAAATTTCTCATAATTTTTCCAAGTTTAGAAATTCTCTCGGTCATTTATAGGCATTTGGTTACTCATACATTCGATACATAGTTGACTATGAAAAATAGTTTGAGGTGCAATAATTGGAAATGGCAGTTCTTGATAATTAATAATTTCATTTAGCTACTACAATTAGATGAAGATGAAATATAAGTGATACCTTAATTCCCTCCAAAAAAGGATTTAAGTGATGTAATTACCTGTACTTGCTCTTGAAGAAACTTAATATAACCGATTGCTTCCCCAAGCACGGATGCGGTATCCGTCTGACAAAGTGGTACGTAATCATGGATATAATTAATTAGTCCAAATAGCTACGAGCATTTTAATTTAGTAGCAGAAAAAAGAATGCCTATTCTTAATTAGCAATTTGTTGTACCTTTCCAAAAGGTGATACAATCTGCTGAAGGGCTGTTATTTTGTCTCCCAGCTTGGCCTTTGGCACTTGTACCTAAATATTACAAAAATAAAAATAAATATGGGTAAGAACAAGCTTGGGATTTTACAAATCATACTACAAATTTCAATTAAAATTTATATCTTACAGTTAATACCTTAACAGATGAGACTAGAGAATTCTCGTGTACTTTAGGCTTCTTCAAGACTGTGTCTGATGAGTTGTCTTCAGATCTTTTCTTCTTTCCTTCGTTCGCAAGCACTTGTCCCCTTCTGTTGCCTCTTGTCACTGTTTTGCGTGTTGATATGGTAGGCTGTAACGTTTGTTAATTATGAATAAACATGTTAATCATTTACATCACAATATATATATATATATATATATATATGTAGTATATAATTAGTCCACAGAGAGAAGAGAGTGAGCTAACTTACAGTGTATGAAGCTTGCAGTGCCTGCTTCTTGCAATCCGATAAATTCAAGCTTTTCAAGATCAGTTTAGACGCTTTAATATTCATCCATGGCTTGCTTAAACAATTAGTAAAAGTCATAACATCCGCAAAGTTTCTTCCATTATTGCATGGAACATCAGTTATACCGTCGTAGAATTTGCTGTTATCTCCTACCATCGCGTTGTTCGTTCCCATTTGATATCCAATACCATTACTATTTAACGATTTTCGAAGTAAATTCCCAGTTGCCTCAATTTCCCTTTGTTCATTCTCCACTTTTAGGTCATGACCATGCGGCGAATACGAGCCGAGTTTCCTATTATCACTAGGCTTCATATAACATACATCAGATGGAGTGTATTGGTCTAAGGTAGGGCTTAGAGATATATTGCCTGATAATGGGTCAAACTGGCGGTTTATTTCTGGATCCGGGGGAGCTATTGACCAGTTGCGGACTAAATTTGACAACTTTGTAAGCCTTTCGGATTCAAACATGGTATCGCTGAATCCATTGAAATTCTTCTCAAAATTGTTGAAAGAAGTTGAGCTCGTGAATTCCCAGCCATTGTCCATTTTCTTCAAGTAGTCACAAGCTGGTTCAAACAATCCAGTTGATAAATTCTTTACGGAAAATGCATTGATCATATTATCGCCAACATCTTGATTGTTTTGCAATTCTCCATTATTTCCTACACTTCTGCAAGTTTTAAAAAATAATTATTTAAAATGCTCAACTCTCCAAAATAGTTATATGGTCTAGCTAGGGTTCAGGATTACAAACCGTTATATACTTTTATATATGTGCTTTATTATTATTCATTTCCTCTTATTCATGTTTCGCTCTAGTATATTGTTGTTTGCATGTGCCCTAGCTAGGTTCAGACTCTATATAAGAAGGGTGGGGGGGGGGGGGGGGGGGAATGGCTGGTATTTTTGGTGCTAGCTATTGTTTTCTTAAATAAATGAACCCACTAGATCGACATGAATCATGTCCTCCCTAGATGTGCGCCTACCCATTAATACAACAACTTTTATCCCTTTCTCTTTTACGAAAAAGATTCGTTCTTCCCACTCATGTAACCAAAATGATGCAAATAATTATGAAAATAATAGAAGAAGAACATATAAAATTAAAGTTGTCTAGTAAGAAATATTATATCTTTATAAATTAGATGGTGCAACAAATTAAATATAATCAGTACTTACAAGAGAACATGGTTCCATAGGTGATTATCGGAAGGAGTCTCTCCGATTAACTCGTTGCGAGAGGACTCAACGGTTAGGCCAGAATGATTGGAGGCATTAGTAAATGATGTAGACATGGAAACATCTTCCTCCCCGGAAGAGTTGTTGGAATTAGGGTTTTGAGGGTTCCAGGGGTTATTGTTGTTATTACTCCATGAAGAGAGAGAATTAGAAGTTGCATGGACATGATGATGATGATCTGAAGGCCACCAGTTGTTTGATGGGGAGGAAGATGTTGCAGCAGAGCTTTCATTGCATTCTTCAGCCATATAATTAGCTGCAGCCGCAGCAGCAGCGTTAATGCTTGAAATGTTGTTTGGGATCATACTTTGTTTTTTATTTTTTGGCCTTTGGTAGTGGTGTTTGGAATATAAAGGATGATAAATCCGTGGGAGTGACGTATGTATATATGTATATGTTGTATAGTCAATTAATTATAAGGCAGACAATAAAATATGCAGCACGAATTTTCCACTGAAGTTCGTGGGGCAATTATCAAATACATACATAGCCCATAGGGCCTAGCCCAGCAACAGCAAACGTCGTCTTTGGCTTAAGGTATATATTAATTTCTATCCCTTAATTTGTTTGTATTGTCTACTTTTTTTTCGTGTATTTCCCAAATTCGTAATCTTGAAACCCTTATTCAAATCTTTCGCGATCTAAAACTTCCAGAAGATAATAAACATAAACTTAGTAAAGTTATTACATCAAAGTTCCTCTAATCCCAGGTACGTAAACCTTTAAGCATTTATTACATGATAGTTTAATATTTACAAACATGAAAACTATCTATTACAACACTCTTCAGCTATTCTCCTATTTTTCCTTTTCCCTTGTCTTTTCCAGACCCTTTCACCTTTAAAGTCTCGCTTTCAAATTGAAAACATTTAATAAAACAAGTATGAGCATTTAATTGCTCGTGATAATAACATTCTTTAAAGCTTAACAAGAAATAAATGTCTTCTTTGAAGCATGCTTTAACAGTGAATCAAAACTGTAAAGCAATAAATCTTGAATCCTTCACATTTTTGAAATATCATAACAACATTGAATAGCTGAGAGGTTTTAAGACCATGAACATATTTTTCTTTTCTTGAAAAGGTTCAATCGAAAATTTTATCGGATGAACGAGTCTTAACTTACGAAACACGTGGGGTGATCGACCCTTTATGCCTTGTATTGATCAATACTATCTTTTCCGAACAATTTTCATGTTCTACATCACCACTCCCAGAGTGCAATAAAAATATCCCATTTAAGGGTATGTTCATTCTCAGTTTTAGATTCCAACTACAACAATATAGTTAGATGCGACTTTAAATCATGGCACAATAATATTTCAAGACTTAATATAAAGAAATTGAAATATTTTACATCCGTGTTCTAGCCGAAAGGATGGCTCGAGACTTCTTTTGCAACTCGCTTCGTGCATATTGAAAATTTCATGATAATACATTACTCAATCTTTTGAAGTCGATTGGAATAAAAGGTTATTCAACCTTATAATATTCATAAATAATGAGAGATTTGGTTCGAAATTAGAGAACACTGTCTACATATGAATAATCTCAAAATACTTACTCAATAAAGAGTAAGATTTAGATACTTGCCTTGTTTGTAGACTATTTGTACAATTTTCAAACAACTTGTGTATTCTCACGGATCCTACATAATTGTTTGCATTCACCATCATGTCACCCAAATAACCAAATCATATAGCTTGTAAGTTCACGTATTACATAATCACAGTGATCATACTTTTAGTTTATATTCTCATATTTGAGATATTTACATTTTCAAATATCTCATTCATGTCTTTACAAAAGCCTTTTCTTCCCATTATAGGGTCCATCATAATTTACGCTTTATGAACTTTTCGTGATTTTTAAATCATATCTCTTTTACTCCTTTTGTTTGCTAAAAGTGTACTTCGTAAACTTCTTTATAGCTTAGACATTCAAGGTGAATACCTAAAATATTTCATGGGTTAAATATGATTGTTTATTATGAGGATAAAATCTTTAGTTCCCAATTAGATTGTCAAACTTATTCGCTTAATCTAATTGTGTTTCTTAGTTATGTTAAAATAACTCTCGTTGGCCAAATATATATTACTTGCAGCCTTTATTGTTGCTTTGACAATTTTCTCACATACTTCAATTTGATTTAGCAACTTCTTATTATTTTACTATACTATAGTTGTTTATTGTTCTTTTGCTTTCTCTTCCATTCCCTTTTAATCTTGCCCACACACTATAAAGGTTACAATTTTCAACCAAAAGGGTAATCTAAAACTGCTCTAGCAGTCTATTTTTGTTAACTGCTAAAAATATATATATATATTTTCAATCATTAACTTTAGTTGTAACTCATGTGTTTACTTGTATATATACTATGCTTTCTATTCAAAACAACCACACCAACTGTTTCAGCACAATAAAATTAGTTCAATATCTTAGCCACAAAAAGCAAATCAGTAGTAAGATCAGATACCCAAAGAAGTGTCTTTGGTGTGCGTCTAGAATCTTTGCCGCCAATGATTCTGTTTCAAACTCAACGGTCCACTTTGTGGCCTTATCGCTTTTAGTTCGTATATTAATATAAAACAAACTTTAACTATGTTATACATATTATATGAGACTTTGTTTTTAGAAGTTGTAGCTAGTCCATTCTAAATTCATTACACAACACAAAAAACAGTTGTTCCACCATGGCTTGTTGCAATTTTTTTTTTTTTTTTAAACTTTGTACCCAAGGTAGGTTTACACCAATTTTAGGTATAATAAACAGAGTATATTGAAATATTTTAAGCTTATTAAACCCCCACCCCATGACAGTCTTTCTATACTGCCCAAAACAGAGTGTTCAATAACTTGACTTACTAGTCTAACTTTCATTGTTGATTAAAAATTGAGCTTTGTTCTTGCTTGACCTACTCCATCCCTCAAAATAACATCACATATAATTAATAAATCAAGCTCCAGCTCTAATTCTACCAGAGTTCTGCCTTTAGAAAAATAACGGTTCATTTAGAGCTTTTATCAAACATGTGAGCTGCATAGTTTCAAAATATCCTTTTCATAGCCATAGTTTACATTATAAACACATTATTCTTCTTAATGTTCCAGAACCCAACTTTACTCCTTGTTTCTAAATTCAATCCTTAACAATCAATTTCACAGATGAAACATGAATGCACAAATTAACTGTTTTGTTCTAATTTACAATAACCCACTTTGCTCAATACTAACATCGCAACTAACAAAAACTTATTGAAATAATTCACATACCTTTCACTTGCTTGCTTATAACTTCTTACTATTCTGCAACTTAGTCCCAGCAGCCCAAGGATATAATGAAACTTTCAAATTATTTTCTTGTGCCCGCCGAAAATAAATACTGAAGAGTTCTATGGGGTAACTTAATTGTGATTAGATGGAGAGGAATTCGGTATTTGCCTTAGTAAGGAACGAAATTAGTTGAGAGGAAAGGCAGAGAATTATTGAGAGCCTTTGCTTTAAATAATGTTATTCTCTCACTTCCCCCACATTATAGCTTAATCAATTTAGAAGTCTATTTGCATAATACAAGGACAGCTCCTTCTTGCCGTAGGCTGATCCAGCTAAGTCACCCCTAATCTCATTACAGCTCACGCTTACCTTCTGATGATCTTGGTAATCCATAAGACCATGTTTGGGTTTTTTTTATATTCAGCCTTAGCTTAATAAGATTATTACTATTTAGTTACACAAAAAGTACAAGTGTACACATTTAATAGTATTGCTACACAGTATAATTAAAATATTAGACTGCAAAGTTATTAAATACATATATTTTAATAAACTTGATTTCTTTTCTTTTAATCACAAATTGCTTCTCTTAATTTATTAAATATAATAAATTTTAATTATTATCCTTATCATAACACCATATCACATATTATACCGCACATGATAATATAATAACACATACTTAAATAAAAATAAAAATTTATTTCAGAAAATTCTTATTTTATTTACTTAAGGAAAAAAAAAATGCGATTCTCTACATTTCCCACACAAAATACACTATATATACATACAGATAAGAAGCATAGAAATAGCACTGGCCTTAAAGCACCATCTGTCCCCTCCTGTGAAAGATAATAAAATAACAAGAAAAAAGGGGAAATAAAAATACTTGCCACTTGCATTAGCGTTGGCGGAATTAAAAGTTGGAAAGAATATGAATCTAATTAATTAGCAAATAAAGTTCAAACTGATTACATTATTTTCTACTCCTATAACAATATTAAAACTAAAAAATTGTCGGTTCACTTTGCTGCGCGTGCTGGACTATATACAAGTCAAGTCAGATATGAAAAACAGTTCAACTCAATTGGACACGGAGCTCCAAAATGATTTTGATAACTGATCAGTTTGTGTTGTATGTGTTGCATGTTAAGGATTGTTGAGGGAGAATTAGGAAGATACCAACACATGTTTGATTTTGAACATTTATGATACTTAATTGTTTTACAAAACTTAAATAAATATTATGTCGTTTTGAATTTATAGTTTACATATTCATGGCTGGCTTCATCAGAGTTGCACAAATTAGGTAGAATCAATGTGAAAGAAAGAGGAGAAAGGAATCGTGGTGGTGTTGTTGAAGTGGTATATTATACGTTCAATAAGTTAAATGATGATGTTATTTATATGTGGACTTCCTAATGATGTCTCTTTGAAACTCTTGTACTTGTGCTTTTTCTTATTTCAAACCTTTTTGACTATTTTTTTTGTTTTGTTTTCTAATTTATTTTTCTTGCACTCACCAGGAGCCACTACAGTGTTAGACCTCAACTGTAAAGTTCTAAGCAAACACACCACAAACTGATGCTAAATTCAGAAATACTACTCATAAAATACGCGGTATATAAAAAAGTCAACCCATCTGGCAATAATTTAAATTTATTGTCTTATTATTTCATGTATTAGTGCCAACTAATCCTTATTCATATACAAAATTAATTTTAAAAATATACATAAACACTTTACATTATACACGTATAAGATGAGATAGAAGATTTGAACTCCAAATCTCTCTTGCCCCGTGATCTCCTTATTGTGAAATAAATAAACAAAATACTTGCTCCGATTAGAAAATATAAAATTAATAATTACTTTTGAAAAATCAATTCAAGACAAGGTTAAATTTAAAAGATTCTTTTGAGTTTTGAAAACAATAAAACTCATAATTAATAATATTTTGTAGATAATTTATAATTATATTAACAAATAATAAATTAATATCACATAATTCTGAAATCAAAGCATATTTCAAAAATTATTATTTTAAATATTAATATTGGTCTTATAATTTTGACTAATTAAGGACGTACACGAAGAAAGAATTAATTCAAGGGAAAATTTAAAAAGAAATGGATATAGTACCTTTTTCATCCTCCTTAACGGATGGTTGAGATTGAAATTTGAAGAAGTGAGAGGTTAGATCTTTTGGAGAGCAGATCCTCTGTCCCCAAATTCTCTGTCTCATTTGTGTCCTCCTACTTACATTTTAACACATGTCCTTTTATTTAATTTTAGAATTATTTAGTGTTAAGTAAGAGATTATGTGTCAAAATTTAAGTAGAAAAATACAAAAAAAACAAAAAATTTGGGAACAGAAAATCTCGATCTTTTGTTGATCTTTTCCAAGAGCAACATGTCACTTTTTTGCAATAATGTGATTAATTATGTAAACGTCTAACACACTACGGTTATAGTCCCTGAACTGAAAAGGGTACCTCGGACTTTAGAAAAGCTCACAAGTCGCTATAAGCATTTTCAATCCTTATTTTATATATATATATATAAAATCCGGATCAGGTCCGAACTCCCGCATTTTAATAAAATTCGAACTTTTTTGTTTTTGTTTTTTTTAATATAGTGTTTTGGGTATGATTTGGATACATATATCAAAATATGTTTATGCGATGCAGCGGTATGTATATACATTTTTTGGTATAGGTATCCAAATCACGCCCAAAACATTATATTATGGAAAAATTTTAATTCCATACTTTTATTTTATTTTTTTTAGTTATTCTACAAAAAAAAAAAATTAATAAATAAAAATTTCAAGGTCCGAATTTTGGACCTGTCCGGGAGTCCGGACAGAATCCATTGTGTGTGTGTGTGTGTGTGTGTGTGTGTATATATATATATATATATATATAATGATTCATTGTATGTATTTGTTATAGAATTTATGAGACAAACACTATTTATATTATCGAAAACAAGAAAGAACTATCAGAATTAGAAACAAAAAATTGACGTCTGCGACGGTAAAAAAAAAATTAGCGTCTGCTACTATTAATTAGTAGGATGCTAAGAATTTGTCTTTACCAATATTAAACCTGGTTAATAAACTCTAAACTCTAGTTAATATACTATAAACATTTATTGATCAATCTAAACCTTTATTCTAATTAGTGTCTACTATATTAATAGTAGTGGATAATATGGTTTTTTTTTACCATCCGCTACTAATAGTAGTGGATGTCAATTTTTCAATTTCTAATCTTGATCGGTCCTTCTCTTTTTTACTAGTATAGATGGTTTATATCCTATAATTATTCATAATAAATACATGTTACTCGAGGAGGTGCTCTTGAATCAATAAATATCGTTTATTCGGGTGTTTATCAGTGATGCTGTACAATCGATTTACGCCCTTTTTTTAAGTCTTTGAATAATTAGGTAATAATCTTCTTTCTGGAAATTAAATGGGTAATGAGGAATTGTCTAGTTAGTGGGGTATTATAATATTGCGACACTCTACTTCACTTCAACTATCCAGCTAATTCAGTCATCCTGATTAGGAAGTAACCCTAGCTAGATATATAATTATATTTAAGAAAGACTCCCCAAGGAAGCTCCTACAAGCCTCATGAGTCATGCATGCTCGCTTTAATAAACCTTTTTCATATATTACTATTTCTTCAATAATATATATATATACATATATATATATATATCCATTGTTTGCCTCTAATTCAGTATTCCAATCAGGAGCCAGTAATGCAACCTCCTATAGGTTATGTAAGACTTCAAATTATTAATAAATAAAATTTATTTTTTTTTATTTATTATTTTGAAATAGTAAGGGTTGATTTGATTAATGTGGATAGTTATGGGTAAAATACGCAAATATTTCGAATAAGCAAGTGGTTATAAAATATTCATTATTATGTTTAATATTCGTTTGGTCGTGGAATATTCGTGATCGTCGGGAATATTCGTATTACATGCAATGGTAGCAGATTTTTTGTGGACCCCATAACGGAAAGAGATTGGATGAAGAAAACGACAAATATAAGTTGTTTATAAATAACGGCGTAGTTATTCTGAGTTATCTTGTTGGAATACCCGGTGGTTAAAACACACTAATACGCGTTGTTGAACAAGAAGACACTGCAGACGCACCAATTATTGATTCTTACGTAAGAAGGCACTACTCAATAATTGTTACGATAATTACTATTCAATATTTTATTTTATTGATTCAATAATTCTTTGCATTGATATTTTATATTACCGTTGTTTCAATAAATTGTCATTACATAGTATTTTTCATTATCTGAGCAATAATTCATATTATCTGAATAATGTTATTGGATAACATTATTGGCGAATGTCTAGAAAGTTGTGACGCCTCTAAAATTAGGTATATCGCCACCCATCTTGGGTCGCCACTTACATGGTACATAAATTCAAATACAACTTACTAATATAAGCGTCAGGTATAATACGATATATAAAAGCGCGAGTTTGAATACAAATATTGTCTACTAGATATTATACAAACTCAAAAGGAGTCCTCATTACTACTATTATCACACTATTTCACGTAATAGTGAGGACTACTAATGCTATCCTCCGGACCATTACTCTGCTCCCCGACTGTCTCAAATTTATGTTCTCATTTCCAAGAGAACAAAGTGAAAGAAAAAGGGTGAGCTCAATCTCACTAGCCCAAGAAGAAATATTATGACTAAGATAATGCGAGAATAATTTATCATTAGCCTTCAACAAAGTGTTAAACCGATAAAATACAATAGACAACAAGTTTAATGCATAGGAATAAGCAATCCATTAAAAGAGTCAAGTAGAGAATAAAGTCTACTATCTTTTAGGTTTTAAAAGGTTTTTCATCATCAAGTATAAATGAGACTCGACTTTAATAAATAATCCACATCATCGAATCACCCCCGCACTACTACCAAGGATATTCATCAAATTATCAATGGTCATGACTATACCGAATCACCCCTCGGTCATAATCATACCAAAAATTATCCATCAACGCATTACAGAGCCACCGAGGACTTTTATCACATCATTTATAACAAGCCATGATTATACCAAATGATCCTCGGTCATAATCATACTAAGTTCATCTATACACGTAGTTCGAAGATAACATAATATAACATGAGGATGATGATGATGACATAATAATTCAATAAAACAAGTTCAAGAATTATTTTATCCGTGAATTATTAACGTCCAAATTGTCAAAATGATACTGCTTTTTGTAAAGTAAAATTCAAGAATGATCGGAAGAATATTTCCATGAAAAGATCTTCGGATGAAGCCTTGAATATCAAGGATATTCCACTAATTTCATGGAGTATAGAAGTCAAAGATTTAACCAATCGAGTATAATAAAGAATGGGATAACAAAAGAAATCACCACGTACGCGGTATTTGCAGATGTATGAAAGTTATTCCAACGATAATAATAATAACGGAACCAGTGTCGTGAAATTCACACCAACAGGATGATCCAATGTAATAATAAATGTTTGAATAATAAACAATGGAACCAGGTCCTGTAAAACACACGAATGAGATATTCCAAATGTAATAATAAATGCGGAATAATAAACAATGGAACCGTGTCCTGTAAAACACACGATGTGATATTCCAAATGTAATAATAAAGAATGGAATAACGTAAGGAGATCACCAAGTATAGGGGATTCCACGTGATACAAAGAGTTATTCCAATGTAATAAATAAGAATGGAATAATATAAGGATTTCACCAAGTATAGGTACGCCGCATATATACAAAGTTATGTATAGGGTATACCACTTTTACAAAAGTTATTCCAATGTAATAATAAGCAATGGAATAACAACAGCTTCTCTTCATGAATTAGAAAGAATAACACTTTACTACGGAGTACAACAAATAATATTCCCTACCTTAGAAGAACCGAATATTGGCAAGGTGAAGTAGCGAATACTTTTCTTCTTTCTCTATAGTTTCTCTCTCTGAGTTTCAAAGTGAATTAAGTGAAAAATAATGAAGCACTAGGCCTCTATTTATAGAAGATTTCTAGCTTAAGACCTACCATGTGAAAATGCAAGTGGCTCGATTTAATGATGATGTGAAAAAAAAGTGGTTCGACACTGTAATGTGAAACGACAAGTGGTTTGGCCGCTGGTAAAGGTAATTACTATTAACGAAGGTAATTACTATTCACAAGGGTAATTACTATTATTGAAGGTAATTACTATTAGCGAAGGTAAATACTATCGACGAAGGTAATTACTATTCACAAAGGTAATTACTATCGACGAAGGTAGTTATTATCGATTTAAGGTAAATACTATCGACGAAGGTAAATACTATTGACGAAGGTAATTACTATTCACAAAGGTAATTACTATTGATGAAGAGACTCTTAGATAATGACATATACGCCCCCCCCATAAAATAATCAAACTTACCACAAACGTCTCATAATGCACTCTTTATATACATTAAGGATTGAATAAATATTACCACAAATTATTTTATTTTTAATCAACACATTTTTAATCTTTCAACAATTATTAATCATTTATAACTTGTCGCTCAATTAATAATATAACATATTATCACGATGATAATCTTGTGACAATAATTGAATCAATAATATAAGAGATATGATGCGCAATTATCAGTGCTGAATAATTGAGCATAAATGAGTGACTTCTCACGTAAGCATCAATAATCAATACCATGTCTTACTACGCAACCACGCCAGATTCATTGTATTTCTACCACCGGTAGTTCAATAGTTTTAACGAATAACACCTCCGTTATTTTTATAAAATATTTTTGTCGTTTTCTCAATCCGACAATAATTACATTGCTAGGGGTCCACCAATGATTGAGCCGTTGTACGAATATTCCCTAACAAAAGAATATTTCCCACCAAACGAATATTTTATAACAACTTGCGATACTTTGCAAAATTTATAAATACTACCCACAACTATAATATTATCTCAAATTCACACCATAATATTAAAAATTATTTCGACAAAATTTAAATCTTTATTGATAAAATATGGGGTCTCACAAAAGTTCTGTCTAAGGAGAGGTTTGGTCACCTAATTGCGCGCCAGTAAGAAGAGATCCTTATTGGAAAGCCCCCTCTTTTACGGAACTACCGGTTGTTAAGATCTTGTGATTACGTAATATTATTTGTGAATAATTAATTATTGATTTATATGATGAGGAAAATATTGATTTTATGTGGATATAGATGGAAAAAATTTTTAAAATGACAATTGTTGAAAATTAATATTTATCTTTTTCGATAAAATAATTCATTTAAATATATTATTTTAATAATATATTAACGGTGATATTTTTATAATGAATGTGGGATATATGAGTATATGAGGATGAAGAGTATTTTGTGGCATTAAATGTTTAACACATATTTTGTGTGTTGGTGGACACAATTATCGATCAAAAATTTGATTATAAACGTAAAATCGTCTGCTTGTGGATTTCGGTTAATTTCTCGCTTGGAATTTGGAAAACTTCCTTCTGCAAAGTTGTAGATAATGGAATTTCCTATGGAAAGTCGCGAGTTTCAAATTTTTCTGATAAAAGGGCTATTTATTATGAATTATTGAAGTTCAAGTTCAAAATAATTAATTTTTGGAAGTTTAAAATATTTTTAATTACAAAAACGTTTTTTATATTGTTGGGACTCATTTAACATGTGTTAGGATTGCTGATTTCAGATGCTAAGTGTAAAGCGTAGAGAATTTGTAATATATATAATATTATTATATTAAATTTTTTTTTAATTGTTTCTAAGCGTTTTCCTATAAATAGGGTGCTTAGGTTAGAATTGAAAATCACACCGTAAATCAAGTTTTCTCTCTATATTATCGAGCGTATTCTTGTGAGTATTTTGAGTATACTTTGAGTATTGCTATACTAGTGCAAGTTCAAGTCAAAGCCTATATCCTCAGTGTTTTAACTAAAGTCTTGTCTTTCGAGGTAAGGAATGTTATTTTATTCGAAAATGATATTATTTCTTCAATGTCATTATAATGAAATATTGGTTGAAATTTTATCAAATTTGGAACTTTTTCATGCTCTGGGTTCTTGTAAGACCCCAAATTTTATAAATAAAGATGAATTTTTCTATAAATATTATTTTTGAATATTATGGAATAAATTTGATATAATGTTATAGTTGTGGGTAATATTTATAAATTTTGCAAAGTATGCAAGTTGTTATAAAATATTCGTTTGGTTCTGGGAATATTCTTTTGTTAGGGAATATTAAATATAATAAACTCAATCATTGGTGGACCCTACAATGTAATTATTATTGCCGGATTGAGAAAACGACAAAAATATTTTATAAAAATAACTACGAGGTGTTACTGTTAAAACTGTTGAACTACCCTTAGTAAAAGCACGATGTCTGCGTGGTTGCATAAGTAGTAGCACACTGTATTGATTATTGATGCTTACGTGAGAAGTCACTCAAATATATCTTTCAATTATCACTACAATAATTCTTTGCATCATATCTCTTATATTATTGATTCAATTATCACACAAAGATTATCATCAGATAATATGTTATAAGTATTAAATCAATAATTGAGACGACAAGTTATAAATGATTAATAGTTGTTGAAAGATTAAATATGTGTTATGATTTGTGGTAAGTTTGATTATTTTTGTATGGGGGGCTCATATGTCATCATCTAAGAGTCTCTTCACGATAGTATTTACCTTCGTCAATAGTAATTACCCTTGTGAATAGTATTTACCCTTCGCTATAAGTAATTACCTTCACAAATAGTAATTACCCTTGTGAATAGTATTTACCTTCGTCGATAGTAATTACCTTCGCCGATAAGTAATTACCTTTGTGAATAGTATTTACCTTCGTCAATAGTATTTACCTTCGTTAATAGTAATTACCTTTACCGACGTCGAACCACTTGTCGCTTCACATTACAAAGCGCCGAACCACTTGTCGTTTCACATTATTAAAAGGCCAAACCGATTCGTCGAGCCACTTGCCTTTTCACACTAAGAAAAGCTAAGCTAGAAATCTTCTATAAATAGAGGCCTAGGGCTTCATTATTTTTCACTTAATTCATTCAAGCTATAGAGAGAAAGTATAGAAAGAATAAGAGAGAAAGAAGAAGAGTATTTTATTCTACACCGCTCGCAGATATTCAATCTCCTACCAAAAGTAAGGGGTGTTATTCTTTCTTATTCATGAAGAGAATTGTTGTTATTCCATTGCTTATTATTCTGCTGGAATAACTCAGATACGCTGGTTTACCCCTATACTTGGTGACAATCTTCTATTATTCTGGCTTGGAACATCCTGTCACATGTGTTTTACACCTGACCGGTTCCGCCTTTTTATTATTCTCGTTGGAACATCCTATCTGTGTGTTTTACACCGGACTGGTTCCGCCTTTTATTATTCTCATTGGAATATCCTATCATGTGTTTTACACCGGATCCGTTCCATCTTTATTATTCATTGGAACATCCCCGGTTGTGAAATTTCACCCGACCGGTTCCGTTATTTATTATTCCGTTGGAATAACTCGTCTGCATGCGATTCATCGCATGCACGGTGATTTCTTTTGTTATTCCATTCTTTATTATACCCAAATGGTTAAAACTTTGACTTCTATACTCCACTTAAATTAGTAGAATATCCTCGATATTTGCGTTTCATCCAAAGATCTTTTCATGGAAATATTCTTCCCGATCATTCTTGAATTTTACTCTACAAAACAAAGATCATGTTGACAATTTGGACGTTAATAATTCCTGGATAAAATAATTCTTGAACTTGTTTTATTGAATTCTTATATCATTGTCATCATCCTCATGTTTATATTTTTTAAAGTCATCCGTACAGGCTTTAGTGCATAGATGGACTTGGTATGATTATGACCGAGAGACTATTCTATTGTAATCATGGCCGTAATGTTACAAATGATGTGGTAAAAATCCTCAATAGCCGTAGTGCATTGATGGACGATTGTTAGCATAATCATGACCATTAATGAATACACAAATATTCTTGGCCCGTAGTGCATGAATAATTGTGGTCGTGATACTAAAGAATATCCTCGGCCGTAGTGCGGGGTGATTCGATGATGTGAAATATTTATTAAAAGTTTGAGTCTCAAATTATATAACGATGATGAAAAACCTTTAAAACCTAAAAGATAGTAGACTTTATTTTCTACTTGACTCTTTTAATGGATTACGATATTCATTGCTAGCTTAAACCGGTTGTCATTGTATTTTATCGGTTTAACATTGTTGAAGACTATTGATAATTTATTACGCATTATCATAGTCATAATATTTCTTCTTGGGCTAGTTGAGCTCACCTTTCTTTCACCGCTCTTCTTGAGAAATGAGAATATAAATTTGGGACGAGTCGGGGAAACGAGTGATGGTCCTGAAGATAGCATTAGTAGTCCTCACTATTCTGTAAAATAGTGTGATAATAATTGTAATGAGGACTCCTTTTTGAGTTTGTATAATATCTAGTAGACGATATTTGTATTTAAACTCACAGTTTATGTATTAAGTTGTATTTAAATTCTGTACCATGTAAGTGGCGACCCAAGATGGGTGATGTATACCTAATTTTGGGGGCGTCACAGTTACTATTCATGAGTTACTATTCACGAGTTACTATTTATGAATACTATTCACGAAGCGTGAATATGTTTTTTGTGAAATTTCTATCTTTTGTGTGTGAGTTACTTATTCACGATACTCTGACTATTTCACGAATCTGACTATTCACCTAAAAAATGAAATTTCTTCTTTTTGTCCAAAATATCTATTCGGATACTAGCTTTGATTATATCCATGTTTTGATCATTCTTGAATTTTACTCCACTTTGATTACTTATGAAGTATTTTTGAACTTGGATTGTTTAAAATACTGAATCCTTAATATTTGTTCTTTTGTTTCACTTTGGATTTGTTTCCTTTAAAATATTTTCATCATCCTCGGTCCTAAATGATGATATTACCGAATATCTTTGGCCCAGTAGTGCAAAGATGAATGATTTCTTGATGAATATCTTTGGCGTAGTGCAAAAGATGAACAGTGTTGAGATGAACATGTAATCGATCGATTAATATCTTTGGCCGTAGTGCAAAGATGAGCAGTGTTTAGATGAACATGACCAAATCGATGAATATCTTTGGCACAGTAGTGCAAAGATGAATATTTGATTCCGATATATATTGATTGATGTTACAGGGATAAAATATCGACGATGAACTTTTAAATTCATATATAGAAGATAGTAGTGTAAGACCCTAACTTATTATTAATGAAATTTAATTTTCTCTATTTATTATTTTGAAATAGTAAGGGTTGATTTGATTAATGTGGATAGTTAGGGGTTAAATACGCAAATATTTCAAAATAAGCAAGTAGTTATAAAATATTCATTGTTGTTTGGGAATATTCGTTTGGTGGTGGAATATTAAATGCTTCGTCGGGAATATTCGTGCAATGCGCTACCGATGCATGTGTGGGCCCATAACGAAAGCGATTGGATGAAGAAAACGACAAATATAAGTTGGTTAAAAATAACTGGCGTAGTTATTACCGTTAAGATCATTGGAATACCCGGTGGTTAAAATACGATGTCTACGGTGGTTGCCAAGATGACACCAGATATTACACTGATGATTGTTGAATTATTGATCCTTACGTATAAAGAAGCACTACTCAATAATTTTCACAGTGAGTTACTGTTCAATATTTTATTTTATTGATTCAATAATTCTTTGCGTTGATATTTTATATTATTGTTGTTCAATAATTGTCATTGCACATTATCTCCATTATCGGATCAATAATTCATATTATTTAAATAATATTATTAGATAGCATTATTGGCAATGTCTAGAAAGTTCTCATCGAGGAGAGGTTTGGTCACCTAATTGCGGCGCCAATGAAGGAGAAATCCTTATCGGAAAGCCCCCTTTCCTCTGAACGGCACCGGTTGTCATAATTGTGATTTTGTAATATTATTTGTGAATAATTAATTATTGATTTATATGATAAGAAAATATTTATTTGATGTGGATATAAATGACGGATTTATTTATTTTATGTGGTTATAATTGAATGATTTAATGTTGAGGTGTTTTATCAGTAATTTTGTTGGAATGGAGGTATTAAAAATCAAATCAGTATTTTTACGATATATTGCGTGAGTTATAATTTTTAATCCGACCGTTGGATCGTTGTAATTTTTGGATATGTTATACATACATAAGTTGAGTATATGTCCACAAATTTTGAACCGTTAAAAATGAACGAATGATTTGTTATGAATTTTAAGAGGTGACTGATTCGGAAATTAGGTTTATAATTGATTTTGGTGAAAAATTCTAGAATTGAGTGGGCCCCACTTGTGGTTGGTGAAGAAATGTGCTGAATTTTATTTCAAATGGCTCCTATTGAACTTCAGGAGTTAAAGGTCCAACTACAGGAATTGTTGGACATCGGTTTCATTCGGCCCTAAGACATCTCCTCGGGGTCTCTGTTTTATTTAGAAAGAAGAAAGACGGGAGAGTATGCGACTTTGTATTGACTATCGGGAATTGAACCATGTCACCATCAAGAATAGGTATCCTCTACCTCGTATTGATGACTTGTTTGACCAATTCGCAAGGGGCACAATTCTTTTCAAAAATCGATCTTCGCTCGGATATCATCAATGAAAGATTAGAATCGAGGATATTCCAAAGACGCCTTGAACTTCGGTATGGGCATTATGAATTCTTAGTCATGTCTTTCGGACTAACTAATGCTCCTATGGCTTTCATGGATATGATGAACCAAGTATTCAAGGAATATTTGGATCGGTTTGTTGTTGTCTTTATTGATGACATCCTTATATATTCCAAAAGTCGTTGAAGATCATGAAAGCACCATTTGAAGTTTGGTACTCCAAAGGCTTCGTGAAAACAAACTATATGCCAAATTGAAGAAATGCGAGTTCGCTTGAGGAAGTAGCATTCCTTGGGCACGTGGTGTCGGAAACATGGAGTATCTGTTGATCCGTGAAGATTGAAGCAATCTGAGTTAGAGCAACCGAAGTCGGTGGTCAAGTCACGTAGCTTTTGGGCTTAATTGGTTATTATCGGAGATTCGTGGAAGGTTTTCTCGAATCGCTACTCCATTAACTCAAATTAACTCGGAAGGATACAAAATTCGTTTGGAGCGAAGAATGCGAGAAAAGTTTCCAAGAGCTTAAGAGGAGACTTATTTCTAAGACTGTTACTAACAATACCATCTGGTTCGGATGGATTTGTTATCTGCCGATCTTGAGCAAAGGGTTAGGATGTGTTCTCATGCAACGTGGAAAGTCATAGCCTATGCCTCGCGACAACTTAAAGAGTATGAGAGGAATTATCCTACTCATGATCTAGAGTTAGCGGCCCGATCGTTTTCATTAAAGATATGGAGGCACTATCTATATGGGGAGAAAGTGGAGATATATTGCACCATAAAAGCCTTAAATATTTCTTCACTCAAAAGAACTCAACATCGCGGCGGTGACGTTGGCTCGAACTATTGAAAGACTACGACCACACTATTCATTACCATCTTGGAAAAGCGAACGTGGTAATAGGCGTAGCGTTGAGTAGAAAGATCATATCTTGAGGAGCAAGTGCGATGATGTCAAGTATACACATAGAGCCAACTTTAATAGAAAAAGTTAAGGTTGCTCAAGCCACCGAATATCGGGTGATCGTATGAAGAAGAAAGTACAAGAAGGAGCTATTAGGGCGAGAATTGATGAAGAAGGAATACTTGAGTCCACTCTAGACTTTGTGTTCCTAACGACTCTGATTTGAAGTACAAGATTATGATGGAGGCACACAATACACCATTTGCAATTCATCCTGGAAGTACTAAAATGCCATATTCGTTAGGTTTGAGACATATTGAAGCTAGGATAGATTGTAGCCAGTAACATTAGGGACTGAAATTAACTTTTAACCTATTTTGAGCTCTTTAAACAATCACCACATATGTAAATTACCAGCTCTTTGTTAGGTTTTGAATAAAATAAATGGATAAATTTCTAGCCATTAATTAGCATCTGGTCGGTAATGATCATAGTATACTTCCCGTGCTTTATATTGTTGAAATATTATGGAGGAGTTTGTCACAAGTCATTTAAAATGATCATCTTAAATATCTAATAATTAAGCTAATCATCTTTATATATAGATAGTGTTTGTTAATCTTACATTTCCGATAATCATATATCTGGTAAAAGGTCCAAATTCCCAATAACCAGGTGACTAAAAAATAGGTGGTAATTTGAGACTATCACATAGTGTCATCTTGAAATTTTATTTAGACAAAAATATTCTTTATATTTATAATTGGGACATAAATATTACATTTTTTTACGACATGATTAGTTTAACTAAAATAACTCATTGTCCATATAACGCCTCTACGTTATTGTTTGTTATTTATTATTGACGACATACTTGAAAATTTTATGCTTAATAAATAATAATTAAATAAATCACGAATTGTTATTTTATAAACATATTAAATTTTTTAATACGATTTATTAAGTAATACAAAATTAATTAGGTCGATAGTATTTTGATAATTGTTGATTACATTTGACTACAAGGATATTTTAGTAATAAATCAATACTGTATTAGAAAAAATATACCCAATAATTTTGAATTGATCATATCAAACTCATAATAACAATTACCGATAATCACATTTTTTACCAAACAAAATTGATACAATATTAGTACTATTTTCTAATACTAATAATTATATTTAGATGAACATTCATCATTACCTATAAGAAACACTCTTATAGCATAGGTAAATAAATTTCCCAGAATTGAAGGTGATTTATGTTTGACAAGCTATAAGATACGTACGGGGGCGTCCGGTGCATTTGTATCAGACTAACGTCCGGTTCACTGTATTTTTTTATTTTTATTTTTTTTTAACTACAATTATGAAAAAAAAAAAAATTATAATAGAACAAGTTTGAAAAAAAAACGGATGCCCCCTACTCCCCCCTCCCCCCTCACTTAGATACAGGCATAAAGAGACATAATTCAAATATAGGCACCAGATAGCGTGTTCCCATAAACAACAACATCCTGCGCTGCCAAAAACAACATCAAAATCATACATGGAGATATATTGTTTTCAGGGAAAATATTGAGACCCAAAATATCCATTAATGATATGTGTCTTTTGCCATGCATGCATATAACCACCAACTTTTTCTCAAATATATTTGGAATTGAAATTAATTAACAGGATAAAAAAGTTTGAGAATATATATATTCTATTGTTATTAATAAAATAGGGTGCAAAAACCATAGCATAAATTGTTAAAAGTATATTTGTCTAAATAAAATAAAGATAATACTATATATATCAACTGTTAGGGAGTCAAATATTATTTATAGTAATATTTTTGAGACTTCATTACTTAAGTAATTGTTGTATGATAGTCTCATTTTTATTAGTTATAAAAATCTATAAGCAATTATAAAAAAAAACGCAAGAATTATAAAAAATCTTAAAGCAATTGCTAAATTTGTGAATTATAAAAAAAATACAACATCAAATTTTCTCTAAATTAGATCAAGCCTTTAGACGAGAAATGGAGAGACAGAGTATTGTAGTGACCAAGGTAGTATATAGTATTAACTTTAAAAAATTTAATAATATCTCTATTTCAAAATTAGCTAGATATATATTTTGACTTTTTAAAGTTAATTTGTGAAATTTATAAAATAATTATTTTATTTTAAAATATTAAAATAATTAATTTACTTAGCTACACATGAATTTGTAGCAGTTATATAATGTAACTCATTGGTATAAAACTTATCAATGAACTGTAATAAACGGCTTGAAATTATAAACCGACAATATCTTAATCTCATATGCGATATTTCATGGTGTAGATTTAAAATTATTTTTCTCTCTTTCAGAAGGTTAGTCATATATATAATAAAGACATAATTCATTCGTCCCTTAATATAAGTCGTTTTAAAAAAAAAAAAAAATTAAGTAAGCATTAATTTAATTTCCAATATTACCCCAAGTAGTATTAAATATAATTTTAATTCTCTCACTATTCTTTGTCAAAAATAACACTTTTTTTAATACAAAAAGACAATATAGACAATAAATATTATATTTGATGATATATAATTATTTACTTAATATTTGTGCTTGAACTTTAAAACAACTTAGATTAAAAGATGGAGGGAGTATATCGAATTCTTTAGAAGTATAATTTTTTTCTTTGTAACTTTTAGAACTAAATTTAATTTTGTTTGTAGTCTTTTGATAGTTAATAAAGTTTGCTATTAAAACATGAATTCGTCATAAAACATGTGACAAATCAAGAGTTTATTTATCTCCATACTTTCATAGTAATTAAGATGCATGGTTAATATATATGCAGTCCTAACAATATATATTCCTGACCTATTGCATGTTACATAACGCAACTATAGCTTTGACTTTTCTTCTTTTTTTAGAAATTAATGCTGATAATCAATAATTAAGCTAAATCAATGATTGCTGTTATAAATTCATTGAATACTAATATGAATATTGATATCAAATTTTATTTTTTGAATATAAATAAATATATTCTAAACAAAAACATATCGAAGTTAATTAATATATTTTTGCAACTCAGTCATGAATATATTCTAATCAAAAACATATTTAATTAATATCGAAGTTAGGTGAAGTAGATACGCATCAGTGCCTAATAAGCCCAATAAGATAAAAAGAAAATTAAAATAAAACTCCATTATCGATCATAGTGGCAGCCATTAATTGTCGTGTTTTAAAAATGCTTTAACTTTCTTTTCGATGACTCTTCCAATGGTAAGCGCTGTTCGACACGTGTCATACCAGAGTGCACGAGCCTTAATACTTTAGAGCAACTAGATTGGATGAGACAAGTTCAGACCGATGGTTGGGATGAAACTTTTCAATAAATAAAAGTTTAATCCTACATTAAAAATTTTGAAGTGAAATGGTGACTAATTTATAAAATTATTGTTAATTGTACTTTCTTGTTTATAAAATAAAATTGTTAATTGTTAATTGTACATTAATTCTTGTTTATAATTTTATAATTATACAGCAACCTCATCACACACACACATAGAGAGAGAGAGAGAAAGAATAATAGATGTTGACCTGATTTTCTTCAAGATAAATCACACACGCGACTTTATATTATATCTGTCCCATAATATATGACGCTTTAGATTATTTTATTTTTTTTAAATTATTTAACGTTTTATATAATTTATGAGAATTAGTCACAATTTTTTCAGAATTACTCCTTACTACTAAAAAAATGGTTATTTGTGATGGCCAAAATCCATCACAAAAAGTAGGAAAACCATCACGAAAGGTTTACGTGATAGCTTTAAAGCATCACAATAAATTAAATCTTGTATACTTACATCATGAAAGGTTTTACGTGATGATTTTGGCAATCACACAAACGCTTAAGGCTTTTGTGATGATTAATACAATCACATTAACACATAATCTATTGTGATTGTCAAAGTTATCACAAAAAAAAAATAAGACTTTAGGGATCAAATATAAGAACGTGAATCACTATTTACATATAATTTATTTCACTGTATTTATTGTATCAAATTATACTTGTAGGATTCAAACCCTCTCCCATTTGTAAACTAAATAACGAGTATTACCACTACACCAAAGTCCAGATCATGATTACAATTTTAAAACAAAATATGAAAAGAAATATGTGAGTTGACTCATTAAACAAAATTATTTCCACATAAGATTTGGTGATTGCAATGGCAGTCAGAAATACTTTATAATGATGATAAAATTAGTCATCACTAAAAGCTATCATATATTTTATTGTTTTGTGATGGCTTAAAAATTTCATCACAAAATACCTTCTTTTTGTAATTGCAAATAAAAGTCGTCACAAAAATCTATCTTTTTTAATGATTGTCACGACTGTCATAAAATAATGTTTTAATTATTTCTTATATTAAAATATTAGTGATAGCTTAAATGCAATCACGAAAAGGGTATATCTATAAGTGATGACTTAATGCGCCACAAATAAAATTTATTTTACATGAAAAAATTGGTGTGATTGACATGACCATCAAAATTATAATACATTGATGGCAAGATTAATCATTACTAAGAGCCATCATATATACTATTATTTTGTGATTGCTTAAAAAGTTCATCACAAATTACTATCTTTTGTGATTGTTTTTAAAAACTGTCACAAAATTTCGTCATGTATTCTTGTTTTTCTAGTAGTGTTGGAAAATATTATGGATGAGAGAGAGAGTATGAGATAAGTATATGGTAAAGGGCATTATAGAAAATTAATACTATATTTAATGTTATACTCCCTCCATTCCTAAAAGATTGTCGTTTAAGAAGGTAAAGTTTGTTTTAAAAAGTTTGTCGTTTATAACTTTCGAAGAGAATAAATTATTTACTTTCCTATATTACCCTTACCTTCTCTCATTGTCCCAAAAAATTTTCTCCTTTGTATTAATAGTTTTCAATTTTCCATAAAGGGATAGTGATAGAATTTCAAATAAATTTTACTTGGTAAATGATACTTTCTTAATCCTTGTGCAAAAACCTTTAACGACAATCTTTTAGGAACAGAAATAGTACAATTATTTTTTTAATTTTTGTGCACAACTCTAAAACGTTAGATATATATTATAAGATGGAGAGAGTAACTTTTATTTGATTACCCGATGTAGAATTTGTAATGCTTTTGTGGCTTTTATCCTAGTTCAGTTCCACCAGAAATTTTGGTTCCCCTGATGGAAGACCTAATTAAGAAATGTCAAACAAATAATTTTTATAAGAGAATTAATATTTCTCATATAATTCTTCTTACATGAATAGTGAATGAATTATATATTCATATGAATTAGACTTGTGTTAAATATTAATTTTTTTTTTGTAAATATGTTATTCTCACTAGTTTCAGTTATATATTATTTTTCACAATTAAGTCTACTTAGGTATTAATTAATTTTTTATTTGAGGTGTTTTTGTTGTGACTTGTGGTAGCATCCCTTGAACCCTAGACATAGCTTTAAGGGTGTTTTGGGACCAAGGAATTGTATATATTCATGAATATTAGTAATAAGAGCCTCTATTAGAAAATTTGTCATTGGATCAACTTTTACATGATAGCAATTAATTATTATTATATTTTTTAATTCTTATGTGACTTAATTTGTCAATATTATAAAATTACTCATTTCGTCCAACTAAAACAAACTTTGCAGTATTGATAATTACTTTAATACTTTCATATTAATTAAGGTTTGTAGAAAATACACCTAATCATGTATTGTAATTTTAAACAATAATTATCCCTTGTGAAAATTTTTAGTGGTAAAATTTTGATTTTTTTTTTTTTTCTGTGAAAATATATCCTTAACATACATAGAAAAAAAAGTAAAAATAGAATTCAAATCAAACAATACTCCTGAGTAATACTAAGATACATCTTATTTGTTTGGTTTATAAAATTATTAAAGTCTAACATTATATATAGATATCAAGTATATTAGGCATATTTTCCAAGGTATTCGATATGTGCAAGTGAAATAAGAATGAAAGACAATAACAAATGAAAGAAGAGTGTTCAATTAGTTTCAAGGATAATATAACTCGCTTTGATAGCATGCATGTTATATTTATAAAATGAGCACAAGTTTAGCATATAAAGATATGAAACTCTCTAATTAACTCAAAATCAACTAGTAATTTAAAGAGTTGGCACGAGTCATTATATACTAAACGATAAAACTAACTATTAGCCCACTGTCATGTTTTGTTTAATAACCCACTAAATTTTAATTTATGATTTATGAAACTGTCTCATTGGGAGTAATTAAAATTGTTCAATAAAGTCATTCTGTCAAATTGAGCTTTGTTTTTCTCTCAAGTGAGGAAGATCGACAGATATAGAGTGGTTTGTACGTAAAAAAAACTTTGATGTAAAAGTGAGAGATCATGTTAACCGTTTTGTTGTAGGTTTGTGAGCCACAATCTCAACCAATTTTGGTCAGTACTTGTGAATAAATGGTTGTAGTTTAAAGAGAAAGTGAACCACGTGCGTGCGCCTTGACATAAACCAGTCGTAGTCCGCGCGCACCATCAAATGTTTAATTGGAAGTTTCATAATCCTTTTTGGGATTTAATATATTAATTATTGATCAGGAAAATAAATAAATAGACGAATGATATAATTATCTATATGACTATATTGCCTTGCCTTGTTTATATATATATATATATATATATATATATATATATATATATATATAGTGACAGACTTTAGTGGTGAAGTAAGACAAAATGACTTTGTTGTATATGCATGTATTGTTTTCTATATATATAATTAATATAGTGGACATGAAAAAACACAACTTAATTAATTGTTCTAAATTGATTAACCCATTTTATTTATTTATATTCTTAATTTATTTGTGGTGTTTAATTACAATAAATATCACTATGCCTATATATACACACGTACGACTGGGCCTTATGGAACCAGAAAAAACCTTTTTCTAAATTTCTGGGTTTTTAATTATTTCTTCTGTTTAAAGATATACGTGCCAAAAGCCCAATTCTAATTGGAAAGTCCAGTACCAATACGGATAGAGAAGTTTTATATGATGCAATTGAGCTCAAATATTTTATTAACTTTTTTATTAGGGACAATTATATTTTCTATTACATTTTAAAAAATAATAAAAAGTGTACAAACAAAATAATTACAAAAAAAGTGCATATGCAATATTTAATTACAAAAAAGAGTGCAATCTTATCCCTTTTATTTAGTTGAGTGATTTAATGAGTTATTAATTATGGTCATGTTTGTAGGGATTTAAATTTTATCTTTCTCTCATCAACCTCCATTCGGTCGTCGCCTTCTTCCTCCTCTGCCCTTGATCATGATCTTGTTCCTCACCTTCAACCATTGCTCCACCGTGCCCCCCACCCTCACCCCCTGCCACTACTCCTCTGCTTGCCCCCCCCCCATTCCCCTCCCTTCCTCCCATCCAGGCTCCAGCCACCCCTCTCCTTCCTTTCCTCCTCCTCCCTCTCCTCCCCACCCCACCCCCCCCCCCCCCACCTCCATCGACCTCCCACCGCCATCCCTCTCCTCTCTCCCCTTTCTCCACCCCACCCCAACCCACCCCACCCCCTCCCTCCCTCCCTCCCCCTCCCTCCCCTCCTCCTCCCTCCCCTTTCTCCTCCTCCCCAGATCCCGATTCAAGATGGTAGTCGGTGGAGACCCCAGTCACTAGCCATGATGGAGCCCCTCTACCACCCAGTTGCTTCCCCTTCACCACCGATCCGTTTCTCCAACTCTACCCTGTAATCAAACCTTAATATGTTGGTAACCAAATAGGCATACTAAGGTAACCAAACCTTAGTTCCTTCCGATAAGGTAACCAAATTTTATGCAGTTGGTTACTAAACCTTCCGATAAGGTAACCAATTTAGTTTATTAGGTTACTAATTTATTTTAGATGTGATGCGATTTGGTAACCAAATTTCATATAGTTGGTTACCAAACCATTTGATAAGGTAACCAATTCGGTTTTATTTGATTACCAATTTTATTTTAAATGTGATGCGATTCTTAGTCAAAATTAGTATAAAGGTAACCATTTCAATTTTGTGGGTAACCAAATCGTCAAAAGAAATTGAGAATAAGAACTCCGTGGCCAATGGCAATGATGATATGTAAGCGACGTGCGTGATGGCGAGAGAGAGGAGGATGATGAACATTAGCTCCTTCATAATTTTTTATTTTAATTTTCTCATTTTGATTTGAATTTTGAAACATGGATTTGAAATTGTTGTTAGAGACAAGATTTGAATTTGAATTTGAATTATTAGTTATCCTTGATTTTAGGTTTCCTTATTAATGTGAATTGTACTATTTTTGTAATAATTATATTCTTTTTGTAATTATTTAGTTGATGCACTTTTCTTGTAATTACTTTCTATTTGTTGTATACTTATGTAAAGGACCCTTTTTATTATCATATCTAAATTTCATATTCTGTAATTTATATTACATTTTAAAATCAATTAATGTTATTTAAGCTATAATAACGTTCTTGCAAGCAAACTCCCCATCAATAAGCAATTTTTTTTTTGTCAATTAGCAGAAACATATCCATTAGTAATATAAAATACTCCTACATATTAATTTTGTATTTTTTATGTTGAGTTTTGATATAAAAAATTCAGCTGACGAGACACATGCATACATGAGATAAGTAGAAATTAAGAAAGATTCTACTTTAATTTATTTATCTTTATGGCATATAATTTTATGTTGATTATAATTTAACTTTGCTAAATATTTGTGTGTGTATATATATATATATATATATATATATATATCATTTTTTTTTTCTTTTAATACTAATATTAGTATACAGTTTTCAGTTTTCCGTGCTTCGCGCGGTTTAGACTAGTTTTATTTTATAGTTTGCTGCTTCCTTTTATCTGACAGGAAAAGAAATTCCCCCACCCCCAAAAACAAAAGCACTAAACAGAGTTCTTCGTCTCATCAGTCCTAGGGTTTTGATCACTCGATTGTTGAAGAAAAAGGGATGGAGAGCAGCTAGCGTATTATCTGCCATGGATCAGCAGGTTAAGGTTTAACTTTTGTTGGCCAGACCGCCAATACTGTCGACAATTCTTTCTTACATATATATATCCCTAGTAAAAATATATAATAATCGTGTATAACATTGAATAAATCATTGTGGGCACTTGTCGTATTGAGTTGTAGTTAAATATTGATTAGCTGATTTGTAAATGTATGAAATTTTTGAATGTTTTTATCTGATTGATTTGCACTTCTCTTATTGAGTTGTAGTTAATGTATGACTTGCACAGATCATTAGAATCAATATCTGAATGTTTTTAATTATTAAAATACAAGGGGGGGCATTAAAACCATATTATGACACTTCTAAACATACCCATTGCCCCATGCATAGCCCCATCTTATCTTTATCCATATGTACATAATATACGGATGCATGCATGGTATATTATTTAATATGCATATTATGAATTAATTTCCCAAGCAAAATATGTAGGCAGTAGGACAATCACAAGAACTTAATTTATCTTGGTAACAAATTGAGATAGATCGAGACTACGATCGATGTTATGTAGAATCATCTTTTGATTATCGATCGCTTAACAAATTAAATAAGTTGTTTAGAGGAAAAAGAAGAGGGAGGGAGGGAGGGAGGGAGCTTCACCTGTATGTATGTATATTAGCCATATTCAACTTAACCAAACACAGGTATTGGATAGGGATTCCGGATTTTATTGAAAGGCTCATAATTTGAGAAGAGAAGCATCTGAAAACTGGTGGTCCTCATAGGTCGGTCAGCCGTAACGTGAGAGAGAGAGAGAGAGAGAGAGAGAGAGAGAGAGAGTGTGTAAATAATTTTATGAATCGATCGTCATATATTAATTGTACAGCCTCAGCTGCCAGCTAACTTCTGTATTTCGTTGTGTCCCTCCATCCCAAATAAAAGTTACATACATTTCAAAAAATAAAATAAATAAAAACCATGCATTTTAATATATGTTTATTTATCACTATTCACTCAACATGAGTAGTGATATTATGAATTACAAAATATCGTTTATATCTAAAAAATATATATGTTTTATCAATTTGTCCCAAATACAGGATACTTTTTCATCTTCTGAGTTTAAAAACTAGAGATAAAATTTTCTTTTAGCTTGTTCTAAAATTATATATTACCAAGTAATTGAGCATTTTCCTCTCACCTCACATCTACTAGGTATGTTTAGAAATATTAGGGATGTTTGAATATATATATATATATATATATATATATATATTTATATCTTGTCGTCGTGCATCTCTAATGTTGGAAGAAGAAAAGAAATACTGTAGATACATCGGAACATAAGAATCAAATCATACAATATTGATGGGGTGATATAAAGTGGAAATTGATATTTTTACATGATTTTTTGATAATTTTATGTGAAAGTCGTCGTTATAAATTTTATAACGACGATTTTAACAGTCGTTATATATAACAAATCGCTATATATCTATAATGATACTTTTTATATAAAAATATCAAAAAATAATGTAGATCATTAGTTTTCATTAATGTAAATAAATCAACTTGTACAGTACAATTCAGCTAACGAAATTCAAGTTCATAATATTGCAGTGTTACAGGGTGGATGATTCAATTACTCAACACCATCTGACAAGCTATAGTACTACGTACTCTGATTCTGATTCTGATTCACGTGGGTAAGTTAATAAAATTGCAGTGGGAATTTTTTATTTTTTTTTAATATATTCGACTGAAATTTATCCAAAACTTTATGCACACAAATTTTACGAATTTTTTTTTTCTCATTAAGTGCAGTGGCACTGTTGTATACGTGTAACTTCCCTAATGCTAATACTACTAATTTATTAAGAATTCGAATATCTTTTTCTTTTGTTTACCGAGTCACCAAACAGAACATTTGGCAAAATGACATTCTTGTCTTTCAGCTATTGGTATTTGGAATCTTTGCTTCCATCCTCACGGAGGCAGGAAGGCAGGCATATGCTCTCTCTCATTCAAAATTAAAAATATATTTTAATTTTTTATAATTAATTTATAATATTTTAAAATTTAAAATTGATATAATATAAGTAATGACGTGATCTTATGTAAGATATATTCTTGGTCAAATTCTAAGTCTGAATCGAATTAAATTCATCTAAATAAGACTTTAAATTATTAGCCCAATAATATCTTTTTAAGTTATCTTAAAGTTCACCAAAAAATAATAATTAAATGTACTATTATTAATAACTTAATTTCTTATATATAAGTAAATTTTATCTATATCTTTCAATGTATATTCGGTAAAAAATAGATAACTTTATTCAGTATATTCACACTACATACGTACGTACCAATACCGTGCATATAAATATTAAAGGAGCTAAACTTGATCAGCCCACATATAAATCCTTCTTTTCTTTTTGTAATAAAGTTTGGATTGCCAATATCACCGTCCATAATTTTTTTAGTATATCACAGATTCACAGTACGCACTTTGATCCAGTGTGACAAAGCTACAGCTAGCTATTCTAACAATAATTTTTTTCCTTATAAAACCCACAAATCTTATTTATTTTATTTTCATGTTGTGTAACTTTATTAAAGTGTCAATAAAATCATTATTTCCCCCTTTTAGTTAAGTTTTGTTTATGTAATTAATTACTAATGCATTTTAAACTGAACAAATTGAAAAAAGTGTGATGACTAGTAGTAGTAGTAGTACGTAAGTGCATACATAGTACAAAGAAGGATGACTATTATGGTCGATTACCCTTCTTGAACATTTTTAAAGAATAGTAGGTATTAGGTAATTAATTAGGAAAACGTTTAGTCCATTAATTCTGATGGCTATAATTGCAAGTATAAAAGTATCGATCATATTACATAAGATTAGAGATTGTAAACGAGTCGAACATATTAAGAGTAACTTAGAGAGTTACTTGAATTCGAAAAGTAAATTTTTTACTCAAATTCTACTTGGGTTCAAATTGTATTTTAAAAAATTTCACTCAAATTCGACCCCGGATCGAATTATATTCAAACTACTTCCGAACATCGAATTCAAGCTCGAATTTGAGTCTCCATATTGTAAGCAGCTTTATAATATTATGAACTTATTATTTTACTTTGAAATTAGAAAATATATTTACAATTATTTACACTTTACAAATAAAAAATAAAAATAAAATTCAAATTAAACAAATTATAATTATTTATTCTAATTTTATTAAATTGTGCATATATTATAAGAGAATGTATCAAATATCTATTTGAATATATATTAATTATGTATCAAATCATGATTAAGAATTTAAATAATTTGAATCATGAACGAATCGAGTATAATCTATCATGCTCTGATTCTACTCGTATTTTAATTCGAACTATTTTTTGTGTTAATTCCAATTACATATTCAATTTGTTTTCCGGTAACCAACTAAAACCCTTACTTATTTGATTGTAAATTTATGAAAATTTTATTATTAAAAAATTCAATGAGTGGTCCAATAATATTAATTAACTCATTTTTGTAGTGTAGTTAATTGAATTTTTCATTTTTTGTTTTAGAATCATGAAAAAATCACATACTATTGATTCATTTTTTAATAGAAAACAATCAAATCATGTTGACAAATCTCTGCTTACTTCTAAGCCTAATGTTTAAACATCTCTCCCTATCCCTGAACAAGAACAACATTTTCTAAAATCACCAAGAATTGAAAGTAAAAAATAAGATATTAATTATTTAGAGTGTGATCCTGAAAAATGTATTAAAATATAGAAATGTCGTGGTGATCTACTTGATAAAATTCAACAAACTTACATTAATTACAATCTATATTAATGTATTCTTCTCTATTACCTTTTTTTAAATAAATATTATATTGTTAAAAAAATTATTCAACCCCAAATCAAATCTTAACTTTGTCCTGTTAGCATGAGAAATATTTGGTGGCATTGGGTGTTGTGTATATACGACAGAAATTATGGCCAAAAGTGAGAGACAGATCATAATATATTTTTGGGAATTGATTAGTATAAAGTTTATTTTTAGATAATTAAATTGATCAAATAATTAATAAAGTATTAATACGCAAGTGAAATTTTATATATATCGAATATTGGCTAATTAATCAATTTATCATAAAATAAACTTCTTCTTAAACGGATTCATATAATTTTGATCATGCATGTACCCGTTAATCAACATTTTACAAAAGCAAAAAGCAAAAGCTCCCATAAATAAATTAAAAAAGCTTGCTAGCATGCACCAATAGCGCGCATTGAGTAGTCATGACTTGTGACAGACATCTTTTTCAGTATTTAATTTTTTTAATAAAAAATAATTCAAATAAAAATTAAAAGATGTCGGTAACATATATCCATTGGGAAAAGAAAATAAAAAAAAATTGGCTATATAAAGACCTAGGTACCAAGCAAAGCATCCTCAGAGTTGCAGCCTCTAGTAGTACTATATTTATCACTCATTTTCCAACTCCCTCAGTTGTCCTCTCTAAAAAATGGGTGTTTTAATGCGTTTGTTTACCACTATTTTCGTGGTGCTGATGCTTCTCATGGTCACTGGTAACTTCTCTTTACTTTTGTTTTTGACGCTTAATTGATTCTCAATTAATTAGTTTGTGAATATTGAACTGAAATGGTGTAGTATATATATATCTGGAAATGGTTTAAAAAAAAGATCGAATAAAAGCGGATCGAAAAGCGAATCCAAAGGAAAAAACACGCGCGTGGGTGGGTTGAACCATAAAAAGCATGCAGATTCAACCCGACCATGTTTTTTTTTGTTAGTCAGATCTTTTCTATCCGTTATTTGATCCGTTGAAGATCTTAAAAGATATATATATATATATATATATATATATATATATATATATATATATATAGTTAATTATTAATGTTTATTTTACAGAATACTTAATGTATGTATAATATATGTAGGGTTGGAGCCGGCAGAGGGAAGGACGTGCGAGTCACAGAGCCACAAGTTCAAGGGGACATGCGCGAGCGGGACCAACTGTGCTAATGTTTGCAAGACGGAGGGCTTTCCCGGCGGCAAATGCAGGGTTTTCCGTCGCCGTTGCTTCTGCACCACACATTGTTAACTAAGAACAATATCTTAATTAATTTCTATCTATCTTTCCTTTGCTTTTCTTTTAATTATCGTAATTCTGCATGGGGTTGTACGTATGTGTGTGCAAATAACTGTGACCGTATCCTTTGACCACAGTACTACTGAATGTTTCTATTTTCTCGGCAGCCTGTAGTAAAAAATTAAGTAATTGTTTGGTGTACGTCTATCTTAATTATGTAATGTGCGTGAGATCTTGCTTTTCTTCAAAAATTGATAATAATTAACTTCGTCTTCATATCTCCCTCTCTCTCTCTCTCTCTCTCTCTCTCTCTCTCTCTA
The DNA here is from genome assembly GCA_020205615.1 of Panax quinquefolius. Lineage (NCBI taxonomy): Eukaryota > Viridiplantae > Streptophyta > Magnoliopsida > Apiales > Araliaceae > Panax > Panax quinquefolius. The sequence goes on along the minus strand of CM035173.1, from coordinate 11,160,852 downwards.
TATATATATATATATATATATATATATATATAGATCATTCATAGTTAAAGATTATCCTTACAATTTACTCTGCACTTTAATATAGGGATCTAGCAAAACTAAACTGTTAAGTGCAAAAGTGACTAAAATGTCCTCAAGAAATCTAATAGCATTTTTACAATATTTCTCATACGTACGGATGATAGATCCACTTAAAATAAAAATTCAAGAGAGAAACATGAATACCACTTGAACACTTCATTGAATTATGATCACATGCACACTAAAAGTTTTTACAAAGTGAGTTTAGATCTGGTAAAAAAAAAAATTAAAGAACGAAGAGATTGAACAATGGAGTAGATCTATTGAAATCATGGACATTTATAAATTCTTAACTTTTGTATTAATTTCAGTTACAAACTTTGGTCCGATAATGAAAATCAAGAGCTCGTTTTCTTCGATTCACGTCAATCCCTTTCACTTCAATCGCTCTCTCTCTCTCTCTCTCTTCAAATTTCAACAAAACCTTCGATCTCTTCTTCGTCAAATTTCAACAAAACCTTCAACAATCAGTTTCCCCAGACCTAGATGCACAAATAGTTTCTTTGGCTTCTCCGCCGACGGTGGTGCAGAGAATGGGGGTGGTGGATGAGAACGGTGTAATGACGGATGAATTTGAAGTAGGTGAATTTGATCTGGATGTAGTGGAGAATTAGGGAAGTGAGAACTAGACTGAGATCGTGGGAGATAAAGTGGTTTAAGTGGATTTACCATCCACACAACTAAAGTGCAGAGGGTATATATTTGGGTCAAGTTTTTTTATCATTTGACACGTTCACATAATTAAACTACCGAGCTAAAGATATTTTGGTCATTTTTGCAATCTGCACTTTAGTTATGCGGGCTCCCTCTATATATTAAAGTGTGGATAGCGTATTATTTTCATCGTTTGAACTAGGAATGAACGATCACGATTTGTTTTAAAAATAATTTTAATTAAATTTATAATATTGACTATATATATATATATATATATATATATGAAATTCATGGCAATCAGTTATTATGGTCACTATTTCAACAACTAACTTTCATCAGTTGATAATAGGGCCCCACCTGGTCAAATACAATTGTATATGGGTCCTACTTTGTTAGATTTTATATAAAAAATGGAATTTATTTTTTAAAAATATATCAACTGCTACATGATGTAGCGACTTGACCTTTAATTTTTTGTTTTCATGTTCAAACAGAATGTAAATGGGTAACACTTTATCAGATTTTTTTTTTAAAATAATTTTTTTTTAAAAAAAATATACCAACCGCTGCATGTTGAAACGACTTGGCTTTATTTTATTTTTTTCATGTTCAACCATGTGTAAATGAAGCTCACTTTATCAGATTTTATAAAAAAAGGATTTTTTAAATATATCAACCACTACATGTTGTAGCGGCTTGGCTTTAAAATTTAGTTTTTTCATGTTCAAACATGTGTAAATGAGTTTCACTTTATCATATTTTATTAAAAAAATGGAATTTTATTTTTTAAAATATACTAACCGCTATATGCTATAGCGGCTTGGAGTTATATATATATATATATATATATATATATATATATATATATATATTCATGCATGGTGCCTCGGGAATGAACTGGTTGGATTTTGAGCCACTAGACCGCTACATGTTGTAGCGGGTGTTTTACTTTTTGTAAATGAGTAACACTTTATCAAATTTTATAAAAAAAAAGGGATTAATATTGTGGGCAAGGAAATCGTACCTTGCTAGGGTTAGGGTTTCGTGTTGGCTGAGGAGGAGAGAAATCCACAAAGAGCATGAAATTGATTGGTTGATTGAAGAGGGAGAAACGACAATGGGGCGATTACTTGAACGTCGCGTGGCGAACCCCCGAGAATCCGGAGGCAGTGTTAGGAGTAGCGAGGATTCAAGAGCCTTCTTGATCCTTGAGTTGAGAGAATGTTCAAACCCTTTAGTCTTTTAGGTGGAATCTCGGCCTTTAAGTCACCAAAAGGGTCCTTTGATCTTTTAAGAGTCCAAGTCTTGAGTTTGAAGAGAAGTCCCCTTCCAAATGGAATGGAAGGGGTATTTATAGGATTTTCTGGAAAGTAGTCATGTACAAGGCACATGCCTTCAGGGAAATTCCAGAAATACCCTTTAGTCATTAGAATAATGCCCATATTACTCTGTCCTTCTAGCCACCAATCCAATCCCTCAATCAATTCCCAAAACGAGCCGCCTCCACGAATCTTCTGTCTTGGGACACATGGAGGCTTCTCCCGGGTCTAGCACATTTATTTCTGACTTTTTTGTCTTCATTCCATTAGGTTATACGAACCCTAATTTGCACATTTAATGAGGTCGTGGAACCCTAATTGCGCATTTAATTCAATTAGGTTTTGTGAACCCTAATTTTACACTTGGGCCCACATTTGCCCCCTGCGCGAGAGTCGCATTTCCAAATAGACAATCATGCAAAAAAAACTGCAAGCCTTTGAACGATTTTGCGGGACTTCACTTTACGGGTTTTGAAGACAATGGTCCTAGAAGAGGGAACTCCTAGGGAGCCAAATCCTTTGAGTTAAATCCTAAGAAGGCAAGACCTAGCAAGACTCTTCCTTGAACATATTAAAAAATTTTCTAAAATCTTTCTATATCTTGCCCAATATTTATTTTCCATAAATGCAGGAATTTTCAATGAATGTGCAGAGTCTACTATCAATCTTGACGGTGCACTAATTAATTTCACCACACCAAAATGATTGAGCATATATCCATCGACTGTCATCGTCATATTCATATACTCCACCTTCAACCAATGAGTAGAAAATTTTCTTGATAAATTATTAAGTTGTCCAACTCATTATGAACTGTAGTAGTAACTCACAGTAATTAAACAACATATATATATATATATATATATATATATATATATATATGCATGCACACGCCTTGTATATAGATTACTTGCAGTGGGGGGAATGTGCAATGAAGAAATTAATAGAACAGAAGAAGACAAAAAATGGACCACAAAAACTAACTCCAACCTTGATATGTTTACTAGTCCACCTATCACGTTATTAAAAATCTTTATTTTGATACACCAAGTCTTTCCTTTTTTATCAAATCAAATATTAATTTTATTTTCAAAATAAAATAAAATCTTAATTTTATTTTGGGAATTAAATCAAATCTTTCTTAATTTGAAAAGAGATTTTTTTTTTAAAAACAAACAAAATCATAAAATCGTATGAAATAAAATAAAATCATATGATTATGCATCATGATAGTCACAGTCTCTATTCACACCGAAACCCTGCTGCGTCCTTTTTCTTATTATTATTATTATTATTTTAATTTTTTTTTTGAAAATAAAATAAAATCTTATTTTATTTTATTTTTTTTTAGAAAATAAATAAAACATTTATTTATCTTATTTTTTGAGAAGTAGTCGATGAGCAAGTCTTGCATCCAAACTGAAGCCTTGATAATTCTTTGGGCAAAGATGACTATAGCTTTGATAATTCTGACACCTCTTGTATGAGAAAAGTCTTCACATGCTTCCAATTTTTATTTGTCTTTATTTGGATGCATCTCTGAATGAGCGGAAAAGGAATGAAGCATGCAATGATGACATAACATCCACGCCATGTGCTAGGAACACAAAATAAGGTATTCTTCATTTTTACGCCGAACCCTTCTTCTTTGTTTTTCTCCTCCGACGATCTTCAATCACACCATGCCGAAAAAGCAAGGAGAAACCATGTGGCCTAGATTGATAGCTAGTAAGTTCTTCAGAAAAAGAATGGATAGCAATAACTTTGTAGCAGATTTTCCAAGCGGATTAGATTCTATACTAGAACTCCCAAGTTTGGATCTAGAATCTGTGAATTATTCTAAGACTTGGCCGAACCCTACTATTCACGCCCTTTTTTTTTTTTTTTTTTTTTAATGTTGGCCGAACCTTATACAAAATGGGGTAACCATTTTTATTTTTTTTTCAATGTTGGCCGAACCCTACTATTCACGGCCCCCCCCTTTTTTTTTCTTTTTAAATAAATAAAAAAAATGCGACAATATTTATTAATACTATCCTTAGTGATCTTCACTACTATTTAAGAATACTCCCAAGCTAGCAGCCCACTTGTAATTAATTAAAGAAAAAGATATACCCCCAATTTCTTCTACAATGTTTGTTGTTGTCATTCTCTAGCTGTGTAATCAATCATATAATTGATCACAAGATATATTTATTAAATGCCGAGGCCACCAAAATGAAGGCAAAAGCTCCGGTCCTGTAACATTCACGCCAGTTGTTCTTGCTTCTGAATTGTAGTAGGGAGTTTTTTTATTGCCGTATTATTTGGTGCACTTTTTATTTGCAGTAATAAGGAACCCATCATTTGAAAGTTGCTAGCTATTCTACTAACAGCCATGCACTTTTCTTTGCATTGATAAGGAGCCCATCATTTGAAATGCTTTGCTTGATTAACCGCTGTGCAACAATACATCAATCCCACTTCAGTCCCACTTCGGTAAGCATGTTTCTAATATTTCCTTGCATCACAATTGACACGACAATTGTATGAATGGAAGCAGGTTTTTTTTTTTTTTTTTTTTTAGGATACTCCAATCTTTCTTTTGTCTTCCGAACCCCATTACCTTGATTACATCTTGATTTTTTTCCTCGGATAATAAAAAAATATTGACATTTTTATATTTTTTTTTAGGATTCCCCAATCTTTCTTTTGTCTTCCGAGCCCCATTACCTTAATTACATCTCGGTTTTTTCCCTCGAATCATAAAGAAAGATTGATGTTTTTTTTTCCGGCAAAAAAAAAACCCAAAGAAAGAAAAAATCCTCTGCATGCGGCAAAATTACTCCAATTGGCCGAACCCTGGAGGACCAAACACTAGGGGGGCCGAACCCCAATAGGTTGAACCCTAGGGGGCCAAACCCTGGGGAAAATCAATGTCTAGACTGCAAAAAAATAAAGTTTTGGAGGAATAATTACTATTTTGATCATAACTTTCGCCTCGTTTGGAGTTCCGGGGCCCATAATATATCAAAACGAAGCCAACGATGAGCCCTATAAAAGTCATCACCCTCGACCATGATATATACTGTTATAAGTACGAAAAAAGGTTCTGAAGGCTGCGTTTTGGCTGTTCAAAGCTTTTTTTTTCGTAAAATTTTAGAAATTTTTTCTTGCAAATTTGTGTTTCCAAACTCCTTTTGACATTGTTTTTTCTTCTTTTCAGGTGTCTTTGAGGTTACATATAAGACCTTGCTCTTTGCCATGGTGAGCATTTCTTTCCTTTTTGACATCCTTACATTATTTTTTTTTTAGAATTCTTATGATGAACTTTCCTTGCTTGTAGGCCCTTTAACCTGAATGCTCTGCAGAACCAAAAACCACCCGGGAGTCCCCCTTCATCACTGATTGGGGAAGGGCTCCCCTCTTCGGTCCTTCTGACACCTTCTGGGATAGAGTTAAGGACTACGATGGCATATGACTTTTCCTTCACCAGAGAAAGAAGGCATATTTCAGATGCCCCAACTTACGGAGGTTGAGATGACTTCCTCATGCTAATTGCATTCCCCGCCTATGCATAGAAAGCAAGAATACCCTTTCAGTCCCCTTCGCTTCTGTCTGATTCATCTAGTCACCTTGAGGATGGCGAGATTGACCGACGAGATCCTTGAAACGCTTGGGATCGTGGAAATACTCGAGAATCGAGCATCTTTCGTTGTGTTCAAGCGTGCCAGAGACCTACGTATCCACCACGACCATAATGCTCTTATTGTGTTGATCTCACGATGGTGTTCCTCTACTTGCACATTAAATCGGCTGCACAGGGGATTTCACCCCTACTTGTAGAGGATGATATGCCTCTGTCAAGTAAGTTCACTTCTTTTATTCTTTTCATTCATTCTCATTCTTCCGAAATATATATATTTATTTTGAATTACATCTTGTAGCCTTCCATTGTTGCTTGAACTCCTGCGGCCCTTCTAAGCGTGTCCACTAGAGATGACGGTCGTGTTGCCTACTTGATGGAAGCCTTGACAATCTTCCCGCTTGAGCGCGTCTGATCCTTCCAGACTTCGAGACCTCCAGTCGGCAGAAAAATTCTTGGTTATCCTGGGTACGTTACTTCTTCCGTGACAACAAGACCAACCAGTGGGACATCTCTATTCATGACAAATTTGTTCTTTCCTTCCGTGGAGAGACTTGTCCTTTTTCTCTAGCAGCTTATCTGGCTATGTGGCTATCCCGCTTCCTCTTCCCTGGATCTCCATGTATTTTGGGTCCTTCCTGCCCAGATATGTTCAAACTTGGTAGCGTTATTATCCCGGGGCTCAGAGATTCCCCTTGCTTCTCTCTTCCTAGGGACCTTATATCGTCGCCTAGACTAAACAACCCTTGCCATGAAAGAATCTGTTGGGAGGTAATCACTTTCATATATGTAAATATATATATATGTAAGGCCCCGAATTTTATGAAATAAAAGTATTCAATTTTCTTATAATTACTATTCAAGAAATGGTTAAATTGATAAAAGTTAAAGTTAAGAGTGATATATATAATTTTTTCAAAATAAGCAGTGGTTATAAAATACTCATTATTGTTTGGAATATTAGTTTGGTCTGGGAATATTAAATGCGATGACAAGCTTGACCATTTAGGCCCCATAATGAATAACCGTCGGATGAAGAAAACGACAAAAGAGAGTTTTATAAATAACTGACATAATTGTTACCGTTAACATCATGTTGGAATACCCGGGTAAAGTAAAGTAATGTCGTTGTTGTTGCGGTAGAACACGGTATTGCGACATTTTTTTGAATTATTGATTCTTACGTAAGAAAGTACTACTCAATAATTGTTACTGATAATTATCGCTTGATATTATATTTTATTGATTCAATAATTCTTTGCGTTGATATTTTATATTATCGTTGTTTCAAGAATTGTCATTACACAGTATTTTCCATTATCGGAGCAATAATTCATATTATCTGAATAATATTATTGGATAACATTATTGGCAATGTCTAGAAAGTCCTGTCTAAAGAGAGTTTGGTCACCTAATTGCGCGTCAGTATGGAGAGATCCTTATTGGAAAGCCCCCTCTTTCCTTGGAACTGTCTAGTTGTCAATATTGTGATTATGTAATATTATTTGTGAATAATTAATTATTAATTTTTATGATGAGAAAAATATTTATTTTATGTGGACATAGATGGAGAAAATTTTTAATGTGACAATTGTTGAAAATTAATATTTTGTCTTTTTCTGATAAAATAATTTATTTAAATATATTATTTTAATAATATATTAATCTGATATTTTTATAATGAATGTGGGATATATGAGTATATGAGGAGGAAGAGTATTTTTGTGATAATAAATGTTTAACACATATTTTGTGTGTTGGTGGACACAATTATTGACCGAAATTTGATTATAGCCTGTAAAATCACCCGTTTGTGGATTCTGGTCAATTTTTGTTTGGAATCTGGAAAAACTTTCTTCTGCAAAGTTGTAGAGAATTGAATTTCCTATAAAGATTTGCAAGATTCGAATTTTCTGATAAAAGGGCTATTTATTATGAATTATTGAAGTTCTAAAGTTCCGAAATAATTGATTTTTGAAAGTTTTAATTATTTTTATTTACAAAAACGTGTTTTTCATTTTGTTTTCCTCATTTAACATGTGATAGGGGCTGAGTTCAGATGGTAAAACATGCGTATGAAGTTTTGGAAAAAATATAATAATATTTTAATAAATTTTCTGCTTTGGTGTTCTAAGCATTTTCCTATAAATAGGGTCTTGGGTTAGAATTGAAAATCACACCGTAAACTGAAGTTTTCTCTCTCTATATTATCGGCGTATTCTTGTGAGTATTTTGAGTATACTTTGAGTGTTGCTATCTGGTTGCAAGTTCGTTCAAATGTTATTCTAATTAAATCTTCTTTCTTTTGAGGTAAGGATAGTAAAGGGATTTTAAGGGTTATTATGTTTTTAGTTTCGAAATTTTTTGAACTTTCAAAATTCTGGAAAAATTTGAAATGATATTTTGATGAGTTTTAGAGAGTGTGTCCAAAATGGCGATTTTTGGATGTATAGATTAGGAGTTATGGATTTTATGAGAAAAGACTATATTAAAAGTAACTATTTATAACTCCTTGTAATTAACTCCAAAATTGATGAAATTTTTATTGGGAGTACATCTATATAATATCAGTATACCGTGTAAATTTCAGAATATTTGGATAAAATTATAATTTATGATAAATGTTTAAATATTAAATTGGTTTTGGTCATATAAAAAATATTAAATGAATTTTTAAAATTTTGAGAAAAATATATGTTCAATATGGGACTATGTTATGCTAAATCCCAGAAAAGAAATATTTTTGGAACTGATTTGGTATTTTTCATGAAAATATTCTAGTTATGAGTAAATGAATTAAATATGTTATATGAAGTAAGAAAATTGGAAAATATGATTTTATGGCTTGAGAATCATATATGAGGTATATGCAGATTTTTGATGAGGGTTTTGGTTATTGGTGATGAAATCTTATGAGTTTGGCATTTTATGATGATTAAATGCATTAATTAGTAAAGTGTAAACAATTTAATTAAATTGTTTATAAGTTTTAGAAATGATTAAAATATTATTGTAATATTAATAATGTTAGATTATGAGATTTCTAAGTGATTTATAACATTTGGATTAAGGTGTTATAAATATGGATATGAATTTTATTATGAAACTTTATCTTTTAGTATGAGAGATTCTTATGCACGATATCTGGTCTATCACTCTGAGAAAAAGGTCTATCGGTGACCAGCGATGTCGGCTGATCGCACCATCGGTCACCGATATTAATCCTGACGATCATCATCTGCGACCAAAGCGTAATCTAGTCATTAATTCTTTATCGGCCCACCGCGATCCTCCCGGTCACGATCGATCATTAAATATAAATTTGCCTCCAAAATTTTGGTGGAAATGTTGGCGCCAATTTTTTGTGCGACCACTTATTGAATCAATGATCGCATCGCGATCGTCACCGATAAGTCCATGTCATTAAAAGTCAATGATCGCGACGCGGTCAGCAGATAATGGTCACGATCAAACTAAATGAATTGATAACTGGTTATTTCGACACGAACACTAAGAAAAAAAAAAAGAAGGTGGCCAAAATAGAGAAGAGGGAGAAAGGGGGGAGAAGAAGAAGGAGAAGCGCTTTTCATTATTCTTCAAATTAGAGACTAATTGTAGAGGTAAGAGCTACTTTTTAAGTTCTTCTTCATTAATTTTTTTTGTTGTTTGTTATTTTTGTTCGTTCTTCTCCAAATCAGTATGTTTGCTACGAATTTGTGTTTTAAGAGTTAATTTATTGCAAAGAGTTGAATGAATGAATATGGCTATCATGCTTAAATTATATATTTTAGGTAATATGATTATGATTGGTTTATAAGTTTTGATTAGAGTAAAATTTATTTGGGTAATCTGCAGATTTCGGGTAATTTGATTTTGTTAATTTATGTCAGTTTGGGTAACTTGATTAGTGATAGGATGGAGTTAGTATAAAATTTATATTTTGGGTAAATTGATTTGGGTAATAGGATGAATGTATTAGATTGTAGTTAGTATAAAATTTATATTTTGGGATTCTTTTTGTGCAATAGAGGTAGTAACAGTTTGGTTATTATAGGAAGTCATTACATGATATGTACTTTGAATCCCATGTTTATGTTTGTAGTTTAACCAATTATATTGGTCATTGTGAAAAAATCATTTGTAGATCGAGAACTTGACATCGACATCATAATGTGAATCAAAACGTGAATAATTGCTCCCACGAAAAATGATTGGGTTTCAAAGTTTACAAGTTTGATCCTCACACGATCCGTTGGTATCTCATATGGATTTGTTGGTTTATGTCTTGTGTTCCTAGAAATGACCTTATATACATGCCAGTCGTGCATGTGGTTAAATCCATATTATTAGGGAGACTCAAGCAAATTTTTTATTGGTCGGGTTATTTGCGAACATTTATACTATTAACGAGCCTATTGGTGATCCACTAGAGCCTATTAAGGGGATGTTAGAGCGATGGGCTGGGGGCTTGGGGTCATGAGGCAACACGAGGCTACGCCAAGCTTAGCCAAAGCTCACAGGCAAAGCCAAGCTTGGTTGTTAATCATATGCTTACAAGTATGCTCAAGTCATATGGTTACAAGTATGCTTAAGTCATATGCTTAAAGTATGCTTAAATGTTAATCATATGCATGCTTACAAGTATGCTCAAGTTATATGGTTATAAGTATGCTCAAGTCATATGTTAACATTTATAATGTTGTCATAGTATAGGTACCGTGGAATCATGGACCTCTATTCGCATCAGTAGTTGGATTACATTGACGAAAGTCAAGTACCCAGATATAAGTCTACTGATTGAATTTAGAAATTTGGTTGCCAAGTGTTTTTGGAGTATGCGTATAGTCACCCAGAATGTATGAATGGTAAGTCGCAGATACGATGTCCATGTTTAAAGTGTAAAAATGTAAATTATATGGACAGAGACACGGTAAACTATCATTTACTTGTTTCTGGGTTCATGAGAAATTACGAAGAATGCTAGTGGGCACATGGGCAGAGAAGAGATGGTGGCATCACACAAGTACACAATTCGGGCAGTAGTACTCATCGTATTATGAATGAAATGGTCCATGATATTGCAGGCCGATTTTGATTGGGAGCAAAGCGAGAGCAACCTATGAATTCGATGCCAAAGACTTCTTTAAGTTGTTAGACGAGGGTAAAGAAGCCATTGTGGCATGGTTGCACCAAACACACTACATTGTCTCTGCGGTGGCGACATTACTTAACATCAAGGTGATCACAACACGAGCCATGAGTGTTTTGAGTCGCTCTTGAAAGGCAATTAAGAGTATGTTGCTGACGGTGAGAAATTACCGGTAACTATTACTTTTGTAAGAAAATGGTGAAGAAGTTGGGTCTTGGATACCAAAAGATCGATGCATGTCCCAACGATCGCATGTTGTTTTATAAGGAAAATGACAAGATGATAAGGTGCACGCTTTGCGGTCATGATCGGTTTAGGCCTAATAAAGAGGGTGTGACTACAAAAAAAAAATCAAGTATACCGCTTAAGATTCTAAGGTATTTTCCAATAACACATCGACTAAAAAGATTGTACATGTCTTCAAGATCAATTTGAACATATGAGTTGGCATGCGAAATCTCCAAATAAAGATGGAGAACTAAATCATCCCGCAGATGGGCGGGGCTTGGAAAGATTTCAACTTAGCACATCCCGAATTTGCATTGGAACCTAGAAATATGAGGCTTGGATTGTCCAATCGATGGTTTCAATCCGTTTAGCCACTCAAATTGTTCCGTACTCATGTTGGCTTCGTGATTGTTACTCCGCATAACTTGCCTCCTCGGATGTGTATGAAATGACCGTACTTATTTCTTTCACTCGTGATTCCCGGTCCTAAGAGTCCCGGAAAGAACTTAGATGTTTACTTGAGACCTCTTATAGACGAGAGTTAAATGTATTGTGGGAGGATGGAGTATGACTTTGGGATGTTGCAACGAAAACAAATTTCAACCTTAGGGCGGCGTTATGTGGACTATAAGTGACTTCCCGACATGGTATGTTAGTGGATGGAGTACACACGGAAGTTTGGCTTGTCCGTATTGTATGGAGCATACAAAGTCGTTTAATCTATCAAAAGGTCGAAAAGCCTTGTTGGTTTGACTGTCATCGCTTGCTTCTTCTACCAGAGATCACCCGCTTTGAAGAAATAGAGAACACTTCGTGAAAGGGAAAGTAGATAATGATATGCCTTGCACTGCGATTGTTTGGAACGGAGATGCGAGATCGTGTGATGAGATTGCAGTTATCCCATTTGGTAAGGTTGATCGACAAACATAATCAATGGGTTTGGTGAATCTCATAACCGGGTTCGAGAGAAGCATCTTTTGGGAATTGCCTTATCGGTCTACAAATTTGATTCGCTCATAATCCGGATGTGATGCATATTGAGAAGAATGTGTTTGACAATGTGTTTAACAACGTGATGAATGTTACTGGAAGACAAAAGATAACGATAAGGCACGCTTGGACATGAAAGATATTTGTAAGGCGTCCGGATTAGAACTTTATGAATCTCCTAATGGTAAGATTGTCAAACCGCATGCAAGGTACACATTGTCCAAAAGAAAGTCAAGATGTGTGCACATGGGTTAAGTCTCTGAAACTACCAGATGGATATCGTCAAACATTGCAAGGTGTAATACTGGTGGAAATTGCAAGGGATGAAGAGTCATGACCGCCATGTGTTCATGGAGAGACTCATGCCTATAGCATTTCGGGATCCGCTTGATAAACCAATATGGGATGCTTTGACGGATCTTAGTCGTTTTTCAAAGACTTGTGTTCAAAATCATTGAATGAGAAGGACATGTTTGTACTTGAGAAGAACATCATAGAGATCACGTGTAAACCGGAAAAAATATTCCCACCGGTTTTTTTTTCGACTCCACGGAGCATTTGCAAATCCATCTTCCCTATGAAGCTCGTGTTGGGGGTCCAGCTCAATATAGATGGATGTACCCTTTCGAGAGGGTGATGGGAAACCTTAAGAGGAAGGTGAAGAATAGAGCTTATGTCGAGGGGTCGATATCACGAGTCATACGATTTTGATGAGATATCTACGTTTGTCTCGCATCATTTTCCGATGAAGTCTTGATGAAGGCCAATCGAGTATCGAGACATGATGATGGGGGAATGTTGAACTAAATGGTCTGGCCTCTCAGTATTTGGTCCCTCGGTAGCGCTTATGGAAAAGGGAAGCGATATTCCTCTCGAGCAAGAATTACATGCCGCATATACTTACATTCTTCTCAATTGTGAGGAGATTGATTTAATTTGTGAGGTACACATGTAAACTTGATATTTTATCTTTTAAGTTAAAATTTATTCTAATATGTTAATGTTTATAACATGGTATAGTTTATACGATGACGAGTTTAAAAGTGAAGCATGCCGACATAACCGATAAAGATATTCAAATCAATCGGGATAAAACTTTGCACTTTGGCTAAAGGACAAAGTAAGTTCAATTTTTAAAGACGTAGTGTATATATATATAATATATATACTTCATATGTTAACTATGACTTCATTTAATAAGATGGAGTTTTTGTAGGCTTTGATTGAGGGATCAACGATTCGCTAAATGTACAAGTCCTAGCTATGGGACCGCATAAGGATCAAGTCACCAAGAATGGTTACAAAATAAATGGTTGTGAATTTCACACAAAGGCATATGGGCGCCAGAAAAGAACAACGAACTCGGAGTGTGTGTCCAAGGAGATTGTTACAATGAGCTTGGGCGTGCCTTTTATGGGGAGTTGGAGGAAATCGTAGAGTTGTCGTACTGAGGCACGACGGGGTCATATTCACTTGTTCAAGTGCCGCTGGGTTTGATTCGTAAAAAGGGATACGTGTTGATGACATGGAATCGCTTGATATTGACCTCCATAGTCTGCGTGATTCCAACGAACCGCTTTGTTTTACCAACTCAAACAAAGACAAGTATACTACACCCTAGTCCCGTTAGAAAAGGGATGAACCGCCTCACAGATTGGCAAGTTGTAATTTATACTCCCGCCAGTGAATGTGTAGAATTAGTTGATGGGGAGATTTACCAAGAGCGATGCTTCATAGTCGACTATAATAAATGTGGAGGACGACAATGAAGTAATCCAGCTTAGATGGTGGAGATGAACCACATGAATTAGATCCTCGAGTCAATACTTGTGTCGATGACATTGATCATCGAGGAGAAGAGTTATTGGAATCGAATCGACCGAGAATCAAAGCGGATGATGGTTATGAATCTGCAACACGTATACAAGATGATTACGAATCGACATCGACACTTGAACTCATGCAATGTATGTTTAGCAATACATATTTTTTATATCATTGTCATGTTTATGTACTAAACTATTTAAATGCAACTTTTGTTTATTGTCATTTTATATTCATATATATACATGTTTATATCACTGTCATGTTTATTGTCATATATACATATAATCAAATATGACTCCTAATAACATCTTGAAATTTGTAATATATGGAGATGGCTTCCGAAGCGTATGAGAAAAAGCGCGGCTTGGGTAGGGGGCCTAATAATGTGCCCAAGGCCCTACTAATCCGATGATCGGATTCTTATTCAGATTCGCCCTCCTCCGAATAACACGTCGTCCCCGCATATATCATTTATATAAAAGCATTTAAGCATTTAATATATGCTAATTGATGTTGTATATTATAGTGATTTTTCAGATAATAAGATCGTCAAGTGCATATCACAAATTGTTTTCTGAAATTGGCTTACACACCGTGATTACGTAGCGAAGACACCTATCGCCCACAAGGATGCTTTGTTTGGGCGTAATTTCGTATATTTTTTTAATTATAATAATAATATTAATATTGTGGACGCCCCCAAAATAGGTATACATCACCCATTCCGAGTTGTCAATACATGGTACATGTAAACAACTACAACTTTATTATTACAACAAGAAAAAGCTGTGAGTTTAAATACAAATATTATCTTCTGACAATATTTATACTCAAATAAATCCTCATCACATTTATTGATACATTATTTTACAAAAATGGTGAGGACTACTAAACAATCCTTTCTAAAACCTTCATTCCATACCCCAGACTGCGCACTTCGCTATATTCTCGCCTCCCGAGAAGAATGGAACAAAAAGGAAAAGGGTGAGCTCAACTAGCTCAAGAAGAATATTATGACTAAGATAATATACAACAAATTATCGTTAGTCTTCAACAGGAAAAAATTTAATAGAATACAATAGACAACAAGTTTCGAGATCAATATTCGCAATGAAATAATAATTCATAGAAGAGTTACATAGAGAATGAAATCTACTATAATCTATGAATTTAACGATCCATCATCAATATTTTATCCTCGTAACATCAATCAATATTCATCTCAAATCAAACATTCATCTTTGCACTACAGCCAAAGATATTCATCGATCGGTCATGTTCATCTCAACACTGCTCATCTTTGCACTCATGTGCCAAAGATATTCATCACTTAGTCATGTTCATTTAAACACTGCTCATCTTCAGACTACAGCCAAAGATATTCTTCAGAATCATTCATCTTTGCACTACAGGCCAAAGATATTCAATAATATCATCATTTAAGACCGAGGATGATGAAAATATTTTTAAAGAACGAATCCAAAGGAAACAAAATGACAAGGATTAAGGATTAATGATTCGTACTTTGTTTTATCCATGTCCAACAATACCTCAAAATAATCATAGTGGTGTAAAATTCAAGAATGATCAAAACATGGATACAATCAAAGCTAGTATCCGTGATAGATATTTTGACGAAAAGAAGAAATTTTATTTTTCTATGAATAGTCAGATATCGTGAATAAAGGCCAGATATCGTGAATAAGAATCTCACACCAAAAAAGATAGAAATTCCACAAAAAAAAATCTTCACGCTTCATGAATAGTACTCGTGAATAAGAACTCGTGAATAGTAACCCCGATATGAAAAAGTTCCAAATTTGATAAAAAGTTCCAATCAATATTTCAAAGATAATGATATTGAAGAAATAATATCATCCGAGAAGAAAATAACATCCCTTACCTCAAAGAATCAAGATTTCTAAGGAAAGGCTCAAGTGATGTTTGAATGAAACTTGTAGATGAATAAAGAACTCTCAAAGTATCTAAATACTCACAAAATACGCCAATAATATAGAGAGAAAGAGAGAAACTTTGTTTCGTGTGTGATTTTCAATTCTAACTTAACCTCTATTTATAGAAAATGTTAGCCTACCAAGCAGACTTGACTCACCACCGATGGCTTTACTCGCTACTATTGCCACCACCACATTTGAAATAAAATTCAGCACATTTCTTCACCAACCACAAGTGGGGCCCACTCAATTCTAGAATTTTCCACCAAAATCAATTATAAACCTAATTTTCGAATCCGACACCTCTTAAAATTCACAACAAATCATTCGTGCATTTTAATCTGCTCAAAATTTGTGGACATATACTCAACTTATGTATGTATAACATACCCAAAAATTACCACAATCCAACTATTTGGATTAAAAATTATAACCCCGCAATATATCTCAAAACCCCGATTTAATTTTTAATACCTCCAATCTGTAAAATACCGATAAAACACCTCAACAATAATTTCTTCATTTATAACCACATAAATAAATCCATCATTTATATCCACATAAAATAAATATTTCTTTATCATATGAATCAATAATTAATTATTCACAAATAATATTACGTAATCACAATTATGACAACCAAAGCCGCTCCTGTGAAAGAGGGGCTTTCCGATAAGGATTTCTCCTTCTCATGCCAAGCAATTAGGTGACCAAACCTCTCTCGATGTAACTTTCTAGACATTGCCAATAATGCTATCTAATAATATTATTCAAATAATATGAATTATTGATCCGATAATGGAGATAATGCGCAAAGTGACAATTATCAAACAACAATAATATAAAATATCAACGCAAAGAATTATTGAATCAATAAAATAAAATATTGAATAAGAATTACCGTAAAAATTATTGAGTAGTGCCTTCTAACGTAAGGATCAATAATTCAACAATACTGCAATACCGTGCGCCATCGCAACCACGCCAGACATCAGTATTTTAACCACCGGGTATTCCAACAAATTTAATTCAGAATAACTACGCCGCGTATTTTTAACCAACTTATATTTGTCGCTTTCTTCATCCAATCGCTTTCATATGGGGCCCACACATGGTCATACTGTCGTCAGCATTTAATATTCCCCACAAAGATTTAATATTCCACGACCACCAAACGAATATTCCCCGACAAAAAATGAATATTTTATAACCACTTGCTTATTTTGAAATATTTGCGATTTAACCCTTAACTATCCACATTAATCAAATCAACCCTTACTATTTCAAAATAATAAATAAAGGAAATTCCTTTTATTTAAAAATTTCGGTCTTACAACCTCCCTCCTTATGAAATTTCGTCCCCTCGAAATCGACGTGACGCACTGGTGTTTTTCAAAGGTGAGGATACCTCGCTTTCATTTCCGCTTCCAATTCCCGTGTCATTTCCTCTATAAAGATGATTCCTCCACAAAACTTTAACTTGTGGTATGACCTTTCATAGCGTAGGACACGCCCTTCCTATCCAAGATCTTGATAGTACCTCCTCATACGTTAAGTCTTCTGGCTATCTCGTCCTGCTTCTAACTCAATAACGTGGTTCGGTCTTTCACATATTTACGGCATACGATATGTGAAACACATTATGAACACGAGACATACTTTTGAGGTAACGCAAGTCTATAGGCTACATTTCCTACTCGGTCAAGAATTTGAAATGGACCAATAAATCGTGGATCGAGCTTTCCTCTTTCCCAAATCTTGTAACTCCCTTCCATGGAGCAACTCGCAACAATACATGATCCCCTACATTAAATTCCACGTCCTTTCGATGAAGATCCGCATAACTCTTTTGTCGATCTTGAGCCGCTTTGTATCGCTTGTCGAATCATTTGGATCTTTTCTTTAGTCATATCGCATTATTAACTCTGGGTCCCAACAATGTTGCTTTCACCCACCTCATCCCAACATATCGAGAATGACATTTTCGGCCCATATAATGCTTCAATGGAGCCACACCTATACTTGCTCGATAACTGCTGTTGTAGGAGAATTCCACCAATGGTAAATACTTATCCCAACCGCCTTGAAGTCTAGGACACGTAGTCTTAATAAATCTTCAAGAGTTTGAATAGTCCTCTCTCGATTGTCCGTCTGCTTTGGGGATGGTATGCCAAACTAAATCTCAAACTGCGTGCCCATAGCTTTTTGCAAGCTAACCCAAAATCTTGAAGTGAATCTTGGGTCACGATCCAAACTATGGATACAGTATGCCATGCAACCTCACAATCTCATTTACGCACATACTAGCAAGACGCTCAAGTGAATAAGTCTCCCCAGACGGCAAGAAATGAGCAGACTTGGTTAATCTATCAACAATAACCCAAATAAGATTGATGCCTTGAGAAACCGTAGAAGACCCGTAATCGAAATCCATGGTAATGTGTTCCCACTTCCATTCCTAATCTCAAGTGGTTGCAACGGACCCTTAGGTACTAGATGCTCCGCCTTTTACACGCTAGCAAGTTAAACACATCGAGATAAACTTTGCAATCTTTCTCTTCATATTATTCCACCAAAATGTATGTCAAGATCACGATACATTTTAGTACTTCCGTGATGGATTGCAAAATGGTGTATCAGTGTGCCTCCATCATAATCTTGTACTTCAAATCGAGTCGTTAGAAACACAAAGTCTGAGAGTGGACTCAAGTATTCCTTCTTCATCAATTCTCGCCCTAATAGCTCCTTCTTGTACTTTCTTCTTCATCATACGATCACCCGGCCTGCTGGCTCGAAAGAACCTTAACTTTTTCTATTAAAGTTGGCTCTACGCGATACTTGACATCATCGCACTCGCTCCTCGATACGATCTTCTACTCAACGCGCCACCACCACGCTCGCTTTTACCAGTGATGGTATTGAATAGTGTGGTCGTAGTCTTTCAATAGCTCGAGCCAACGTCACGCCACATGTTGAGTTCTTTTTGAGTGAAGAAATATTTAAGGCTTTTATGATCCGAATATATCTCCACTTTCTCCCCATATAGATAAGTGCTCCATATCTTTAACAAGAAACGATCACGCTAACTCTAGATCACGAGTAGGATAATTCCTCTCATACTCTTTAAGTTGTCATGAGGCATAGGCTATGACTTTCCCACGCTGCATGAGAACACATCCTAACCCTTTGCCTCAAGCATCACCAGAGATAACAAATCCATCCGAACCAGATGGTATTGTTAGAACAGTGCCAAATAAGTCTCCTCTAAGCTCTTGGAAACTTTTCTCGCGATTCTTCATTTCTAAACGAATTTCAGATCCTTTCGAAAGTTAATGAAGTTAATGGAGTAGCGATTCGAGAAAACCCTTCCACTAATCTCCGATAATAACCAAATAAGCCCAAAAGCTACGATTTCACCACCGACTTTTGTTGCTTCCCAACTTCAGATTGCTTCAATCTTCACGGATCAACAGATACTCCATGTTTTGACACCACATGCCCAAGAAAGGCTACTTCCTCGCCGTAACTCGCATTTCTTCAATTTGGCATATAGTTGGTTTTCACGAAGCCTTTGAGTACCAAATTCAAATGGTGCTCATGATCTTCACGACTTTTGAATATATAAGGATGTCATCAATAAAGACAACAACGAATCGATCCAAATATTCCTCAATACTCTGGGCTCATCATATCCATGAAAGCCGCAGGAGCATTAGTTAGTCCGAAAGACATGACTAAGAATTCATAATGCCCATACCGAGTTCAAGGCGCCTTTGAATATCCTCGCCTAATCTTCAAATTGATGATATCCGTAATCTAAGATCGATTTTTGAAAAGAATCAGGCCTTCAGAATCGGTCAAACAAGTCATCAATACGAGGTAGAGGATACCTATTCTTGATGGTGACATGGTTCAATTCCCGATAGTCAATACAAAAGTCGTGATACTCCCGCTTTTTCTTCTTTACAAATAAAACAGAGCACCCCAAGGAGATGTACTAGACGAATGAAACCAATGTCCAACAATTCCTCGTAGTTGGACCTTTAACTCCTCAAGTTCAATAGAGCCATTCGATATGGGGTTTTAGAAATGGGCTTTGTACCAGTTCAAGATCAATAAAGAATTCAACTTCACGCTCGGGGTGACCGGAAGTTCTTCTGAAATACGTCAGAAAGTCAATAACAACAGAATATTATTCAAATTTGACGTGTCTTTATTCAAATCCATAACATGGGCTAAGAAAGCTTGACATCCGCTTTTCAATAAACGAATAGCTTTTATGATTAGATATGATGTTGATTGATTTTAATGGTTTAGTTGCTTGAATTGCATAACAAAGTCAAGGTTAGAATATGAAAACTAACAACCTTACGAAAACAATCAATTTTGGTACGATGAGTAGTTAACCAATCAATCCCTAAAATCACATCAAAAGCAAGTATCTTTAAAGAGATAAGGTCAATGTGTAAGGTAATGGTGCCAACTTGAATCAAACAAGATTTATAAACAAAGGGATGTGATGAAAGTTTCTCCTAACTGAGTTTCCACAGATAGATCAAAGTCTAATTTCTCCGGAGTCAAGTTTAAACGCTTGAGCACACGCAGAGAGATAAATGAATGGGTAGCACCCAGATCAAGTAAGGTATAAACTTCGCAAGAATTTATAAATAACTTACCCGTGATCACCTCGTTTGGGTTCCTCGATTTATGACCAACACAACAAAAACGCTTTCCCTAATCGCTGACTTTGACTTTTCTGGGATGATTTTTGAGTCACCGTCCCATTGAACTAGGTTTCACATACTGCATAATCTCGAAAGCGATATGTCCTTCCTTTCCACAACTATAGCATACCTTGAATCGTTGTGGGCGCTTGACCGATATGTCCTCTTTTTCGTGATTTGTAGAAGATATGACCGGTGGTCGATCTCCTCCCTTTAGAACCAGCTTGTCACGCCAAGACTGCTGCCTTCACATAGTCGTTGTTAAATCTCCTCTTTTAAAATCTCCTCCCGACTCGCTTCTTCGCTTTTCACGACTATGATTACCACCGAGTGGTTACCATTTCGTCTCGTCTCGCTTTTCTCCGCAGTTATCATTATTCTCGCTAATCGCCATCTCTCGTACGATCCTCGGTTATGTCCCTCACCGACCGTACTCGTTATCTCGCTTAATAATTGAGCCTCATGCTTACAACATCTCAATAAAGAGAAAGTTTATGAGAAATGAGATATCGACGTACGCCGTTTCAAACCTCTAAGAAACATCCGCCATACGCCCTCATTCTCCACTAAATGAGGTGCAAACTCGATAACTCGCAAACTTTGCCTCGCATCGAGACACCGCTATGTTGTTTTGCTCTAATCGATGAACTCCACTTCCTTCATATGACGAACACTTTCGTGAAAGTATTTGTCATTAAATAGTCTCAAACGCCTCCCAAGATACGCCGAAAAGTACCGGATGAGTACGCTTACGCATCTCTCCACCAAGAGTCTACCCTCGCCACTTTAACATAAAGGTGGCGAATGGAACCTTTTGTTCTCCGCATCCCAAGACATCGAATATCTTGGTAATTTGTTTGACCCATGTTTCCGCCATGATCGGATCTCGCTTTCCTTAAATTCGTGGTCCCAACTTTTTGAATCGCTTGGCCGTGACAACCCGTGAATTGCTATCATTTCCTCCTCAGATTTTGAACACGAGTCTCCTCGCCCTGATTTTGCATGAACTGCAAAAACTTCTAAACATCCCCTCGCTCATCATCTCGCCAATGGTGTTGTTCACAGAGGAACATTGCCACTGCTGCACGCTCTCCTCGCTTGGTAAAGACAGCATCTCCACTCGGCCTCATTTACTCCAATCATTAATATTCTCACCGACATTCTCAAATATCGCTATAAAACAAGGGTTAATTAAGGAAATCAATATATCACATAATATCCCTTATATACTAACCAACTAACAAATAAGCTTAGTAGAGACACACTAACGAAGGATTTACTCTGCCTCCCTCCTAGTTCTATTCCCCGATCTCCACCGAGATCATATCCCTAAGCTCGATACCAACCGTGACGCCCCAAAATAGGTATACATCACCCATTCGAGTTGTCAATACATGGTACGTAAACAACTACAACTTTATTATTACAACAAGAAATCTGTGAGTTTAAATACAAATATTATCTTCTGATAATATTTATACTCAAATAAATCCTCATCACATTTATTGATACATTATTTTACAAAATGGTGAGGACTACTAAACAATCCTTTCTAAAACCTTCATTCCATACCCCGACTCGCACGCTATATTCTCGCCTCCCGAGAAGAATGGAACAAAAAGGAAAAGGGTGAGCTCAACTAGCTCAAGAAAGAATATTACGACTAAGATAATATACAACAAATTATCGTTAGTCTTCAACAGGAAAAATTTAATAGAATACAATAGACAACAAGTTTTCGATCAATATTCGCAGCTGAAATAATAATTCATGTAAGAGTTACGTAGAGAAATGAAATCTACTATAATCTATGAATTTAATAAATTCATCATCAATATTTTATCCTCGTAACATCAATCAATATTCATCTCAAATCAAACATTCATCTTTGCACTACAGCCAAAGATATTCATCACGGCCATGTTCATCTCAACACTGCTCATCTTTGCACTACAGCCAAAGATATTCATCACTTAGTCATGTTCATTTAAACACTGCTCATCTTTGCACTACAGTGCCAAAGATATTCTTCAGAATCATTCATCTTCTTGACTACAGCCAAAAGATATTCAATAATATCATCATTTAAGACCGAGGATGATGAAAAAAAATTTTTAAAGAACGAATCCAAAGGAAACAAAATGACAAGGATTAAGGATTAATGATTCAGACTTTGTTTTATCCATGTCCAACAATACCTCAAAAATAATCATAGTGGTGTAAAATTCAAGAATGATCAAAACATGGATACAATCAAAGCTAGTATCCGTGATAGATATTTTGGACGAAAAGAAGAAATTTTATTTTTCTATGAATAGGTCAGATAATGTGAATAGTCTCAGATACGTGAATAAAGGCCGATACGTGAATAAGAACTCTACACCAAAAGATAGAAATTCCACAAAAAAATTTTCATCTTCACGCTTAATGAATAAGAATCTCGTGAATAAGAACTCATGAATAAGAACTCGTGAATAAATAGAACCATCCGAGCCTTTACATGAAAAAGTTCCAAATTTGATAAAAAGTTCCAATCAATATTTCAAAGATAATGATATCAAGAAATAATATCATCCGAGAAAAAAATAACATCCCTTACCTCAAAGAATCAAGATTTCTAAGGAAAGGCCTAAGTGATCTTTAATGAAACTTGTAGATCGAATAAAGAACTCTCAAAGTATCTAAATACTCACAAAATACGCCAATAATATAGAGAGAGAAAGAGAGAAAACTTTGTTTCGTGTGATTTTCAATTCTAACTTAACCTCTATTTATAGAAAAATGTTAGCCTACCAAGCAGATTTCGACTCAAGCACCGATGGCTTTTACTCGCTACTATTGCCACCCACCACATTTGAAATAAAATTCAGCACATTTCTTCACCAACCACAAGTGGGGCCCACTCAATTCTAGAATTTTCCACCAAAATCAATTATAAACCTAATTTTCAATCCGACACCTCTTAAAATTCACAACAAATCATTCGTGCATTTTAATTCGCTCAAAATTTGTGGACATATACTCAACTTATGTATGTATAACATACCCAAAAATTACCACAATCCAACTATTTGATTAAAAATTATAACCCCCGCAATATATCTCAAAACCCCGATTTAATTTTTAATACCTCCAAACTGCAAAAATATCGATAAAACACCTCAACAATAATTTCTTCATTTATAACCACATAAATAAATCCATCATTTATATCCACATAAAATAAATATTTCTTTTATCATATGAATCAATAATTAATTATTCACAAATAATATTACGTAATCACAATTATGACAACCAGTGCCGCTCCTCAGAAAGAGGGGCTTTCCGATAAGGATTTCTCCTTATCAAGCCGCAATTAGGTGACCAAACCTCTCCTCGATGTAACTTTCTAGACATCGCTAATAATGCTATCTAATAATATTATTCAAATAATATGAATTATTGATCCGATAATGGAGATAATGCAAGTGACAATTATCGAACAACAATAATATAAAATATCAACGCAAAGAATTATCGAATCAATAAAATAAAATATTGAACAAGAATTACCGTAAAAATTATCGAGTAAAGGCCTTCTAACGTAAGGATCAATAATTCAACAATACATGCGGTAATACCGCGCCATCATCGCGGCAACCACGCCAGACATCGTGATTTTAACCAACGGCATTCCAACAGCCTTAATTCAGTAATAACTACGCCGTTATTTTTAACCAACTTATATTTGTCGCTTTTCTTCATCCAATCGCTTCCACATGGGGCCCACACATGGTCATACCGTCGCATTTAATATTCCCGACAAGATTTAATATTCCACGACCAAACGAATATTCCCCGACAAAATGAATATTTTATAACCACTTGCTTATTTTGAAATATTTATGTATTTAACCCTTAACTATCCACATTAATCAAATCAACCCTTACTATTTCAAAATAATAAATAAAGGAAATTCCTTTTTATTTAAAAAAATTTTGGGGTCTTACAAATATAATATTCAAAGGATAATTATTTAGTAATGTTATTATTGTTTTTTATTTGCAGTAAACCAGATAGATGGGAGGACGCCTGCAGTTTCAAAGTGATTCGGACATTATTCGCAAAAGTCGCGTCCGCGCTAAGGACAACTTGAATAAAGAACGACAAAAGCCATTCACAATGCCGAGATCGACCATCCGTGCTGTGGAGAGGATTATATGCACGAAGCATAGCCTCGGTGGTGCACCCAAATCCATATGGGTTTGAGATGTGTGCCCAATGGAGAGTGAGAGTCGGGTGAAAAGACGAAAGATCGCCGCCACCAACAGAGCCTCGTGTATCCGATGGCGAAAAGGCTAAAGGAACATACAAGGGCGGTATTTCACAATTCTAAAGATATCAACGCTTGCCGCACGATTTACAAGTTTTAATATGTTTACAATCATGAATTGTAGAAAATATCCCATTTTACTTAGTAATATCAGGTTTGTTTGTGTATAGGAGTCTCGGTCTCAAGGTCACCTATCCATCGGGTGGATGTGTACGTACGTACACCCGTGATGGTTCCGCTTCGAGGCTATCCAGATAAGCGGTAATAAGTTTTAACAACCCGATCTTGTTTATTAATACTTACAAAATATTATTTTTAACTATTTAAGTGTTAACATGATGACAGGATACTTATAAACGCTTTATCGAATGAAATTTATCCCGAAGGCACTCCACGTTCGCCTATTGATCAAGAGTTGTGGGAGAGGGCGTCTGTTGTGAAGAAGAACTACATTAAAGGTCAAGGACAACGACGACGCCCATCCTTCAAAGGCTCAGTACCTGCTACCAGGTTATTAGCCATCGAGTCATCCAAATTGTTCATACTCCTACCGATCGCATGAGAGCTATATGTCAAGATCGAAATCTTCCAAGATATCAAGGCACCGGGGCTCTTGATCCCGAGGAGTTAATCAAGAAGAATGGCAAGCAGCAGCAGCAGGACAAGCATAACGGGATGGCGACGAGGTATAAAATCAATTTGTTGTATGTATTGTCGTAATATATACCAAAGATCAACATATTTATTATATTTGTAACTTGTTTTATTATTTTGTTAATTACAGGTGCATGATCAAGGAGGGATGACGCTTGACATAACCTTGTACTTGTATATTCATTATTTGGATGTTTGTATATATGTTACTTAAACAAGTTTTGAAATGTTATTATATTTATTCAAATCATATTGGTTTTAAAGGTTTATATACTAGTTTGGTGTATGTGTTGGTGGACGATGGATGTTTATATTGTTTTGTATGTTGTTTATCTTGGTGTGTATGTGTGTTGGGATAAAGCGGTAAAAACAGTACAGTTTTTGGGAATTTCGCAAAACAAAGAAAAATCTGGTCAGAATGTTTTTCATATCAATCGCATGCGATCGGTCGCCGAACGATTATTAACGACGCAGATGTGAATCGGCGACCGCACACGGCGGTCGATAATGGTCATCCGACACGTGGACCACGCCATCTTTGGCCCCGACCATCTTGATTTCGACAAATAATCGTGATTTGTCAATTCTATCGCTTCATAATGGATCGCCGCAGATATAGCGGTCAAGCTAATAGTGGTCGACCGATGTGCATCCCAATGATCAGATTTTATCGCGACGATTATCAATGATCGCATGCGGTCGCAG
The DNA here is from genome assembly GCA_020205615.1 of Panax quinquefolius. Lineage (NCBI taxonomy): Eukaryota > Viridiplantae > Streptophyta > Magnoliopsida > Apiales > Araliaceae > Panax > Panax quinquefolius. Next base: position 11,134,622 of record CM035173.1, on the reverse strand, counting down.
ATATTATCTCTTGACCGTACGATTCGACGATAATCGATCATTTGATAAGCTTTTTTGTTGTAGTGTATGTATTTAATACGGGTACTATTCACGACAAATCGGTTTCTTCTTTGACCAAATTATCGCCGATTTATGAATCTTACTCTTGAAATTAAAACCATGTTTTGATTATATTATTTTTATATAACATTCTTATAACCCTAATGATAATATTTCTCTTTGACTTGAGTGTAAAGATGGGTAGATTATTGGTATGATCGTGACTATAGGTTCTCTTTTGGCCAAGAAGTCAAAAGTCAATTGTTGATGGTGGTATGATCATGACCATTGAATTTACAATTGAATATTTTTAGCTTAAGTGCAAAGGTGAATTGATCAACATGGTTATAATTATTGTTATATAACTTCTGAAATGATTATGTATTTCTTTGATATATGAATATCTTTGGCTCGTAGTGCAAAGATGACTTGTTGATGAATATCTTAAATTTGTGTAGCGCAGATGAATTATCGATGAATATCTTTTTACTCGTAATGCAAAGATGGCCTGTTGTTGAATATCTTTATCCTGTAGTGCAAAGATGAATTATTGATGAATATCTTTGGCTCGTAATGCAAAGATGACCTGTTGTTGAATATCTTTAGCCAATAGTGTAAAGATGAACTGTTGATGAATATCTTTGGCCCGTGGTGCAAAGATGAATTTATTAGTATGATTATGAACAGGAACTGTGATTTGGTATAACCATGATATTTGATGTTTCAGGTAAAGACGGGTGATGAAAATTATCTTCGTCCTGGATGAGAAGAGGAATTTATAATCACAATTATGATTATGAGTTATTCATATGATTGTGGAAAGGAACTGTTGATTGATGTTACAGGGATAAAATATTGTTGGTGGACTTTTAACGTGGAGAAGACAATAGACTTTATAGTCTATTTGACTTTTTTAATGGATCGCTTGTTCATTTGCAACTATGGTTGAAAAGTTTTATCATCTACTATATGTTATAAATCTCGATTTATTATTGATGAAGACTATTGATAATTTATGTATCTTTAGTTATAATATTCTTTATCGAGCTAGTTGTGCTTTCACTCTTTTGTTTCACAATTCCTTTCGTGTAATAAAAGTGTAACTGGGTTGGCCCGGGATAACAAGGGAATGTAATCGGTGGTTCTATAGTTGTTGAGGTTCTCCCAAAAGAGTATGGAAATAATTTTATTGAGGACTTTAGTGTGTTGTATTTTATACATCATTTAATAGTTATTTTTGGTGAATTAAATAGGGTGAAGCGAACCCAACTTTGGAAGGGTGTTTTGTCACTATCATACAAGATGTCTAATGACATACAAACTTCGTGTTATCATAAGACATGGTTGTGCTTTCATCCACTTCTTTGAGTATATTTACAAGCACTTACCTATATAATCTTGGTTTTTGTTTGGAGTATAATACCCAATTAGAGACAATAGAGATAATGATATGTCGAGAGAAGACTCACCATTGGGAAGAATATGATAAGTAATCTTCTTATTTTTCTTTGGGGTCTATTAGGTCAACCAAGGATAATTCTGGCCATATATGATATCTACCATAACCTAAAAGCACGGCCTCCCATGTATGAAAAGTGTTTCCTTGAGCACTTCCCAAAGATTCTAATTTCTAAAAGCAGCTTTTGACTATACCTTTATGTAAGGTGTCATTGTGACGTACATAGCTTGGTATATATTTGTATCCAAACTCACAAAGATATGTGTTGTTGTATTTTGCACGACAATTGTTGTAATAAAGTTATAGTTGTTTTTCGTACCATATATTTGGAGACTCAGAATGGGTTGGATGGAATGGACCTATTTTGGGGGCGTTACAATATATATATATATATATATATATTTGTTATATTTATTATTTGTCTTTCAAACCGCACTTCTTTTCCTTTAACCTTTTCCTTATTTGGTTTTTATTCAGGTATGATGTCAATTACTTCATTCCATGCTCATTCCTTCAGATTTTTCTTTTTGAACGCTTTTTGGGATATTTCTCTAAGCAAAAGAAGAAGCCTCCTCTTTTACCCAACATCATTCCTCGCACAGCACGTTGGATTGATCACCGACTTAGTCTCGATAGTGCGGATTTGCAGCCTTTTCTTGATGATTATGCATGCTTCACTGCTCGTCCCTATACCATTGTTTCAGAGGGTTGTGGCCATCTACCTCACTTTTATAAGCGCAAATTTCGTACCTACTCAAGTCTCAACCGTACCAGCTTGAGTGGTTCTGCACTGTCTTGGTTCATTTTCCTTCGGTCTACAGAGTTTCCCTATTTCCTTGAGAATAATAGTTTTGGCACTGTACTGTATTCTCCTCACAGGGTCATGAGACAATTCGGATATAACCAGGAACGCCTTTTCAGTCACATCTGTCAGGGAAATTATGAGGCTGTTCTTCTCAATTTCGTTTGTACCTCCCCCTCTTTCACATGGGCATTTCTGAGGCTATCAAGTGATCCTTATAGACCCCTTCCTTTTGTCATACCAAATAATTCCCGGAGCGGGTGATATACTACTGGCGAACGTAATTATCGGGCGAGTCAATCTTAAAAGATGGGAGGATGATACCTTGATTTGTTCATTGCCAGTTTCTATTCAGAAATGTCTCCAATGGGGCCGACTGGTATGCTCTTCTAAGACCAATATCCGTCCAACACTTTGGCCAGCCAGTAGCCGATTGATTGAGCGCGAGGTCTTGATGCCTAAGTCTTCTCTCCCTCATTTAACAGACATTCCTCCTCGAGGTGTTCCAAATACTTTTCTTGCACAGGCTCCTACTACTTTCAGAAGTCTTCCACCACGGGTTCCGTTTCGGGTGTCTCCTCCAACTCCTCCCTAGGGATCCTCTGATGCCGAGACAATGAGAGTTACTCTTTCTAAAACGAGAGCAGATATTACTACTGATTCTGAAGTAGCTCCTCCTATTGCTTCTGCTATAGTTCTAGTCAGTCGTCCTCCTCCTATTAGGCTTATCATAAAGCCATTGGCAAAACGCCTTCTTGATAGTGCTGATTCTAGTATGCCGGCAGCTGAGGATCCGACCAAGAAACGCCGTAAAAATTTGGTAATTTTTTGTCATGCTATTCTTATTTCTCTTTCATCCCTTGTATAACTGAGTTCATATTTCCTTGAGTAATGATTTCCTTTATTTTCATATTACAGAGGTCAATGAAGATGATGATGATGACGTTCGTCTTGGGTTAAGGTATTGTACTGTAAATGAGGCAGCGGTCGCGATGGCTTCCACTAGTCGTGAGCTTCCCTAACCTATCCTTGTTGATATTGAGTCATCTACTCCGCGCGATGATTGTGTTAGTCTTGATGCTAAGGACACTTTATCTGATGTGAGCTCGAGTCTTGCTGTGGGTGATACAACAATTTCTTCAAACTTTCATATGCCTACTCCTCATAATGAGTCTGAAGATGTTGATGAGACTCTTATTTCCCCGAGGAGGAATCATTCTGAAACTATTGGTGATGTTCATCCTCCCCAGAAAGATTCTCACGAGAGTCAGGTGATTGCTTCTAGAGGGCATTGTTGATAGTACTTTGGGTGGGTTGAATGACATTCCCCTTTCTGTGGCATCTCCCGACTCCTTCTCTATTGACTATATTATGAGTATTCTTCTTTAGTCAACGTATGATCTGTCTTGAATTTCTTTTTCTTCTTCTTTTTTTTATAATACATTGTGATTTGATATTTTATTTTCAGAGCGAGATGATAAAAGATTTGCCTTTGCCTGTTGAGGCACTCGCTTTATTTGACGCCCTACATCCGGATGTTTCCCACTCGCCATATAGTGACCTTGGTTATCCTTCAGGTGACCAAGGTTTCGAGGAATCATCAGCCATACAACATCTTTCTGCTCCTCCATCCCTTGACTCGACAAATTCAATGGTGGCTTCTAAAGTAGTTCCTACCAGAGCTTCTTTTAATCCAAATGGGGATCTTGTTTCATGGAGGGGTTTCCAGATAGTAGCTTCTAGTCAGGAAAGTCTGGAGCATCTCTTATCTCGATTCCCGCAGATACTTGACCGATTTATTATTAAGTCGATTCATTCCCAAACCTTCTTTCTAGATCAGCTTGCAGACCTTGTTCTTTGGTTGCACCATATTTCTTTATATTCATTGCGAGTCGAGAACCTGAAGGAGTTTAGTGATGATGTAAACGACCTTGCAGTCGTGGGTATTGACATATATCCTTTTCGTATTAGGCTTGATCTTCTCAAGTCAAGTTTTAATCTTGTTGCACTACGTTCGGAGGTTGCTGTTCGTAAGTGTTAAGATGAATCCTTTTCAGTGCAGCTTCCCGAGCTTGACGAAGCCAAAAACGAATTGAAGATTCAATCTAAAAATTTAGAGGACCATCTTTGGGATCTAAATGCCAAATTTTAGGATGTAGAGTGCCAACGATGGGACTTAGAAGCAACTACCCAACAAGTTAGGGAGCTGAAAGCTGCAAATCTTAAGGTCCGAGATGCGGCCATCGCTAACTTGGAAGCTTTAGCTATGCCTCCTCTTCAGTTTGATATGTCTTGGACTTTAGATCATAACTTGTTGTAGTAGTTTTTTTGATTTCCTGTCTCAAAAACTCATTTACACATGTTTCATTTATCAAAATGTATTTTCTTTAACCTTGTTGATTGCTTTTAATTTGAATAATTCCTTAAAATTTAATATTTATCATTGAATCTCAAGTTATTCAAATTAATATTCCAAGACAACAGTAGGTATTATAAGCAAGCATGAATAATATTTTTTTAAAAAAAAACATGTACATAATTTCCATAAACCAACACTTCAATTTATACTCTTTTTTTTAAGAAATTTAAAAAGAACATTCAAGTATAAGTGAAAATTTATCAATTTATTGATAATAAAATTGCTTTTAACGAAAAGTATAACGTTTCATTAGTAAATTTTGCTTTTGTCAAAGAAAGTATAACGTTTGCCACTTTTAGAGATAAAGTGTAACTTTCTTGCTTTTATCGAATAAAGCATAACGTTCGCCACTTTTAAAGTTAAAGTGTAACTTTCGGGGTTGAGGGCTTATACTCAGGTGCCTCAGTCACTTTTGAAGTTGAAAGTGTAACTCCCGAGAGCTGTTAATCAGGTGCCTCGATCACTTTTGAAGTTGAAAGTGTAACTTCTGAGGGCTATTAGTTAGGTGCCTCGATTACGTTTGAAGTTGAATGTATAACTTTTTGTGATGCTCTTCTCATGTATAATATTTCTTTACCCACTTCAAGTTTAATGGGCCTGAGACGGCATTTGATCCCATACGAGATATCTTGCAATACCCGCTTTCGGAGATCTCTGCATTTATACTGGCCTTCCCATTTGGGTTAAAATTTGGTGGTCGGGTCCCCTCATGATTTGAGTCATTGCTTTGAGCACCAGTCTCCCACTTTAATTTGTCGTGGTACCACCGCCAGATTGTATTGTCGTCATGCCTTTCATGGTACCGCTTCAAGCTTTCTTTAGCCTTGTCTCTAAGTCAACTAAGGCCTCTAAAGCGGCTTGTTTGCTATCTTCCTCGACTAAGCTTCAAGTCTCATTCGAGCCGAAGGTATTTCTATTTCAGTCGACAAGATAGCTTCTTCACCATAAACCAAAGCATATGGGGTCTCGCCTGTAGGATTTCTTTTTGAAGTTCGATATGCCCATAACGCTATTGGTAATTGGTATGCCAATGTCTTCGGATGATCGCCAAGGGTTTTTGATAAAAAATTTATCAAGGTTTTGTTTGTAGCCTCTGCTTGTCCGTTGCCTTTCGGGTAGTAGGGTGATGATTTGTAATATTTCACCCTGTATGTTTCCATCAGATTTTTGACATCCCTATTGATGAAGGGAGTTCCATTATTCGACAAAATGATCTTCGGGATCCCGAAACGGCAAATGATGTGCTCCTTGATAAAATTGGCCACTGCTGGTCCCGTGGTCTTCTTCAAGGGTATTGCCTCCACCCACTTTGTGTACATCTCTATGGCGCTTAAAATCCATATGTTACCCTTTGGAATTAGGGTGAACAGACCCTATAAGATCCATTCCCCATGTATGAAAGGGCCATGGTGTTGCCAAGGTTCACAAATCCACGGCGGGAGCATGGATCAAGTTTCCATGTATTTGACAAATGTGACACTTTTTAACAAATTATAGAGAATCTCCCTCTATCTTTGGCCAGTAGTAACCATGATCGATAAGTTGTTTGTACAACTTGTCTCCCCCTTGGTGTTCATCCTTGTTTATTTGGTAAACCAAATCTTTGACTTCACCTTGTTCCACACACCATAGGGGCTTGCCATTGAATCCCCTTCTAAATAATTCTCCATTCTGCAAGAAAAAACGTTGTGACTTCCTCTTGATTATAATTGCGTCTTTCTTTTCGGTCGAAAGAGTCCCGCTTTGTAAGAACTCCACATAAGGGATTCGCTAATCCACTATGTCTTCAATGAAGGCATATTCATTCTCCCTAGGGTATTCTTGGCATGAAACACAATGGCGTTGTAGGGCATCTGCTTCCTTCTTCATTTCAGGCCAATAATACCTTGGACGTTGCGTACCGACGATACAAGTCTTTATTCCGCTAATCATAGCTTCTCGTCATGCACTGTTGGTAAGACTCTATTTGCTTCCTCGCCTCCCTAAGCATCGTGTTAATACACCGTCTCGCTTTTTTTGTGATACAAGACACCTTTGATGATGTTGTATTTCAGAATTTCACCAGATGTATTGTTCCTCCTTTGTTTTACAATTGATGGGAGATGTCGTGACGCCAATCATCTATTATGTCTTTGGGGAACAAATTTAAGCACCGTGGTTGGGAGAGTTCTCTTCATTACCTTTACATTCAAATCCTCACCTTGGACATAGACTTCGAGACGCTATCATTGCTAGTGCATCAAAGTTGTTTATTCTGTCCTCTTCGCACATATTCAATCACCACCTTCTTGAAAGCCTCCATCACCTTTTTGTGCTACAGCTCGATATAGGCGCCAAGATAGGTTCCTTCACTCCAATTGGCCTCTTATCTCGTTGCACTATGAGGTTTGAATCTCCCTTTACTTTAAGATGTTTGGCTTCCAATTTCGAGCCCAACAATCCTAGTATGAACGCCTCATATTTTGCTTTCATTGTTTGTGCAAGGGAAATCCAATTTGTATGACAAGGCCACTTTATTTCCTTCTTTGGTGGTCAACACCACTCTTGCTCCGCCTTTACCTTCTGCAGCTGATCCATCAAAAGCCAAACTCCACCATTCTGGGTCCTCATCCATCAACTCGATTGATTCTACTTCTCCACCCGGAAGATCCTCAGAAGGGGGTTCATATTCTCCATTTGCAAATTGAGCCAGCAGGTCTGCCAAGGCTTGACATCGGATTGTCTTCAGTGTTACACACTTGATGTCATATTCTGAAAGAATCATCATCCATCTGGCAGGTCTTCCTACTAATGCTGGCTTAGTTAATAGATATCTGATTGGATCAGTTCTTGTTGCAAGCTTTACTTCACGTGTTAAAAAATAATGCCGCATTTTCTCTTGAATGAACACCAATGCTAGGCAATGCCTCTCCACCGTGAATACACGGTTTCTTGTTCCCTCGATTATCCTGCTAATGTAATACACGTTTTTCTTCTCCATCCACCTTCTCAAGCGTGATCAATCCACCCATAGACTTCTCGGTAGATGTAATATACAACCGCAACGACATTCCTCTTCATGGCACCACCATCGCTTTGTCTTTGAAGCCAAAATTCTTTTCACCTTCTCTCAAAGCCCGTTGTTGGGTCTTGCCCCAGTCCTATTGTGCCTTTCCTTTTTAGTAATTTGCCAAAGGTTCTGTGACTTCGCCATTACCGGCATGAATCTTCTCATGTATGAAACTTTCCTGTAAAGCTCTTTTAACTGCTTTACGTTTTTTGTGAGGGCATCCTCGTGATTGTTGTCGCTTTACTTGGGTCCACCTCTAAGCCTCTCATGTGCCAAAGAAGCCCAAGAATTTTCCAACCGTCATCCCAAAGGTGCACTTCTTCTGATTCATCCTCAACTTATACCTTCTAAGACGCTTAAACACTTTCCTCGTGTCCTCCACATAAGTTATCGCCTTTTTGGATTTCACTACTATGTCGCCCACGTAGTCCTCCACTATATCATGAATCATGTCATGAAATATGGCGCGCATTGCCTTTGATAAGTTGCCCCGCATTCTTCAACCCGAATGGCATTACTACATAATAGAAATCCCTAAAACGAGGTGCGAAAAGTCACCAACTCTGATCTTCTACTTTGACATCTTTATCTCGATCAGAACCCACAAACCCGCCCATGAATGACATCATTTCATGGTTAGCCGTTGCATCTACCAAAGTGTCTATGTTGGGTGATGGGTACATGTCTTTTGGGCATGCCTTGTTCAAATCTCTAAAATCCACACATATTCGTAGCTGTCCATTTGATTTTTTTACCGGTACAATGCTGGATAGCCATGTTGGATGTTGAATTGGCTTGATGAACCCTACTTCCAAAAACTTCTTGAACTTCTTCTTCCTTTATTTGAGTTTCGACTTGGTGCATAGTAATTCCGAAAGGCGAGGTGCTTGCTTTAACAATTTCTTTTGTTCATTTCCTTGGATTATGTTTAGATTGTGTTTCACAAGATCTTTGTCAATTCCGAATCTTCGCATGAATCCATTCCAAGCAAAGACATCCCTATAATATTTTATGTGGATATAATTGAAGGAATTAATGTTGAGGTGTTTTTGTTTGAATGGAGGTATTAAAAATTAAATCACTTTGCTTTTAGATATATCATGTGAGTTATAATTTTTTAATCAATTGAATTGGATCGCCGTGATTTTTGGATATGTTATACATATATAAGTTGAGTATATGTCCACAAATTTTGAACCGTTAAAATGAAACGAATGATTTGTTATAAATTTTAAGAGGTGACCGATTCGGAATTAGGTTTATAAATGATTTTGGTGGAAAATTCTAGAATTGAGTGGGCCCCACTTGTGATTGGTGAAGAAATATGCTGAATTTTATTTCAAATGTGGTGGGTGGCAATAGTAGCGAGTAAAGCCATCGGGTAGTAGTCGAAGTCCGCTTTGCTGGCTAACATTTTTCTATAAATAGAGGCTAAGTTAGTATTGAAAATCACACCGTAAACATAAGCTTTCTTTCTCTCTAAATTATCGAGCTTATTTTGTGAGTATTTAGATACTTTGAGAGTTGCTTATTCAAGTACAAGTTTCATTCAAGATCACATCCGAACCTTTCATTCAGAAATCACTGCTTTCTTTGAGGTAAGGAATGTTATTTTCTTCTTAAATGATATTATTTTCTTGATATCATTATGCTTTGAGATATTGTTATGAATTTTGTTGTGAAATTTCTACCTTTTTGTGCTCGGGGTTACTATTCACGATATCTTGACTATTTACGATATCGACACTATTCACAAATCTGCGCACTATTCAATCAAAAATGAAATTTTCTCTCTTTTTAAGTCCCCCAGATGTCTTTTATGGTTACTATCTTTGATTGTATCCATGTTTTGATCTTTATTTTGAATTCTACTTCACACTTGGTTATTATGGAGTATTATTGAATTTGGATAACCCGGGTCTTAATCCGTAATATTTGTCCTTCTCGTCTCTCACCGGATTTGTTCTCTAAAATATTTTCATCATCCTCGACCCTTAATGGTGATATTTCGATGAATATCTTTGGCCTATAGTAAAAAGATGAATGATTATTGATGAACATCTTTGGCCGTGGTGCAAAGATGAGCAGGTGTTGAGATGAACACTATTAACTCGGTGATATGAATGTATATCTTTGGCCTGAGCAAAAGATGAATATTTGATTCAAGATGTATATCGATTGATGTTACAGGATAAAATATTGATGATGGACTTTTAAATTCATAGATGATAGTAGATTTCATTCTCTCACTTAACTCTTCTAATGAATTATTGTTAAAGCCGCAGATTCTTGATCTAAAACTTGTTGTCTATTGTATTTTATCGATTTTTCCTGTTGAGGAATAATGATAATTTGTTGTATATTATCTTAGTCATAATATTCTTTACTTGGGCTAGATTGAGCTCACTCTTTCCTTTTTTGTTCCATTTTTCTTCTCAAGAAAGTTGAGAACATAGCGAGAATCTAGATCTCGGGTACATGGAGTGGTGGTTCTAGAAAGATGTTTTAGTGCCTCACTATTTCGTAAAATAGTGTATGAATAATTGTAATGAGGACTTTATTCGGGTGTGGATATTGTCTGTAAGACAATATTTGTATTTAAACTCACAAAGATGTGGTTGGTCGTATTTTGCACGACAATTGTAATAATGAAGTTGTAGTATTCTTTACATGCCATGTATTTGGCGACTCAAAGTGGGTGTTGTATACCTATTTTGGGGAGTCACACATAAGTTAGTCTTGGCGTTCCTCCCTTTGTTGCCCAAATCAACTTCATCTAATTCATTTTATTGAGGTTTCACCTTATCCTCAAGCATTAGAATTGGGTTCTACCTTCTCACTGTATAACTCCTCCTTCTTCATTATTGCTAGAGTAGGGGACACCTCCCTGAGCCATTGGGTTCACATGCTTCCTCAGGCTCTTCCCTCACACCATCACAATCGAAACACCACCTTTCGCTTACTTTAACAACCCTCTCCCATTTTGTCTTCTAGCCCTCGTCGAGTTGTGCCATCCGCTTGCATTTATTATATTTTTAGCTTCTTCGGGTTTGGTGGCCTTTTCTTTTCTTCTCCTTCTTTCGCTAGGTCTACTATCACCCACTTCTTGTTTTTGGAACATTCTCCGTGTTCTGAGGTTTTCTTCTTCTCTTTTTCTGCAGGCACGAACCTATCTTCCTGCACTTCTTCCCAGCTTGCTAGTCTTAGGGAATCAGGTCTTGCAATCTTGTTCTCTCCTCTTCAAAGAACATCATCAAAAAAGTTGCTTCGGTGATGTGTGTAGCCTCTGGTCCAAAGGGATTTCGAGGTCTTTGGTACCTTCACTTCTCTCCCTTTCCGGATAGCCTTCAAGCATTGATGAAATACCGAGGGTACCACCCGTTAGTCATTTTGCCAAGCCCTTCCTAGCAAGACATGATATGACGCATCCACCTCGGCAACATGGAACATTACAGTCCTCAATCTTCCCTAACTCAGATGTCCACCTTGATGTGCCCCAGGTTCTTGTGCTCTAGTTGGCGAATCTCAGTAATGTTTGTTTGTTCCTTCACATCTTCTTCTTCTCGGTAGGCCTAACCGCTTAAACACGGTAGGGGCATAATATTCTGAGACGCTCCATTGTCAATGAGCGCCTCCGCACCTCGATGCTATTGATTCATCAACACATACATACATCACTTGCGTTGTGCGGGTATCTTATCTCTCTATCAGCTTTAGAGAAAGATATCTTATTTTCTTCTTCCTCCATCGTCTTCATAAATCCTTTACTTATGGCCATGCAAGTCTCCTGCATCTCGGTAGCCTTGATAATTGCCACCGGTTTGCTTCAATCCTTCGCTTCCTCGGCGAATCCTGTCCGATCAAAAAATTTCTCGAACTTGGCTCCGTTCATCAATGCCATCACCTACTGGGCCTGGATCACACTCCTCCTTTTCTTCCATCATCATCTCCACTTCTGGGCTTGTGCTGTGAATAACAGTGTTGCACGTTTCCTTCCCCTTGTGGTTTGGCAACGGCTTGTCATGAACGCTACTTTTCTTTCCAAGTTCAATCTCCCCATTTTCCAAATTTCTCGTGGAATATCCTCTCTGCAGCTATAACGGTCCATAGTTGAGTGTCCTGTATTGGTGGAATACATGAAGTCCGTATTCTCTTCATTTCTTCCACACTTTGCAAATCTAGGCCTTGGGGGTTTCACCACCCCATGTTCAACCCATTGTTCATATGGACCCACAATGCTTTCTCACTACATGTGATAGCCTCGGGGACCGGCTTTCTTATATTTTGTCTCCAGTGCTTTCCTGCTTCGATCAAAATTCTTCTCATGCTTCTCTCCTTTTGCCCCTTGTGGTTTTGATGAGAGTCGTCCAAGGCCATGCTTCTTGGCCCTCTTGCCCTTTTCATATAACCGCTCTTGGTTAGTGGGCAATGTCATAATTCCTCCCAAGTCTTGTGCAAAGATGAGAGGTCGCATGAAGGAATCACAAGCCTTGGTGATGAGGTGGGGCTTGAAAGCATCTAGGGCACCATTGTTGCAAATGATGACTAAGTTCTTTTCTTCAATAGCTCGGGCACTTCGCGTTCGGGCCTGAACTCGCTCAACATAATCGACAACTCCTCATTCGGTTTCTCGCTTGAACTGCACGAGCTCCACAATGGTTACCTGCTTCGCACGTAGAAAATTTCTTGAAAAATTATAATTTTAGGTCATCCCAATCATGGATCGACTCCTTCTCCAAATTGTAGTACCAACTAAAGGCACTATCCACAAAGTCTTGTTGAATTCTCGCATCAACAAGTTGTGGTTGTTCACTTCATCATATCCAAGCCATGGAGACATTGACTCTCACAAACCTTGAATATGTTCCCGGCATTTCCTTTCTCCCCGTTGTATTTTGGAAACCGCAGGGATGTTCAATATACCCCGTTGGGTAAGGTTGCCTCAATGTGTGCAAGTAAGTAAGGAGGAGAAAGTCCAACCCGAGGGTCGAGATATCTGTCTGCAGGTTGATTGATCACGTCGATCATATCATCCTTCGTCACACGCATTAGTTTGTGGCGTGAAACTCTCCGGCAGTGTTGTGATATGTTGCTACATCGGTAATGTGTATGGTAGAGAGGTTGGTTGATGCACACTTGCGATCATGCACCTTAGTGCTTGATGGTGGCGTTGTTGCTCACTCACCGGACATTGCTTGGAATGGTTGGCATTTGCACCTGTGAAAATGATGGGATAACAGTTGGGATGATGTTTGTCCGAGGTTGGCTTGCTTCTAACCTAGGTTATGGCACGTCACCACTTTTCCGGGCCTCCAGTTAATTATCGGAACCGATTGACTTTTCCGTCGATGGAGGTGAACTGGTTCTCTTTATTGTTGCTACCATTGTTGTTGTCTTCCACCTCACTTGTTCTATACGTAACTTCACAGGAACATGGCCTTGAAAGTGGGAATCGCATCAATCGGCGTAAATTCCCATCTCCTCTTCTTCCTCCGCATTTCCAGCATCATGGCCATCATCATCCCTTGCCCTTCCTGCGGCTTCCTTCAATGCCTGAAAGCATCTCCAACAGTACAACATCTGGTCCCGGTCTCCACCTGCGTCCTCGCCTTGCCTTCCCAAGAGATTGCTTTGTTGTTGATTGCCATATGTGGTGATGTTGAACTCCCTTCTGAAGCGTCTTCAATAAGTGGTTGGTCAAAATCCAGGTTTACGCCTTGGAATGCTTGAGTTACTTGCCTTGGAACTAGCTCCGGCGAGGTAATGCTATTTGTTGGTGAAACAACTCTTCCTGTAGTTCTCCCACTTTGAGTTGTGGGCATACCTTCACGAATTCTACACCTCCCCAAAGAGTCGCTTAATTAAATGTGGGCAAGGAAATCGCACCTTCTTGCTAGGGTTAGGGTTTTGTGGTTGGTACGGGAGGAGAGAAATCCAAAAGAGTACCAATCGATTGGTTGATCAAAAGGGGAAATGATAGGTGGGCAATTATCTAACGACGCCAGCAGCAGAACTCCCTAGAATCCGGAACCGTGTTAGGGTAAGCAGGGATTCCAAGAGCCTTCGAGTCCTTCGAGTCCGAGAGAATGTTCAAACCCCTTTAGTGCTTTTGTGTGGAATCTCTAAGCCTTTAAGTCACCAAAAGGGTCCTTGATCTTCCAAGAGTCCAAGTCTTGAGTCTCAAGAGAAGTCCCTTCCCAATGGAATGGAAGGGGCATTTATAGGGTTTTCGAAAGTAGTCATGTGCCGTGCACACGCTTTCAGGAAATTTCAAAATACCCTTTTAATCGCCGTAGTAATGCCCAGTTGTCTGTCCCTTCTAGCCACCAATCCAATCCCTCAATCAATTTCAGGAATCAGCTTCCACGGTATGCGCCTTCCGCCTCAGACCTGTGAAAGGCTTCTCCTGTGTCTCGCTTATTTATTTTTGGTTTTTTCGTCTTCATTCCATTAGGTTATGCGAACCCTAATTTGCACATTTAATGAGGTCGTGGAACACTAATTGCGCAGTTAATTCAATTAGGTCATGTGAACCCTAATTTTACACTTGGGCCCACATTTGCCCCCTGCGCGAGAGTCGCATTTCCAAATAGACGATCGTGCAAGAAAACTGCAAGCCTTTGAACAATTTTATGGACTTCACTTTACGTGTCTTCAAGACAATGGTCCTAGAAGAGGGAACCTCTAGGGGAGCCAAACCCTTAGAGTTAAACCATAGGGAGGCCAATAATCTTTCCATAACTTGCCCAAGATTTGTTTCCTTATTTTTCCGGAAATTAAAATAGAAAGATCATCAAATATCACCAAATAAAAATCTTTATTTTGGTACACCAAATCTTCCTTTTATCAAATCAAATATTAATTTTATTTTAAAAATAAAGTTAAATCTTAACTTTATTTCAAAATCAAATCGAATCTCTTTATTTTGGAGATAAAATCAAATCTTTCTTTATTTTGGAAATAAAATCAAATCTTTCTTTATTTTGAAAATGAAATGAAATATTTCTTTATTTTGAAATAAAATCAAATCTTTCTTTATTTGATCTTTTAAAGCAAGAGATTTTTTTATTATTATTATATTTATTTATTTATTTATATTATCAAAATAAATCAAATATTTTTTTGGAAATAAAATAAAATATTCGGTATCTTATTTTATTATTTTATGTTTTTTTCTTCAAAAATAAACTTTTTACTTATCTTATTTTGGAAGTAAGAAACCATGGCCACATATCTTGTATCCGAATTTGAGTGGGTGACGCCCCAAACAGTATACATCACCCATCTCGAGTCGTCAAATACATGGTATAAAAATACAAATACAAACTTAATTATACAAACGTCGTGTAATATACTTATAAAAATATATGCATGAGTTTTAATACAAATATTGTCATCTAGACAATATCCACACTCAATGGAGTCCTCATTACATTTATTATCACACTACTTAATTGAGAATAGTGAGGACTACTAATGCTATCATCTGGACCATCACTCGCCTCCCCGACTCGTCTCAAATTTATATTCTCATTTCTCGAAGAGAACGATTGAAAGAAAGGGTGAACTCAACTAGCCAAAGAAGAAATATTATGACTAAGATAATGCGAGAATAAATTATCCTTAGTCTTCAACAATGTTAAACCGATAAAATACAATAGACATCAAGTTTAATCTGCAGTGGAATAAGCAATCCATTAGAAGAGTCAGTAGAGCGTGATATCTACTATCTTCTATGTTTTAAAATGTTTTCATCAATTTTTATTGCTTGAGACTCATCTTAATAAATAAACCACATCATCGAATCATCCTCGCATACGAGCTAAGGATATTCATTAAATCATCAATGGTCATGACTATACCCTAATAATCCCTCGGTCATAATCATACCAAAAAATTGTCCATCAAATCGAACCTACGTGCCATCGAGGACTTTTATCACATCATTTATAACATTACGAATGTCATGAATATACCTAATGATCCTCGGTCATAATTATACCAAGTCCATCTACGCAAGTAAGCCAAAGATGACTTTCATCACAATATAAGCATGAGGATGATGACAATGATATAAGCATTAATCAAATTATCATTTCAAATTTTTCGAATTTTGAGGTCAAAAATTACAAAATTACCCCGGCGTAAAACCCCTTGAATGAAAATACTATTCATATGAATACAAAGGATCATTCACCATGCATGCATTTAATCCACATGTATAAAAGTTATTCCAAATGTAATAATAAAGAATGGAATAACGAAGAATTCACCATGCATGCGATAGACCGCACATATGCATGTTATTCTCAGCGGAATAATAAAAAGAATGGAACAAATCATACGTAAAACCGCTTGTGAGATGTGATATTCCAACGAGAATAATAAAGAATGGAACCGTGTCATGCATAAACCGCATGCATGGATATTCCAATGTAATAATAAAGAATGGAACCGGTCATGCGTCAAATCAATCAGAACACGATATTCCAACATAATAATAAAGAATGGAATAACAACAAAATCATCGAGCGTCACGATAATCGCATGCATAAAGTGGTTATTCCAAAGAATAATAAAGAATTGAATAATGAAGAATTTCACCATGTATGCGGTGCCATATAGGCGAGGTTATTCCAACATAATAATAAGGAATGGAATAACAATAGCTCTCTTCATGAATACGAAAGAAATAATACCCTTACCTTGTAAGAAATCTGGATATTGGAATAGTGAGGTGGCGGACTTCTCTTCTTCTTTCTCTATAATTTCTCTCTATAATAATTGCTCTAAAGCTTTAGTGAATTGGTGAGAAATGAAGGAAGAATGAGTTTCTATTTATAATAAAATATAGTTTCACTAATTGCACGCTTTTGGGGCTCAAATATTACAAAGACAATACCTCTAACTTTTCTTTCATTTTTAATTTAGTCCTCAGCAAGTATTATCAAACTGCACCACCTCCCCTATTAGTAAATAATGTGAATTAATAGTTCAATCATGTGAATCAATATTTATAATCATGTGAAAATACGAATTCTGATATAGTACCTCCATCTATACCTCCATTTTTAACTTAGTCATGTAAGTATTATCAATCTTGCACTTTAACTCCCCTAATAGTACAAGAATGTGATTCAATAATACACACATGTGAACAAATAGTTATATAAGCGTGTGAATTAGTAGCAATTAATTGCTCATTTATTCGATTAATTACCCGATTTATCAATATAACTCCAGACATCAATTATCATCGAAATAGATGTCGATTTCCACTAACACTAATAATCCCAACACAATGAAATTATCAAATTCATCTTTAATCAACACGAACTTATTCATCATTAATATTATAACTCATGATATTTAACAACCCGAAATGTCGTTCCTGTGAAAGAGGGCTTTTCGATAAGGATTTCTCCTTATTGGCGCCATGATTAGATGACCAAACCTCTCCTCGACAGTAACTCCTGCATACATTGTAAATATTGCAATTTAATAATATGAATAACTTTATTGTCTCAATTATTGATTTAATAATATATAAAATATTATGCGAGATGATACCGTGATAATAATCGAATCAATAATATGAGAGATATGATGCGAGAATTCCTCGTAGCAATAATTGAGTATAACCGAAAGTGACTTCTTACGTAAGCATCAATAATCAATACCGCAAGTATATTATAATGCAACCAATGCCAGACATCGTACTTTTACTTTCGGATAGTTCAACTGTTTTAACTTAAATAACTTTTCGTAGTTATTTTTATAAAATGATAATTTCATCATTTTTTAACTACGACAATACTTTTGTTGTGGGGTCCACCAATGATTGTGCCGTGATTTGACGGATATTCCCGATAAAAGAGATATTCCCCGACTAAACGAATATTTTATAACAACTTGCATACTTTGCAAAATTTATAAATATTACCCATAACTATAACATTATATCAAATCCACACCATAATATACAAAAAAATATTTCGAGAAATTTAAATCTTTATTCATAAAATTTGGGGTCTCATAGTGGGCAGTTCTATTGCCACATTACTTTGGTGTTATTTTCAATAAGAAGGAACCCCCATTGAAGCTGTACATGCTACTCCCCTACTAGCCAACAAAGTTTAACTCCTTCATATGTATACACGATTAGGCAAGTCCCGCTTGCATGCAATTATCCAATAGTTGGGCTTGTAAACTTCTTACGATATATATATGCAGCTTATATAAATTGCCACATTATAAGCCTCCACTCCCGAACCTTTCTTGCGCACTCCATGATCAAATCTTGGTTTTTCCCCTCGGAATTCATCAGAGCAATGTTATAATTTTTGCGGCGAAAGAGAATTCGTTCCAAGCAGTTGATTTGTGGAAGAACAGGACCTAGGAGGTATGAAGGAACAACCAAGGAGGCCCCGTTTCTCAATGATTGGGGAAGGGCTCCCCTCCTTTGGTCTTTTCGACGTCTTTTTTGGAAGCAAGTCCAAATTATGACCGTACAACTTTTCATCCACCAAATAAGGAAGGCTTGTTTCAATATCCAGTGACTTGTGGAAATTGGGATTAATTTCCCCATTCTGATCGCATTCTCCTTAACTTCTTGTCTTATTCATCTAACTTTCTTCAGGAATGACAACATTGGACCGGCAAGATACTTGGGAATACTGATTATGTGGATATACTAAAGAGAAGGCCAACATTCTTCGTCAGATCCAAATTATGCGAGGACATTCAGATCCAACAGACCATGGTGCTCTCTACATGCATATTCATCACTTGGAGGAATGCACCTCACTCGGAGGATGTCTATGCCATTTATCGCAAGCCTTGCCCCCTCTCTTAAAATTCTCTCTTCTTTAGAATCAAGAAGTCGAAGACCAATGCTGATGAAGAGGATGATGATGTTCCCATTGGACTTTTTATAAGTATCGCACATGACGCCTTTCTACAACTTCTCCACATGACAGTTTCGAGGGTGCCGATGAGACTCCTACTTCTTTGAGGCAGAATCCTTCTGAGACTATTTGTAAGACCCCAACTTTTATGAATAAAGAATAATTTTCTCAAAATATATTTTTGAATATTATGGTGTGGATTTGATATAATGTTATAGTTGTGGTAATATTTACAAATTTTGCAAAAGTAAGTAAGTGGTTATATAATATTCGATTGGTCGGAGAATATTCATTTTAACAGGAATATCATACGACGGTACAAATCATTGGTGGACCCCACAACCGAAGTATTGTCATAGTTAGAAAATGACATAATTATCTTCTTATAAAAATAACTATGGAAGTTATACTGTTAAACCGTTGAACTACCCAAAGAGTAAAAGTACATGTGAATACGTGTGGTTGCATAAGTAGCGCACACCAGTATTGATTATTGATGCTTACGCGAGAAGTCACTCGCTTATACTCAATTATTGCTACAATAATTGTTGCATCATATCTCTCATATTATTGATTCGATTATTATCACAAAGATCATCCGCATTATATGATATATTATTAAATCAATAATTGAGACGACAAAGTTATTCATATTATTAAATTGCAATATTTACAATGTCTAGAAGTTCACAAGGAGAGGTTCGGTCATCTAATCGCACGTCAATAAGGAGAAATCCTTATCTGAAAGCCCCCTCTTTCCTGGGAATGACCTGATTGTTAAATATTATGAGTTATAATATTAATGATGAATAAGTTTGTGTTGATTAAAGATGAAATTGATAGTTCCATTGTGTTAGAATTATTAGTGTTAGTGGAAATCTACATTTATTTCGATATTAATTGATGTCTCGGAAGTTATAATCGACTACTTGTAATTAACTTGGATAAATGAGCAATTAATTGCTATTAATTCACATGATTATAACTATTTGTTCACATGTGTACCTATTGATTCACATTCTTGTACTATTAGGGAGTTGGTGCAAGATTGATAATACTTGCATAACTAAGTTAAAAATAGAGGTATGTATGGAGTGTACTATACTATAATTAAGATTTTCATATGATTATAACTATTGATTCACGGATTGAACTATTGATTCACATTATTTACTATTAGGGGAGGTGGTGCAAGTTTGATAATACTTGCAGGACTAAATTAAAATGAAAGAAAAGTCAAGGTATTGTACTATAATATTTCGAGCCCTAAAACGTGTAATTATCGGAAACTATATTTTCCTATAAATAAGCTCATTCTTCCTTCATTTCTCACCAATTCACTAAAGCTATAGAGAAATTATTATAGAGAGAAATTATAGAGAGAAAGAAGAAGAGAAGTCTCGCTACCTCTCTACTCTAAAGATCCAGCTTTCTTTCTAAGGTAAGGGGTATTATTTCTTCAGATTCATGAAGAGAGCTTCTATTATTCCATTCTTTATTATTATGTTGAATAACTCCGCTCTATATACAAGTATCGCATACATGGTGAAATTCTTCCTGTTATTCCATTCTTTATTATTCATTGGAATATCTTGTACCGTAAGCGTATTACGCTAGACCGGGTTCCATTCTTTATTATTCTCGCTGAATAACTCCGTCTGTTAATGCGATCTATCGTGTATGATGAATTCTTCTATTATTCCATTCTTTATTATTTTATTAGAATATCCTCGTCTGTGGGATTACGTAATGACCTCGGTTCCATTATTTATTATTCTGCTTGGAATAACCTATCTCTATGTGGATTATCACATGCACGGTGAATGATCATTCGCTTTCATTCCTTATTAAATCAGTGAAATGATCTGCATCACGTGATTACCGCATGGCGTGAAAATACATTTGCGCTTCATATATTCTATGATACTCATTTGGTTAAAGTTTTGGCTTCTATACTCTATGAAATTAGTAGACTATCCCGATATTTGCGCTTCATCCTCATATCTTTCATGGAAATATTCTTCCGAGCATTCTCAATTTTACTTCACAAAGTAGTATCATGTCGATAATTTGACGTAATTGATTTCAAGATAAATTAACTTATAAATCTTTAAAATTTATTCTTGAACTTGTTTTATTAAATTATTATGTCTTGTCATCATCCTCATGCTTATATTGTGATGAAAGTCATCTTTGCTTACGTGCGTAGATGGACTTGTATATGATTTATGACGAGGATTATTCGCAGATAATCATGACCAGTAATGTTATAAATGATGTGATAAAGTCCTCAATAGCCCTAGAAGCATTGATGGACAGCTTTTGGTATGATTATGATTACCGAGGATTATTCGATATAGTCATGACCATCGATGATTTAATGAATATCCTCGCCCGTGAGTGTGGATGACTCGATGATGTGGTTTATTTATTGTCGAGTCTCAAATGATAAAATTGATAAAAACATTTTTTTAAATCATAGAAGATGGTAGATATCATGCTCTACTTTGACTCTTCTAATGAATCATTATTCACCGCAGCTTAAACTTGATGTCTATCAGATTTTATCGCTTTAACATTGTTGAAGACTAATGATAATTTATTCTACATTATCTTAGTCATAATATTTCATCTTGGGCTAGTTGAGCTCACCCTTTCTTTCACCGCTTTTCTTCAGTGAAATGAGAATGTATCCTGGACTAGCTCAGAACTGAGTGATGGTCCAGAATAAGATTAGAAGTCCTCACTATTCTGTTAAATAGTGTGACAATAAATGTAATGAGGAATCCATCGAGTGTGGATATTAGACTAATATGATAATATTCTTATTAAAACTCTTTGATTATGTTTTGTCGTATTTCACACGAATCGCTGTATAATTAAGTTGTATTTTGAGACCCCGCATTTTATCAATAAAGATTTAAATTTAGTCGAAATAATTTTTTAATATTATAGTGTGAATTTGAGATAATATTATAGTCAGTGGGTAGTATTTATAAATTTTGCAAAGTATGCAAGTGGTTATATTATATTCGATCGGCTCTGGGAATATTCGCTTAGCAGGAATATTCGCATAACTACCAATCATCAGTGGACCCTACAAATGTAATTCATCATTTGATCGAGAAAACGACAAAAATATTTTATTGAAATAACTACATGGAAGTTTTACCGTGGTTACCGCTTGAACTACTCCTTAGTAGTAAAAGTACAAAGAATACGTGTGGTCGCATAAGAAGCATTACCAGATTGATTATCGATGCTTATGTGAGAAGTTACCTACTTTGATTCCATTATCACGATTAATAATATGAATTATTATAATGATAATGACGCTTTTGTTTTATTCGATTATTAACGTAATAAAATGTAAACATCTTTTATATAAAATAGAATACTTTATTAAAGTTATTCTATAAATGAATATATTATATTTTATTATGTGATAATGTTGCATAAAGATTTTGCATAGTAGATTGTATAAAGTTTTGCATAGTAAAATGTTTTATATAAATAGAATATATTATATTTTATTTAAAAGATTTTCTTTAAATATGGACCGCGATTAAAGTAAATCAATCTGGACCGCTCATGGATTAGTTACTTACGCATTCCATTTTCCTATAAATAAAGCTCATTCCTTCATTATTTTCTTACGAATTCATCAAACTCTGTAGAGAGAAATTATAGAGAGAAGCTATAGAGAGAAAATTATAGAAAGAAGAAGAGTATTCTCGCTACTTCACTACTTCTATATTCAGTTCTTTTACTAGTAGTGGGTGTTATTCTTTCTTCTTGAAGAGAACTTCATTATTCCATTCACTATTATTCTGCTGGAATAACTCGTAAAAGTGACATACCCTATACATAACCTCCGATACGCCAGATATCCTATACTTGGTGAAATCCTTATTGTTATTCCATTCTTATTTATTCTCATTGAATAACTCAGATACGCTGCCATTTACCCTATACTTGGTGACATTCTTCTATTATTCTGCTGAACATCCTGCGTCTGCAGGTTTTTACAATTTGACCGGTTCCGCTTTTTATTATTCTCGCTGAACATCCTCGCTCATGTGTTTTTACACCGACCGGTTCCGCCTTTTATCATTCTCGCTGAATATCCTATCTGTGTGTTTTACAATTCGGATCCGTTCCATCTTTATTATTCTCATTTGAACATCCTCGCTTGCGGTGAATTTCACCGACCCGGTTCCGTTATTATTATTCTGCTTAATAACTCGCTCTGCGCGGCACCGCATGCACGGTGATTTCTTTTGTTATTCCATTCTTTATTATACCCAAATTGGTTAAAACTTTGACTTTCTATACTCCATGAAATTAGTAGAATATCCTCGATATTTCAAGCTTCATCCAAAGATCTTTTCATGGAAATATTCTTCCGATCATTCTTGAATTTTACTCTACGTAAACAAAGATCACGTTGATAATTTGACGTTAATAATTCATGGATTAAATAATTCTTGAACTTGTTTTATTGAATTATTATGTCATTGTCATCATCCTCATGTTATATTATGTTATCTTTGCTTACGTGTACATAAATGAACTTAGTATGATTATGACCGTGGATCATTCTAAGATAATCACGACTTGATATAAATGATGTGACAAAAGTCCTCGTGGCCTCTGTAATGCAAATGATGGATAGTTTTTGGTATGATTGTGACCAGGGGTGATTCTAAGATAGTCATGACCATCGATAATTTGATGAAAATCCTTCGATCGTGGTACATGTGGATGATTAGATGTGGTGGTTTATTTATTGTCGAGTCTCAAATGATAAAAATTGATGAAAACTTTTAAAACCTAAAAGATAGTAGACTTTTATTCTCTACTCGACTTTTTTAATGGATCATTATTCCACCGCAGCTTAAACCGGTTGTTCATTGTATTTTATCGCTTTAACACTGTCAAGGCTAATGATAATTTATTCGCATTATCTTAGTCATAATATTTCTTCATCTAGCTGAGCTCACCACCTTTCTTTCACCGTTCTCTTCTGTGAAATGAGAACATACCGGGACGCAGCCTGGGAACGGAAGTAATGGTCCAGAGGATAGATTAGTAGTCCTCACTATTCTGCGGAAATAGTGTGATAATAGTTGTAATGAGGACTCCTTTTCGAGTTTGTATAATATCTAGTAGACAAAATTTGTATTCAAACTCACGCTTTATGTCGATTGCATACTTACGCTTATATTAGTAAGTCAGATTTGAATTTATGTACCATGTAAGTGGCGACCCAAGACGGGTGACGATACCTAATTTTGGGGGCGCATAACTTGGTATCGTAGCTTAGGGATACGATCCCCGCTAAGATGTGAGAATAGAACTAGAGGGAGAGATGGGGAATTCCTTCGCTAGTATTTACCTACCTAAGTTTATTTGGTATTTGATTGGCCTACGTAGTATAGTGATAATATGTCGATGTCAATTAACCCTTATTTTGTGGCGTTGTTTGAAAATGGCATCCGAGAATGTTGAGAATAAAGAATGGAGCACATGAGACCTGCTGATTCTCCACAGATCAATAATCGTGACAATGTGCAACAGATGGCGATAATCCTCTTGTAAACAACAACACCGATCAATTGATGAATGACGAGACGCTTAAAAGGTTTTAGAATTCATGCAACATCAAAGCGAAAGCGACTCCTCGCCCAAAACGTAGGTGGAAACACTTGAAACTCTCGCCACACCGCTAAACAATTCAAGGAGTCGGGACCACCGAGTTTAAGGGAGAGCCAAAACCACTTCGCTAAGCATGGATAAAGCAGATTACCAAGATATTTGATGTCTTGATGCTCCAAGAGCAAAAGGTTCCTTTCACGCCTTTATGTTGCGCGAGGAGAGCAGACATCGGTGGGAATCCAGAAACGACTCAACTCATTGATCAAGATATCTTGGGAGAAGTTCCAGAGTCGTTTCAACGACAAATACTTTCCCGAAAGTATTCGCCATATGAAAGAGGTGGAGTTTATCAAGTCGAACAAAACAATACGACCGCCGCAATACGAGGCAAAATTTGCGGAGTTATCACGATTCAAGGCCCCACTTGGTGGATAATGAAGAGAGAATGACGCGAATGTTTTTAAGAGGTTCGAAGTTGAGATATACGCCAACATCTTATTTCTCATAAACCGTGTTTTTATTCAGATGTTGTAAATAGGGCTCAATTAGTGGAGCGCGATAACGAGTCAACGTTAACTAAAAGAGAGCAAATTTAAGAAAATTATAATACCAAATGAGAGTAGTCATCGGGTTGACAACAAGCGTGAGGAAATCAACAAAGCCAGATATGGTAACCACTTTGTGGTAATCGTACAAAATAATAAGAATGGACATTTCAAGAAAAGGAGATTCAACAATGATGGAAAGACGCAAAGACCAACACCCGCTTCAAAGGAAGAAGAACGCGACCACCTATTATATGCTTCAAATGCGAGGAGAGGACACATCATTCGAATCATGCCATGCCATTCAAAGCATGTTATAATTGTGGAAGAGAAGGTCACTTAGCTCGATTTTGTCGCCATCAAGACAAATTCAACTAGGATGGAGGCACCAAAGGTCATCCCTGCATAAACCAAAGCCAGAGTTTAAGAGAGAGCGTTTTTTTCTCGTGACGAGGAACCCAATAAAATTATCACGTAAGTTAATCATAAGCTCTTCACGAAGTCTATACCGTGTTAGATACCGGGCCTCTACCCACTCTTTTATTTCACCTAGTTGTGTTCAACGCTTAAATTTGATTCAAGAAGTTAAACTTTGACTTATCGGTTGAAACTTCGCTAAGAGGAACCTTCGTTACCTCCAATCGCTTATTAATCTTGTTGTTTCAAATAAACACTTTCACGCTACTGTCGATATTATCTCTTTGAAAATACTTGCCTTTGATGTGATTTTAGGAATCAATTGGTTAACTACTCATTATTCTTTTGTAAGGTTGTTAGCTTTCATATTCCTAACCAACCCGTTATACTTAATTCAAAGCAACCAAACCACTAAAGTCAATCATCATCATATCAAGCCATAAGTAAAGAGCCCCGATCCTTTCGTTGTTGACTTCCTCGTGGAAATGCACCGCCGACTTTCAGTGAGGCTACGTCGTGAATGAAGATGGCAAGTTTATAGGTATCATTGTGAGATGCTATTCTGGTTAAGGGATGAAGTCACAGCTTGGTATCAATGTGACGACTATCCAAGTCTTGACGAGAGTAATGCTTTGAATGATATTTCTATCATTAATAAATTTCTTGACGATTCTTGAAGATTTCTAGCCTACCCTAGAGCGTGAAATCGAATTTTGTATTAACCCCAAAGATAAAAATCCATTTCTTAAACCTCAAATATTTCTTCAACTAAAAGAGATCTGCTTTACGAGGATTATGATGAAAGTCATAATAAAAGCATTGGACTAATGAAAATCATGGGTATATGAAGTATTAGTAAGTTTTATGATGAGTTATGTTGGTTAGTATGAGAAAAACATGAAAGTTTCTTAGAAATCACAAAGAGTTGAAAATCGATTTTTGGTGAAAAACGAATATGAAATTCAATTGACCATATCTCTTATTATATTTTGAATTTTGAATGTGGTCAAGTCCTAGAGTTAGATCTATGAGTTACCTAACTAATCCAAGTGGAATTACTGGAAAAGGTGTTGTAGATTTTTGTGTGGACTGATTTTAGCAAAGGAGTGCAAAGCTGCAAAAACCAAAAAAGTTTATGCCATGATTTTAGAGGGGCTGTTTCGGCCACTTAAATTATGAGAAAAATTCTGGGTTTTTGGGACATGAAAGTATATGGTATAAAGTACCTCCTGTCCAAAAATGAGCTCATTCTCGACTTAAAATGAGCAAGTTATGACTATTTCAATATTTAGGTTTTTCCGATTTAAAAACGCTATATAACCGAAAGTTCTATAACTCGATGACCAAGGAAATTTAAACTGGAAGCTCACGATAACATGTGTAAGGTCCTGCCAAGATTTGGGAATTTTTGGAGTTAAACTTGAGGTAGCTAATTTCTTAAGGAATTAATTAGAAATTGATTTTGAAAATAGTAAATGAATTTTAAAAAATCTTAGAAAAATATATTTTCATCATGGGACTATATTATGCTAAATCCCAGAAAAGAAATATTTTTGGGACTGATTTGGTATTTTCATGAAAATAGTTTAGTTACTTAACATATGAAAGTTAAATATGTTATGCCAAGTAACAAAAGTTGAAAAATAGGATTTTATGGCTGTAGAATCCTATATAGTAGTATATGCATATTTTTTTTTGAGGGATTTGATAATTGGTGATGATATTTTATGAGTATGACATTTTGAATGATTAAATGCATTATATGGTAAAGCGTAAACAATTAAGATAAATTGTTTATAAATTTAAGAAGTGATTAAAATATTGTTATAATATTAATGATATTAGATTATGAGATTATTAAGTGATTGAAAACATGGGGATATTCTTGAATCCTCGGATAAATTATATTATAAATGTTTAATATTTATCCTTTATCTCATTTGATCGATTCTTTATATCATTATCCTCATTCTTATATTACGTTGAAAGTCATCTCGTATTCAGAAGGTATGGATGGACTTGGTATGATTATGACCGTGGATTGTTCTAAGATAATCATAATCAGAATTGAATACACAATTATCTTTGGCCGTGGAGTGGTCATGGATAATTTGTGGTCGTGGTCGGATACTAATGAATACACAATTATCTTCGGTCGTATACTGCATAGATAATTTGTGGTCGGATTTATTAATGAATACACAATTATCTTCGTCAGTAGTATGGATAATTTGTGGTCGTGATACTAATGAATACACGATTATCTTCGGCCGTAGTGCATGGATAATTGTGGTCGGATACTAATGAATACACAATTATCTTTCAGCCGTAATTAATGATGGATAATTTGTGGTCGTGATACTAATGAATACACGATTATCTCTGGCCGTAGTGCATGGATAATTCGTGGTCGTGATACTAATGAATATCCTCGGCCCAGAAAGTGTGGATGATTCGATGATACGGATTAATTATCGAATGAGTCTCAAAGAATGAAATATTAATTCATTGGATGTGGTAAAAGTCATCTTTACGTCAGAAGTGCATCGATAGACTTGGTATGATTATGACCAAGGATTATTCTAAGATAATCACGATCAGATTGAAAACACGAATATCCTTAGCCAAGAAGTGCATGGATAATTCGTGGTCGTGATACTATTGTCGAGTCTCAAAGATTATTGGTTTTACAACAGATATCTTTGGCTCAGAAAGCAAAAGATGAATTGTTAATGAATATCTTCGCCGGATTACAAAGATGAATTAAATGTTTTCAACGATAAAGGTATTCAAGGTATTCTCATCTCTTTATCATACCAGTATCGCACTTCTAATTTCGAGGGCTTAAATTCCATAAGGAGGGAGATCAGTGAGACCCCAGATTTTATCAATAAAGATTTAAATTTAATCGAAATAATTTTTAATATTATAGTGTGAATTTGAGATAATATTATAGTTGTGGGTAGTATTTATAAATTTTGCAAAAGTATGCAAGTGGTTATATTATATTCGATTGGGCTGGGAATATCTTGCTTTACGAAGCAGGAATATTCGTGACAACTACCAATCATCAGGTGGACCCTATAATGTAATTCATTGGCTTATCGAGAAAACGACAAAAATATTTTATTGAAATAACGGCTAAGTTTTACCGTGGTTACCGCTGAACTACCTTGTAGTAAAAGTACAAAAGAATACGCAGGTTGCATAAGAAGCACACCAGATTGATTATCGATGCTTATGGAGAAGTTACTCGGTTTGATTCCATTATCATTTATTAATAATATGAATTATTATAATGATAATGACGCTTTTGTTTTATTCGTATTATTAACGTAATAAAACAGTAAACATCTTTTATATAAAATAGAATACTTTATTAAAGTTATTCTATAAATAGAATATATTATATTTTATTACGCATAGTTGTTGCATAATGTTTTGTATAGTATTCGTATAGATTGTTTTGCATAAGAAATGTTTTTATATAATAGAATATATTATATTTTATTTAAAAGATTTTTCTTTAAATACGGACCGCCGATTAAAGTAAATCAATCTGACCGCTCATGGATTAGTTACTATGCATTCCATTTTCCTATAAATAAAGCTCATTCCTTTATTATTTTCTTACATTTAATTCATTGAAACTCTAGAGAGAGAAATTATAGAGAGAAGCTATAGAGAAAAAATTATAGAAAGAAGAAGAGTATTCGCTACTTCACTACTTCTATATTCAGCTTTTTTACTAGTAAGGGTGTTATTCTTTCTTCTTCAAGAGAACTTCTGTTATTCCATTCACTATTATTCTCATTGAATAACTCGTAAAAGTGGTATACCCTATACATAACCTCGTATACGCCAGACATATCCTATACTTGGTGAAATCCTATTGTTATTCCATTCTTATTTATTCTGGGCTGAATAACTCAGATATACGCTATTTACCCTATACTTGGTGACATTCTTCTATTATTCTCGTTGGAACATCCTCGCTCATGTTGTTTTACACCCGACCGGTTCCGCTTTTTTATTATTCTCGCTGAACATCCTCGTCAGGTGTTTTACACCGGACCGGTTCCGCCTTTTATCATTCTCGCTGGAATATCCTATCCGTGTGTTTTACACCGGATCCGTTCCATCTTTATTATTCTCGTTGAACATCCTCGTTGTTGTGTGAATTTCACCCGACCGGTTCCGTTATTATTATTCCGCTGAATAACCTCGCCTATGCGAAGTACCGCATGCATGGTGATTTCTTTTGTTATTCCATTCTTTATTATACCCAAATGGTTAAAACTTTGACTTCTATACTCCATGAAATTAGTAGAATATCCTCGATATTTGCGCTTTCATCCAAAGATCTTTCATGGAAATATTCTTCCGATCATTCTTGAATTTTACTCTACGTAAACAAAGATCACGCCGATAATTGGACGTTAATAATTCATGGATTAAATAATTCTTGAACTTGTTTTATCAATTATTATGTCATTGTCATCATCCTCATGTTATATTATGTTATCTTTGGCTTACGTGCATAAATGAACTTAGTATGATTATGACCAGTGGATCATTCCAGTTTAATCACGACTTGATATAAATGATGTGACAAAAGTCCTCGGGGCCCGTAATGCAAAGTTGATGGATAGTTTTTGGTATGATTGATTACGACCAGGGGTGATTCTTAGATAGTCATGACCATCGATAATTTGATGAAAATCCTCGACCGTGGTACACAGGATGATTAGATGTGGTGGTTTATTTATTGTCGAGTCTCAAATGATAAAAATTGATGAAAACTTTTAAAACCTAAAAGATAGTAGATTTTATTCTCTACTCGACTCTTTTAATGGGTTGCTTATTCACCGCAGCTTAAACCGGTTTGTCTATCAGATTTTATCGCTTAACATCGTTGAAGGCTAATGATAATTTATTCGCATTATCTTAGTCATAATATTTCTTCTCGGGCTAGTTGAGCTCACCTTTTCTTTCACCGTTCTCTTCGTGAAATGAGAACATAGTCGGGACGAGCCTGGGAACGTAAGTAATGGTCCAGAGGATAGCATTAGTAGTCCTCACTATTCTCGTGAAATAGTGTGATAATAGTTGTAATGAGGACTCCTTTTGAGTTTGTATAATATCTAGTAGACAAAATTTGTATTCAAACTCATAGCTTATGTCGTATTGCATACACTTACGCTTATATTAGTAAGTTGATTTGAATTTATGTACCATGTAAGTGGCGACCCAAGATGGGTGACGTATACCTAATTTTGGGGGCGTTACAATTTTAATTTTGTACCATGTATTTAGCGACTCAAGATGGGTGATGTATACCTATTTTGGGGGCATCACACTATTGTTGATGTTCATCCTCCCAAGGAGGATCCCGTCAAGTTAGTGATTGCTCGGGAGGGTATTGTGGATAGCACTTTGGGTGGGTTGAATGACCTTCCGCCTCCTGTGGCATCTCCTAACCCTCTTTGGACTAGTCTTCCTTCCATGTTAGGTTGGATCTCTCCCATCATCATGCTGTTCAACTTCGTTTGGAAGTCACTTCTTGTCACCATGGGAACGACTTACTTCATCATGTAAAACTTTAGGAGCTTCAAGATGCCATGGATAAATTGAAGACCAATCTTTTGGGAAATTGAGTCAGCTGCCCAAGACCTTGAAGGCCTGATAGACTCGAAGTCATGATAGCATTGAAGGCTTGATATCTTTGAAGACATGATATCTTCGAAGGCCTGATAGTTTTGAAGGCATGATAGCGTTGAAGGCCTGATAACATTGAATGCCATATCGATAGCCTTAATTGAAGACCAAACTTTAGATATTCCTCTCTCTTCAATTTGACAGGTCATGGCCTTTAGATCATGAACTTTTGTTGTTTTTTCCATTTCCTGTATAAGAGAATTCATGTAAATATATTTCATTCATCAAATTGTAGTTTCTTTTATCCTTATTGATTGCCTTTAATTTGAACGATTCCTTAAAACTCAATATTTATCATTAAATCTTAGGTTATTCAAATTAATACTCCAAGACAACAATAAGTATTATAAACAAGTAAGCATGAATTTTGTCAAAAACATGTATATATATTTCTCACAAACCAACACTTGAATTTATACTTTTTTTTAAGAAATCAAGAAAATATTCAAGTATAAGTGAAAGTTTGTCATTTCATTGATAATTATATTGCTTTTAATGAAATGCATAACGTTTCATATAATAAATCTTGCTTTTGTCAAAGAAAGCATAACGCTCACCACTTTTAGAGATAAAGTGCAACTTTCGGCTGCTTTGTTTAATAAAGCATAACGCTCGCCACTTTTAAAGATAAAGTGTAACTTTTTTTGGGGTTGAGGGCTTATACTCAAGTGCCTCAATTACTTTTGAAGTTGAAAGCATAACTTAGGAGGACTTATAGTCGTGCCTCGCTTCACTTTTTTTGATGACAAAGTGTAACACTCGGGTGTCTTCATTACTGGTCGTCCAGCTTTCTTAGCAAGTCTTCATCTACGAGGACTTGAAATTGGGTGCCTCATCACTGGTCATTCCCAATTTCTTGCAAAGATGTACTATAAGGACTTGAAATCGAGTGCCTCGTCACTGGTCGCCCAATTTCGGCAAGTCAATGTTCTACGAGGACTTGACCACTATTTAGAGTGGACCACCATCTTGGGTTGATTTTTTTATTTTTTAATTCACAATTCTTGTGCCTCCTCCTCGGTCATCAAATTACTTGGCGGGGGATATTCCACGAGGACTTAAACCACCATTTTCAAGCGGACCACCATCTTGGGTGGATTTTTAATTCATCTGTAGTTCTGAGTTTTTTCGATGGTAGAACCAGTATTTGGGTTCTTGACTTTCGGAACTGCACCATGGGTGATAGCATTACATGTTTCTTCTCCTAGTTCAATCTTTCCCGCCACCAACTTCTCATGGTATATCCTCCGCAGACTATAACAGTCCATAGTGAAATCTCCTGCATATTGGTGGTATACACAGAAGTCTGGCCTTCTTTTCATCTCTTTCGTTACAACCAACCGGGGCCTTGGAGGTTTCACCACTCCGTGCTCGACCCATTGTTCGTACAGGCTCCTGAATGCCTTCTCACTGCATGTGATAGCCTCCGAAACTGGCATTCTGGTATACTTGTCCCCATGCTTTTCTCTGCTTCGCTCAAATTTTTCATTCTTCTCCTTCTTGTCCCCTTGTGGTTTTGACGTAGAATCCGCCTGAGCCACAGTTGCTGTCCTATTGCTCTTCCATGTAACCATCGCATGGCTGGTGTTAAATGTCATGATTCCCTCCAAGTCTTATGCAAAAGATGAGAGGGTCGCAAATGAACCACAAGCCTTGGTAATGAGGTGGGGCTTGAAGGCGTCTAAAGCACCATTGTTTGCATATCTTGCCAAGTTCTTTTCTTCAATCGCTCTGCACTTCGCGTCAGGGCCCCGAACCTATCCACGTGTCCGACAACTCCTCGCTTGGCTTTTCTTGAATCGCATGAGCTCTACGATGGTTATCTGCTTACTATTACAGAAAAATTTCTTACAAAATTGCAATTTTAGATCATCCCAATCATGTCTCGATCCCTTCTCCAAGTTGTAGTATCAATCAAGGCATTATCCACAAAGTCTTCATGTATTCCCTCATCAACAAATTGTGATTGTTCGTTTCATCATATCCTAACTGTGGAGACATCGACTCCACAAACCTCGCAATGTGTTCTCTGGCATTTCCTTTCTCCCCACAGATTTTGAAAATCGAGGGGATGTTTCATATACCCTGTAGGGTAAGTGCCGCCCCAATACGTAATGGGTAAGGTGGAGTAAAGTTTAACTCCGAAGGTCTGGATGTTTGCACTGTGAATGTAAGACCCCAACTTTTTAATAAAGATGATTTTTCTATAAATATCATTTTAAATATTATGGAATGAATTTGATATAATGTTATAGTTGTGGGTAATTTTATAAATTTTGCAAAAGTACGTAAGTTGTTATATAATATTCGATTGGTGGGAATATTCATTTTAACGGGGAATATTCGTAAATGACAAGACAATCATTAGTGGACCCCTGGCGGAATTATTATCGATTAAGAAAACGATAAAAATATTTTTATAAAAATAACTAAGGAAGTTTTACGCTTAAAACTTATGAACTACTCTTTAGTAAAAGTATGCGAGAATCGCTGTGGTTTTGCATAAGTAGCACACAATATTGATTATCGATGCTTACGTTGAGAAGTCACCGCTTTTGTTCAATTATTGCTTTGCAATTGTTGCATAAGATCTCACGCTTATTTGATTTAATTATTGTCGATATTTTATATATATTATTAAATCAATAATTGAGATGATGAGTTATTAATATTATTATTTACAATATTAACGATGTCTCAGTAAGTTCTTCCAGGAGAGGTTTGGTCACCTAATCATGCTACCAATAGGGAGAAATCCTTATTGGAAAGTCCCCTTTCACGAGAAACGACTTCATCGATCGATTAATAGTGTGAATTATAATAATGTTGATAAATTTTGTTTTATTAGTATTATTAATATAATATAACAGTAAAAAACTTTTTATATAAAAAAATGTAATATTTTATAAAGTTATTTGTTTTATTAGACAATAATTAGAATATATTATATTCTATTATGCAAGTGTTTCTGATAGTAAAATCTTTTTATATAAAATAGAATATTTTTATAAAGTTATTTGTTTTATTAAACAATAATTAGAATGTATTATATTTTATTACGATAGTGTTTGCATAGGTTCGCGCATAGTGTTTTGATAGTAAAATCTTTTTTTATATAAAATGTAATACTTTTTATAAAGTTTTGTTTTATTTGATTATAAATAAAATATATTATATTTTATCGCATAAGTCAAAGATAAGATCCTTTCTATTTTCCTATAAATAGATGCTTAGTTAGAATTGAAAACCACACTAGAAGTTCGTAGAATTCTTCATAATCTTGAGTGTATTTCTTTAGAGTTTTAAGAAGCTTTGAGTGTAGTGCAAGTTTTCTTTAAGAATATCCTCACTACCAAATGTAATACTCTTCTTTTATGGTAAGGGGTATTATTTCTTTCTTTCGTCTTCATGAAGAGAACTTCTGTTATTTCATTCTTTGTTATTATGTTGGAATAACCTGTCTATGCGAAGTACCGCATACTTGGTGAAATTCTTCTGTTATTCCATTCTTTATTATTATGTTGAAATAACATGTCTATGCGAAGTACCACATACATGGTGAAATTCTTCTATTATTCCATTCTTTATTATTTTGTTGGAACATCCTTTCTCATGCGTGCATGCGCGACCGGTTCCGTTATTTATTATTCTTAGAACATCATGTCCGTGCGTTACGCATGACCGGTTCCGTTATTTATTATTCCATTGAATATCCTCGTATGCGCGTTACGCACGACCGGATTCTATTATTTATTATTCTCGCTGAATATATCATCTATGCGATCTATCGCATGCCCGATGATTTCTTTTGTTATTCTATTCTTTATTATACTCAAATTGGTTAAAGTTTTGCTTTTATACTCCATGAAATTAGTGGAATATCCTTGATATTTGCGCTTCATCCAATATCTTTTCATGGAAATATTCTTCCGAGCATTCTTGAGTTTTACCCTCACAAAGAAGTATCGTGTTGATAATTTGGGCGTTATTCGTTCCTCGGATAAATTAATTCTTGAACTTGTTTTATTGAATTCAGATATCATTGTCATCATCCTCATGTTTATATTATGTTGAAAGTCATCTGTGGCACAAAAGCATAGATGGACTTGGTATGATTAAGACTAAAGGATTATTCTAAGATAATCACGACCGTAATGTTACAAATGATGTGGTAAAAGTCCTCATTGGCGTGTGCGTTGATGGATGGAGTTATTGTTGTCATGATCATGACCATTGATGAATACACTAATATCCTTGATCGTGAGTGCATGGATAATTTATGGTTGCGATACTAAATGAATATCCTCGTCAGAAGTAAGTGGGATGATGTGAATTATTTATTGCTTCTAGTCTCAAATGATAAAAGTGATGAAAACCTTTTGAAATCGTAAAGATAATAGATTTTATTCTACTACTTGACTTTTTAATGGATTGCTTGCACTACAAGAAAAATGCTTAACAACACCGCATACGCTATCGCTAATATTACTCTCTCATGATCATTATCTGCGATCGTCTTCAATCCAAATAAGCATACTACTCTCACATCGCGATAAAGCGATCGCCGATCGTCCGCTATCATAATTTTGCCTCTTAAAATTTAGTAGAAATGTTGGGCCAAGGTTTTGTATGACCATTTAAAATCAGCCGATCGCGAAAATGGTCGATATGTCCACATCATTAAATATCGTGACACGCACGCGGTCACGATATAGCGATCACCGATCAAATAAACTAAATCAGTCTCAAAGTTCGCGACATCGATATCACGTAAGAAATAAAAGAGGAGATACAGACGAGCGAGTGAGAGAGGGAGTAGGGGGAAGAGATAGACCAACGCCACAGATCCTTCCAAGATCCGCCAAGACCGCCGCACCACCGCATTTCATCATTGCACTCACCCTTTGCCATCATCGCCGCACAATACGCCATTAACCCCAATTAATCTTTAAATTAAACTTTTAGTTATCCCTAAATCCATAAATCCTCAAATCTTTGTACTAATTTATTTGGTTCAAAGATATACAAATCTTAGTAGATTTAAATGTTGTGGTTAATGAGTGGCTAAATTTCCATGTTCTAATTTTATTTTGTTGTATTAATGAGTGGCTAAATCTATGACCGAACCCAACAAAAGATGTATTATAGTTTTTCTTTATAAGGAAATGGCTTTAATGTTCTTCTTCATTGATGCTAATTCATTTTCTTAGGTATTTTCTTCTTAAGCTTCTTTAGCCGTAAAATGATGTTTTCTTGATAAATTACAATTGTACTTTCTTGTCATTGGTTTAAGTTTAACTCATATCCTCTTTTCTTTGTCTTTTAGTACACGAAATTACTTGCATGTTCCCACAATGTGTGTCATGATGATTCTTTGCTATAAATAAAATGGAATATGATTTTATGTCGAGCTCAATAAATTTGTAACATTTGCAATGTGACTCTTGAATTTGAATTCGCCTCAAGCTCATGAAAGATGCGATGAAGCATAATGCACTTTGCATTAACCTTATAGAACATCATATCGACCAATTATAATTTGGATTATGAATTCAATGATAAAAAAATCTGAGTCAAAGTAATTAGCTTTTGTTTTCTTTGGTCTTGTTGCCATTTTCATATATACTTGTTTCGAGGATTTATTTTTTCTTAGATCAATCAATGTACTCAAACAACAAACAATATTAAAGACCAGGTTGTTGGTTGATTGAATCTCTTTTATTCCCGTTATAGTCCGATTGATTGAATCTTATATACATGCCACGCGTGCATGTGGTTAGTCCATATTATAGGGAGACTCGCAAAAAATTTTATCGGCTCCGTAGTCATAACATTTATACTATTACCGAGCCTCATTGGTGATCCACTAGAGCCTATTAAGGGATGTTGAGCTGATGGGTTGGGTTTCAGTCATGAGGCCACGAGGCCACACCAAGCTTGCTAAGTTTCACTTAGCCAAGCCAAGCTTGGTTGTTAGCACGGTAAGTTATTAAAATGTTAAGCCAAAATAGGTAGTGCTAGGGAACCATGCGAAAAACAAAGAAGGTAACTAGATTCACTTGGTCAATAAAGAGACTATTTTGGCTAGAACAAAAAACAAGGGTATTTAACACTCTATGTATACAAGAATAAAACTACAAAATGTTATAAAAGCTATAAATTGCTCAACCAAGCTACGACTATCCCAAAACATAAAAGATTATAGAAAGGGACCGTGAGGGGTATAATCTTAAAACATGTTAGCGCCTTAAAGACACTAGTTGATATGAATGAATCTCTAAGATACTTAAAAGTTGTATAAATGAGTTAAAGCAACTCTAATATAAAGCTAGCAGACGTATGAAATACCTTTTACGATTCACTTTATTTATAAAACAATAAAAAAACAAATTTAAAACAAATTAAAATAAAATAACATGATATAATATAACTATTAAACTAAGTAGCATTTACTTAGTTTCTCATACTAAATTTAATAACATTTAAAGTTTCTCATACTGCTTTAATTTGCATTCATTCGTTAACATCAAGTATGCTTAAATGTTAATCATATGCTTACAAGTATACTCAAGTCATATGATTACAAGTATGCTTAAATGTCATTCATATGCTTACAAGTATGCTCAAGTCATATGCTTACAAGTATGCTCAAGTCATATGGTTACAAGTATGCTTAAGTCATATGCTTAGAAGTATGCTTAAATGTTAATCATATGCATGCTTACAAGTATGCTCAAGTCATATGTTAACATTTATAATGTTGTCTCGTAGAGGGTAAATTCGTGAATCATGGACCTCTATTCGCACCATATGTTGGATGGCACAACGAAAAGTCAAGTTCCCGTGATAAGTGCTACAAATTTAATTTAGAGTGCTGCCAAGTGTTTTGGAGTATACGATAGTCACCTTGGAATGTATGAATGGTAAGTCATGTATATTTATGTCCATGTTTGAAGTGTAAAATATAAA
Organism: Panax quinquefolius; assembly: GCA_020205615.1. Lineage (NCBI taxonomy): Eukaryota > Viridiplantae > Streptophyta > Magnoliopsida > Apiales > Araliaceae > Panax > Panax quinquefolius. Next base: position 11,096,640 of record CM035173.1, on the reverse strand, counting down.
TTATATGGATGAAGCAGACACGGTAAACTATCATTTACTTGATTATGGGTTCATGAGAAATTACGAAGAATGTCAGGTGGGCACATGGGCGTAAAGAGATGGTGGCATCACACAAGTACATAATTCGGCAAAGAGATTTCATCGTATGTAATGAAATGGTCATGATATCGTAGGCCGATTTTGATTAGAACAAGGCAGAGCAACTTATGAATTCTCGATGCCAAAGACTTTTAAGGTTATTAGGGACGAGGGTAATGAGCTATCAGGGTATGGTTGCACCAAACACACTACATTGTTTGCAGTAAAAATTATACATTTGTAAGACCCCAAATTTTTATAAATAAAGAAGAATTTTTCTATAAATATTATTTTTGAATATTATGGAATAAATTTGATATAATGTTATAGCAGGTAATATTTATAAATTTTGCAAGTATGCAAGTTGTTATAAAATATTCGCTTGGCTCGGAATATTCTTTTGTTAGGGAATATTCGCATAACTACTCAATCATCGGTGGAACCTACAATGTAATTATTGCATTGATCGAGAAAACGATAAAAATATTTTATAAAAATAATCTATGAGGTGTTACCGTTAAACTGGCTGAACTACCCGGTAAAAGTATGAATACGCTGGTTACATAAAGAAGACACTGTATTGATTATCGATGCTTACGTGAGAAGTCACTCAAATTTACGCTTCAATTATCACATAAAGAATCACGTGCATCATATCTCTTATATTATCGATTCAATTATCACACAAAGATCATCTATATAATATGTTATATTATTAATCGAGACGCATAAGTTATAAAGGATTAATAATTGTTGAAAGATTAAATATGTGTTGATTAAAAATAAAATGATTTGTGGTAATATTTATTCAATCCTCGATGTATATAAAGAGTCCTCATATGAGATATTTGTGGTAAGTTTGATTATTTTATGGGGGCCCATACGTCATCATCTAAGAGTCTCTCAATAAGTATTTACCTTTGTGAATAGTAATTACCTTTATGAATAGTAATTACCTTTGTGAATAGTAATTACCTTCACAATAGTATTTACGCAGAGTCAGATAAGTAGAAGACACGATATTGATTATCGATGCTTACGAGAAGTCACCTACCTACGCTTCAATTATCGCTACAAAGAATTGCCGATCATATCTTCTTATATTATTGATTTAATTATCGTCACGATCATCTCGTATAATATGTTATAATATTAAATCAATAATTGAGACGACAAGTTATAAATGATTAATAATTGTCGAAAGATTAAATACGTGTCGATGAAAATAAAATGATTTGTGGTAAGTTTGATTATTTTATCAGGGCTCATAAGTCATCATCTAAGAGTCTCTTAAATCGCCAATAGTAATTACCCTTGTGAATAGTATTTACCTTCAATCAATAATAGTAATTACCTTCAATAGTAATTACCCTTGTGAATAGTATTTACCTTCGTCATTAATAATTACCTATTACAATAAGAATTACCCTCGAATAGTAATTACCTTCGTTAATAGTAATTACCTTTTACCGACGTCGAACCACTTGTCGCTTCACATTACAAAGCGCCGAACCACTTGTCGTTTCACATTACAAAAGCGCCAAACCACTTTTCTTTTCACATCATTAGTCGTCAAGCTTCACTCGCTTTTTCACATCTAAGGCAAAGCAAGTTTAGAAATCTTCTATAAATAGAGGCCTCAGGGCTTCATTATTTTCACTTAATTCATTCAAGCTTACAGAGAGAGAAAAGTAGAGAGAATAAGAGAAAGAAGAAGAGTATTTGTTACTACACCGCCGCAGATTCAATCTCCTACCAAAAGTAAGGGTGTTATTCTTTCTTATTCACGAAGATAACTGTTGTTATTCCATCGCTTATTATTCTCGCTGGAATAACCTCAGATAATGTGGTTTACCCTATACTTTGGTGACATTCTTCTATTATTCTCATTGAACATCCTTGCTTGCGTGTTTTACAATTTTACCGGTTCCGCTTTTTTATTATTAATATTCATTGAACATCCCGTTCAAGGTGGTTTTACACCTGACCGGTTCCGCTCTTTTATTATTATTCTGTTGGAATATCCCGTTCAGGCGCTTTTTACGCGGACCGGAATTCCGTTATTTATTATTCTCGTTGAATAACTCATCATGCAAGGCCTATCGCATTTACAGTGATTTCTTTGTTATTCTATTCTTTATTATACCCAAATTGTTAAAAACTGGACTTCTATACTCCGGTGAAATTAGTGGAATATCCTTCGATATTTCATGTTCATCCAAAGATCTTTTCACGGAAATATTCTTCCATCATTTCTTGAATTTTACTCTACAAAACAAAGGTCATTACGCTGATAATTGACGTTAATAATTCCCGGATAAATAATTCTTGAACTTGCTTTATCAATTCTTATATCATTGTCATCATCCTCATGTTTATATTATATGCTGAAAGTCATCTGTATTCAGAAAGGTATGGGGATGGACTTGGTATGATTACACCGTAGACTATCTTCGGTGTAATCTTAATTGTAATGTTACAAATGATGTGATAAAACTCCTCCGAAAGTCGTAGAGGCTGCGGGTGGGACGTGTTGTTGTACGATGATCATGACTATTAATGAATACACAAATATTCTCGCCCGTAGCAAGTAATGAATAATCGTGGTCGGATATTAAAGAATATCCTCGCCGAAGCAGGTGGGTGATTCGATGATGTGGAATATTTATTAAAGTCGAGTCTCAAATTTATAACAAAACATGAAAAAATCCTTTAAAACCTAAGATAGTGTACTTTTATTTTCACTCGACTCTTTTAATGGATCGCTTATTCCACATGCAGCTTAACCGTCATGTCTATCAGATTTTATTAGTTTAACATTATCAAGACTATCGATAATTTATTCGTTATCTTAGTCATAATATTTCTTACCGGGCTAGTTAGAGCTTCACCTTTCTTTAACTCGTTTCTCTTCAGTGAAATGAAAAATATAGTCGATGTTTTGGGAAATGAGTGATGGTCACTCTTTTTTTGAAGTTCAGATAATATCTAGTAGATTTATATTTGTATTTAAACTCACAGCTTACGTCAGATTGTGATACCTATGCTTATGTTAATAAGTCAGATTTAAATTCGCATGCTACGAAGGCTATGTACCCAAGATGGGTGATGTATACCTAATTTTGGGGCCACAACATTACTTAACATCAAGGCCGATCACAAATACGTAGCCACAGAGTGTTTGGAAGTCCGCTTGAGGCCATTAAGAGTATGTCATTTCGACTCGTGAGAAATTACCCGTAACTATTACTTGGTAAGAAACGGTGAAGAAGTCGGTCTCGGATACCAAAAGATTGATGCACGTCCCAACGATCGTGATGCTTTGTTTTATAAGAAAATGAATGTATGACAAGGCACGCTTTAGCGCTATGACTCCACAGCTAATAAAGAAAGGTGTGACTACAAAAATAAGAGTATACCGCTTAAGATTCTAAGGGATTTTCCAATAACACATCTGGATAAAAGATCAGACATGTCTTCAAGAACAAATTTAACATACGAGTCAGGTACGCTAAATCTCCAAATTAAAGATAGAGAACTAAATCATCCCTTGACGATGGGTGCTTGGAAAGATTTCAACTTAGCACATCCTCGGATTTGCATCGAACCTAGAATGTGAGGCTTTCAGATTGTCCACCGATGGTTTCAACTGCTTGGGCCACTCAAATTGCTTGCACTCATGTTGGCCCGTGATTGTTACTTCGCATAACTTGTCTCCTCGGATGTGTATAGAAATAACATACTGTTCTGTTGGTCCCAAGAGTTCCGGAAAGAACTTAGATGTTTACTGAGACCTCTTATGTATTTGAAGCTGAAGTTATTATGGAGGATGGAGGCTGCATTTGGGATTTGCAATGAAACAAATTTCAACCTTAGGGCAAATGAAGCATGTGGACTATAAGTGACTTCTGTCACCATGATATGTTACCGATGGAGTACACACGGAAGTCAAGTTTCAGATCGTATTGTGATGGAAGATATAAAGTCGCTTAATATATCAAAAGGTCGAAAGCATTGTTGGTTTGATCGTCATCGCCGGCCTCTACTTAGATCACCCGCTTTTGAAGAGATAGAGAACACTTTAGGAAAGGAAAGTAGATAATGATATGCTCGCACTGGGCGATCGTTTGAAATCTGAGACGTGAGATCGTGGGATGAGATCACTGGTTATCCCATTTTGGTAAGGTTGATGCCACAAACATAATCAATGGGTTCAAGAATCTCATAACCTCGGGTTCGAGAAGCATCTTTGGGAACCCGCCTTATCGGGTTCTACAAAATTTGATTCGATGCCATAATCTGTAGATGTGATGCATATTGAGAAGAAGAATGTGTTCATAAACGTATTTAACATCGTGATAATGTTACGGGAAGACAAAAGATAACGATAAGGCATGTTTGGACATGAAAGATATTTGTGTTGTCCTAGATTAGAACTTTATGAATCTCCTAATGGTAAGATTGTCAAACCGCATGCAAGCGTACATATCGTCCAAAAAAAGCAAGTCAAGATGCGTAATACGGGTTAAGTCTCCTCAAACTACCAGATGGATAATGCATCAAACATTGTACAGTGTGGTTATGGTGGGAAATTGCAAGGGATGAAGAGTCACGATCACATGTATGTCATGGAGAGACTTCACGCCTATAAAGATTTTGATCCGCTTGATAAACCAATACGGGATGCTTTATTTGCTCTTAGTCGCTTTCTTCAAAGACTTATGTTCAAAATCATTAAATGAAAGGACATGTCTGTGATTTGAGAAGAACATCATGAGATCACGCGGTAAACCGGAAAAATATTCCCACTGCTTTTTTCGACTTCATGGAGCATTTCGCAAATCCATCTTCCCACTTAAGCTCGTGTTGGGGTCCAGCTAATATAGATGGACGTACCTTCGAGAGGTGATGGGAAACCTAAGAGGAAGGTGAAGAATAGAATTATGCCGAGGGGTCGAGGTGAGGAGATATGCTTTAGCCATATAGATATCTACGCTTATCTCGCATTATTTTTCTGGACTAAGTCTCGACAAAGGCCAATCGAGTATCGAGACAATGGCTGATGGGGAAATGTTGAACCAAATGGCTTCCGCTTTCTCTCAGATTTAATTTCTATCGTCACGCTTTTAAGGAAAAGGGAAACGATATTCTCTCTTCTCGAAAGCAAGAATTACATGTCAGCATATACTTACATTCTTCCTCAATCATGGTGAGATTGACTAATTTTTCAGGAGGTACATACGTAAACTTGATAATTTATCTTTAAGTTGAAAATTTATTCCAATATATTAATGTTTATAATAAGGTATAGATCAGACGATGACGAAGTTAAAAGTGAAGCATCCCAAGATAATCGGAGCAAAGATATTCAAATCAATCGATAAAAATTTGCACTTCAAGCAAAGGACAAAGTAAGTTCAATTTTTAAACACGTAGATATATATATATATATATATATATATATATATATATATATATATATATATCTATGTTAATGACTTCATTTAATAAGATGGAGTTTTTTGTAGCTTCTGATCGAGGGATCAACGATTCCGCTTAATGTACAAGTCCTAGCTAAGGGACCGCATGTGACCAAGTCACCAGAATGGTTACAAAATAAATGGTTATGAATTTCACACAAAGGCATACGGGTGCGGTAAAAGAACAACGAACTCGAGCGTGTGTCCAAGTGAGATTGTTATAATGAGCTCAATGTGCCTTTTTGCTGGAGAGCTGAGGAAATCTTAGAGTCACGACATAAGTGGCACGTGCACGGGGGCTATATTCACTGTTCAAGTATTAAGTCAAGTTCGATTCGTAAAAGGGATACGTGTTGATGCATTATAGAATCGCTGATATCGACTTCCATAGTCTCCTGCGCATCTAAACGAACCGCTTGTTTTACTCAACCAAATAGTACAAGTATACTACACCCTAGTCCAGTTTAGAAAAAGGGATGTAATTGGCCCACAGATCGGCAAGTCAGAATTCATACTCCCGCCAGAAGTCGCAGAATTAGTATGGGGAGATTTACCAAGAACAGATGTTTCATAGTCAAACCATAATAAATGTGGAGGATTTACAATGAAGTAATCCAATAGATGGTAGAGATGAACCATACGAATTAGATCTCGAGTCAATACTGTGTCATTATGACATCGACATCGAGGGAGAAGAGTTATCATCGAATCTAGACACCTAATCAAGGTATTTATGGCGAAATCGCAACACGATACATAGATGATTCTCAATCGCATATCGAGACTTGAACAAATGAAATGTATGTTTAGTATTACATATTTTATATCATCATGCTTATGTACTAAACTATTTAAATGCAACTTTTGTTTATCACACTTTTATATTCATATATATACATGTTTATATCAATTGCCATGTTTATGTGCACTAAACTATTTAAATGCAACTTTCTTGTTTATAGTCAACTTTATATTCATATATATATACATGTTTATATCATCATGCATGTTTATACATACTAAACTATTTAAAGGCAACTTTTTATTTATCACATTTTATATTCATATATATATACATGTTTATATCATCACATGTTTATTGCATATATACATGTAATCAAACGACTCATAATAACATCTTGAAATTTGTAATATACAGATGGCTTCTCAAGCAAAGATGTAAAAGCGCCATTGGGTAGGGGGTCAATCACGTGCCTGGGCGGCTCCCTACTAATCCTAATACGATCGGATTTCTATTCAGATTCTCCTCCGGTCAGGAAGACGTGACGTCTCCGCGATATCAATTTTATATATGGTTTTGATTGATATTATATTTGATTGATATTTCGCAGGTTCGGGTGCCTAGAATGTCTATATACGTCACGCCGTACGTGCCGGGCTAGTCCATATTTTAGGAGACTCTCGATTTTTTTTAAGTATTATAAGTATAAGTTTGAAAAATGTTCATAAGTATTATAACTTAGATGTAAATCGCTTAAATATACGCTAATTGATGTCAGATATTATAGTGGATTTTTCAGATAATAAAATTGACAAAGGCATATCATCAAAATTGCAGTTTACGTAATCGCTTCTAAATTGTGATTACGTATGCAAGACACCTATCACCCATGGTGGATGCCGCTTCAAGGTAATTTCGTATATTTTTTAATTACGATGTATAATATTAATATAATATTAATATAATATTCAAAAGGATAATTATTTAGTAATGTTATTATTGCTTTTATTTGCAAGTAAATCCAGATAGATGGGGAGGACGCTACAGTTTCAAAGGATACAAACATTATTTTAACAGAGCGGATTACAAATTGCATTAAAAGACAATTTGAATAAAGAAAGATAAAAGGCCCTTCACAATGCCGAGATCGACCATCCAGCCGTGGAGAAGATTACATATTACTCCAAGATAAATTTACGGTGGTAATTCCACAGCCATAAGGGCCGAGACGTAGCCCAAATTAGAGAGTCGAGAGTCGGGTGAAAAGATTTAAAGACCGCCACCACCAATGTGATCCTGTGTAATTTCAGTAAAAAAGGCTAAAGGACATACAAGTATGTGAAAGATTTCATTAGCTAAAGATATCACTACCAGTGGTACGATTACAAGTTTTAATATGTTTATAATCATGAATTATAGAAAATATATCACATTTTACTTAAGAATATTATGCTATTTTTGTATAAGAGTCTCAAGCGTCACCCTATCCATCGGGTCGATGATGTACGTACACCCGTGATGTGTCTCATTTCGAGGTTATCCAGAGATAATGAATAAATTTTAACAATTTGACCTTTAATGCTTACAGTAATTAATTTATTTTTAACTATTTAATTGTTAACATGATTTACGTAATACTTATAAGCGCTTATCGAACGAGTCATTATCCCTCAAGGAACCCACGTCCGCCTCTATCGATCAAAAGTCGTGGGAGAGGGCCCCCACTGTTGTGAAGAAGAACTACATTAAAGGTCAAAGATTAATGACAACGCCCCATCCTTCATATCGGTTCAGTCGCTTTTCTACCCACCACATTAGCCATTGAGCCATCCAAATTGCTCATACTCCTACCGACCATGCATGAGAGCTATATCGTCGAGATCATACATCTCCAAGATACCGGCTGGCATCCTGGGGCCTGAAATGCGAGGAGTTAATACAAAGAATGCGGCAAAGAAGAATATCACAATACCTGACGGGCGATTTAGGCATAAAATCAATTTGTTGGTATATATTGTCGTAATATACCAATATTAATATAGTTAGTGATATATTTGTAACTCTGCTTTTATTATTTTGTTAATTACAGTGGTGATCAAGGAGGCGGCGATGCTTGACGACTCGCTTTAGATTAGTTTTGTAGTTATAGTATGTACAGTATCAGATATTCATTCTTTGATGTTCAGATGTTATTTAAAACAAGTTTTGAAATGTTATTATATTTATTCAAATCATATTGCTTTTAAAGGTTTATATACTAGTTCGGGTGGATCATGATGTTTATATTGCTGTGTATGCTATCAGTTGGGTAGGTGTTGGATAAAACAGTACAAAACATGTATGTGTTTTTGGGAATTCCCGCAAAACAAAGAAAAATTCTATTTTTATTTTTTTCCATATCGCGAATAATCGCACGCTGTCATTTTCGATAATTATTCACATTTACCATATTTGAGGGATCAAAGAATCGCACGCGGTCACGACACCTTATCGCCACCACGGACTACATCGCCTTTTTAATTTTGACCACGCCGGGACTCAAATTAGCGTATCAGATTTGTTATTTCCTGCTTCTGGCATTTCACCGCAGATACGTCATTGGTCGCTAACGGTGATCTCCTCGGCGTGTATCATCGATCAGACTTTAGTGGATGATTATCACGTATCAAGAAGCAATAGCGCCGATAAAGGCCTCCGATAAACCTTTCTCGGTAGAAGTTCGTCCACCGCAGCTAAACTTAATGTCTATCAGATTTTATCGCTTAACATTTTCGAAGGCTAATGATAATTTATTCCCGCATTATCTTAGTCATAATATTTCATCGGGCTAATTTTGAGCTCACCTTTTACTTACTGTTCTTCAGAAATGAGAACGTAAAGCAGGACTAAATGTGGAACCAGAGGACTACACCAAATAATAGCATTAGTAATTCCTCACTATTCTATGGAAATAAAGTGTGTTAATAAATGTATCGAGGATTTATTTTGAAGTTTTAATACTGCCTTGTAAGATAATATTTGTATTAAAACTCACAAATTTTATGTCAGATATTTAAAATATATATTCAGATTCTATCTATGTATTTGGAGACTCGTATCAGGTGATGTATACCTATTTGGGGGCCATACAGTTGAAGTTGATTACATCACATCATCATATCATCCTTTCATTACATATCGGCTGTGGTATGGATTTTCCGGGTACAGTAAATTTGTCACGTGCACCGACATCATGTAAATTCTGTACGGCCGGTGTGGTTTCAGGGCTGGTTCGTTAAATGAGGCTTGGGATGGTTGGTATCCGCGACTTTGTGAAAATGCTAGAGATAGCTCGCTTAATGATGTTTGTTTTAAATGTCATCGATTTCCACCGGTCAGGCATCGCTACCATCGCTTCGGGTTCCAAGTGGATGATCGGGAACATACTGATTCTTCGCAAAGAAGGTGGTAACTGATTTCCTTATTGTTGTTATCAAGCAAAGGTTGTCCTCCACCCCGCGTTTGTTCTCCCCGGAATCACTCGAACAATGGCCTTGAAAGTGGGAATCAGATCAACCACGCAAGCGTAAATTTCCATTTCTCGCTTTTCCGTGATTCCAACATCATAGCCATCATCCTCGTTCTCCTTCTCAAGGCTTCCTTCAACGCTTCGAAAGCATATCCAGCTAAAACAACAACATTTACCTACTTCCACTTTCTTCCCTCATTTTGCTTTTCCACGAATGTCGCGCATTGTCACCTCGACATTCACCTCAAGTTGTCGATCGCCTACGGCTGACGGTGATGTCAACTTTTTCATGTGTCTTCAAGGACGCATTGATCGAGATTTAGATTCACGCTTCGAATGCTTGGAGCGTTATTGCCTTCGAACTAGCTCATGAGGTAATGCTATTTATCAGAAACAACTCTTCCTCGTAGTTCTCCACTTCGAGTTGTCAGGCATACCTTCAATTTAATTCTACACTTCCCAAAGAAATCGCTTAATTAAATGTGGGCAAGCGAAATCGTACTAGTAGGTTGGGGCTTTCAGGTCAGCTCGGGAGAGAGAAACCACAAAGAAAGCACTGGAATCGATCGGTTGATTCAAAAGGAAAATGATAGGTGGCAATTATCTAACGACGCCAGAGCGAACTCCCCAGAATCCGGAACCGTGTTAGTAAGCAGGGGATCCCAAGAGCCTTCTCGAGTCCTTCGAGTCTGAGAGAATGTTCAAACCCCTTAGTGCTTTTTAGTGGAATCTCTAAGCCTTTAAGTCACCAAAAGTGGTCCCTCGATCTTCCAAGAGTCCAAGTCTTCGAGTCTGAAGAGAAGTCCCTTCCCAATGGAATGGAAGGCATTTATAAAGTTTTCTTCGAAAGTAGCCACACATGCAGGCATTACGCTCAGAAAATTCCGAAATGCCTTTAGTCATCGAATAATGCCCATATTGTCCCGCCCTTCCACCACCGATCCAATCCTCAATCAATTCCCAACGAGCCATCCCACGAGTCTTCTCGCCTTCTGGACACGTGAGGCTTCTCCGTGTCTGTGACATTTATTTCACTTTTTCGCTTTTCATTCCATTAGGTTACGCGAACCCTAATTTGCACATTTAATGAGGTCGTAACCTTAATTGTGCATTTAATTCAATTAGGCTGCTAACCCTAATTTTATACTGGGGCCCACACATACCACAAAAGAAGAGGAAAATTAAAAAAACACTCACCGCTAAGCTCCTCATCACGCTACCACCCACTAGCCAATCAACCTTTCTTCAAACCTTCCACTATCCAATGACGGCGACAACCTCCATCAATTACTTTTACCACACTTCTAAATCTCTTTTCTCAATCTCTATCTTATCGGATCGATTCATACTTTTACGAATTCGGATTAACGACCATTATAACAGTGATAGCTCGAGGTCTTGTCTTGGCTTATGAGCCGGTGGAGTCAGTAGGGCCAAAGACCTTAAAAGCCAAGCATAAAGTGCATTACTTAGACTTTAGAATTTATTAAGAGTCCGATTTAAATTTTACTAATGTATCGGACCTAAATGAATTTGTAAGCATATGAGTTGGGGTTTTGTAAAGTTACTATAACACTGCTTCGTCAAAAGTGTGGATTATTGTAGAGCAAATGGGCATCTTATGACAACAAGCAAGATTAGTCAAAATAGTGGAACCTCAGGTATATCGGGAGTGTTCTTACTTTTCCGCCTTTCATATAATACGTGTTCGATTGTAATATTATTTGTTCTTAAAATCTAACATTTATCTCAATATCTTCATCTCTCCACATATATATATATATATATATATATATATATATATATATATATATATATATATATATCCTGTGTGTAAAGGTGTGTCGGTGAAAAGGAGTATCAGACATTACATATTTAGAACTCAACTGACCCAAAAATCTTAAATCATTAGATTTAATTTCAGGTCAATTTTACGATATTACTTATTTATTACTCCCTGCCGTCTCAAAGATAAAAAAGTTTTTATTACTATTTCAAAGTAAATCCTGTTAAATGTCTACTTACCTTAAAACGATCTATTTTTACAATAATTTATTTATAATACCTTTATTATTAATTGTTATATTTCTATTCTATCGATATTTATGGAGGTGGGCAAGGAAATCGTCTTCGCCAGGGCTAGGTTTCGTGGTCACGAGGAGGAGAGAAATCTACAAAGAGCTATAGCTGGAATCGATCGTCAGTCAGTGCGGGGAGAACGACATTGTGGACGACATCCAACGACGCTGCGTAACTCCTAAACCTCGAAACCGTGGTAGAAAGAGAGGGATTCCAAGAGCCTCTCGACTTCCTTCGAGTCGAGAGAATGTCCAAACCCCTTTAAGGTTTTCTAGTGGAATCTCCAAGCCTTTGTCACCAAAAGTGGTCCCTTCGACTTCCGAGAGTCCAAGTTCTGAGTCTAAGAGAAGTCCCTCCTCAATGGAATGGAAGGGGTATTTATAGGTTTTCTGAGTAGTCACGCCATGCATACACGCTTGTGGAAATTTCAAAATACCCTTTAATCGTTAGAGTAATGCCCATGATCGTCCCGGCCCTTCTAAACACCAATCCAATCCTCAATCAATTTGAAACGAAATAGCTTCCACGAAGCCTTTCCGCCTCGGGACCCGTGGAGGCTTCCTCCCAGTCTCGCTTATTTATTTCGCTTTTCCATCTTCATTCTATTAGGTTACGCTAACCCTAATTTGCACATTTAATGAGTGTCGTAATGACCACTAATTGGCGATTTAATTCAATTAGGTCATATTAACCTTTAATTTTACACTTGGGCCGCACACGGAAGCATCACCAAGAATGCATGTAAAACTACGCAATTAAATGAGAATTTAAATATGGACAATTTCATTATTTTCACCTCTTCTTCTATTACGCGCAAAAGTCAACTCAAGATTTCTTTTATCCCGGGATGACAGAGTATTTTATTATTTCACGGCAATTCTAACTAATCACTTATGATATTCTAACAATTTTTCCCCATAAAGTCGAGTTCATCATATATAAAGGTCTCTCACACTTAAAACACCTCTTCAATCACAACATACCAATTCTTAGCTAACTATTCTTAATCCTTTCTCCATCGAGAGTGAACTTCCATCACTTAATCGAATATCTTTTCTTCAATCATCGCGTTCACAAATTCTAATAACCATTTTCAAATCTATTTTTTACAAATTCATTAAGAATTCAACATTCATCATCAAGATCCCCAAAGAGATCTCCAACCATATATCATTAGGTATTAATTCTTTTCAAGAGATTCTACAAGTTCTGATCAATCTTTTGTAATTGATTCTTCCATAGCTCCTCGATACTATTCAGTAGAAATCAGCATAACCTATTCCATATCAAGCCATCTCAATAAGCATATTTAATCAACTCTTATTCAAAAAATTAACTTCTATTAAGTTTCGGTAGACTCACTATATACGCATTCTATTAGGTTGAAATTTTATTATATTTATTAATTCATCTACATTCTTAAATTATTATGATGTAAGATTAATGAAATGTTCCAATAATATATATATATATATATATATATATATATAGGATTAAGACGTTAAGATACTTCTTATTCATTATTTTAGTTTTTCTTTCAGCGATGGTTTGTAATACAATTGTTGCTCATACTTTTAGATTTTGACAAATATATAAACAATACTAAGATAGTATTTACTTATTGCCTGTATTTAATTCTAAACCGCTGCACTAAAGTGTAAGGAAGACGCGAAAAGATAAGTAGACGCATTGATCCTAACCGATATATATATATATATATATATATATATATATATATATATATATATATATATAACATCACAAGTACCGGCTTAAGACACCAAACTCAGCCTTTTATCTTCTTATCTTAATTACTTGTTTGGCAAACTCTGTGGGTAGGCCATATGTTTAATTTCTTTATCATCTCTAATTTCCTGTCACCATCTTCTCGACCTCAAATTTCCCAACAAATAAATTGACACATTCCAGTTTTTTTGTGAAGTAGGACAAAATAGATTTAACTCAATGAAACAGAGGGAAAAAATAAAAAACTCCATGGTCTAAAAGGAAAGGAACAAATCTGTTTAGTACTATGCCTAATAACTGAATCTTAATTTTGAGCATTAAATTAACTCCTCAAATCATTTCACATATTTGTATGCAACTGATCAAGAAAACAAACATAATCCCCTTGATTGTACACATATACATATATATATATATATTTATATATATATATATATATATATGTATATATGTATAAAGTATGCATAAATATCCCGTGAAAGCATCCAACTTAGTCAGGTTTTAACATCTTCTGTTCTTGACCTAGCTTGTCAAGAAGATAAATTTTCTTTCTGTGATGGGATTTTGATCTTCAGCTTTCGTCAGACAATTCTGGGGTTGGATATTCGTTCAAGTCAGGCTTCGAAAATTTGGTAGAAGGATTGGCTTTGGTTCTGGTGATATACGGTGGACGGCCTGAAGAGCATCAACCCCTAGCACCAACTTCAGTAGCTTTCTTTAATGGAAGCTGCAGATAACCTGCATGAGGCCCATCATCTTCTTCAACCAAAGACCTGAAATTAAGACGGGCTGACGGCCCTCTGAGATAAAAGATTTGGTGTTTTACAGGCCCGGGCCAGGCCACCGGAGATGAATACGAGCCAGAGCCAGATCTGAGACCTTTTGTTGGGTTCTCTAATCTCCGCCACCCACTTGCCCCACTTTCTCATCCTTATTCCTCTGTAGGGTTTGTCTTTGGTTTTGTTGCTTTTGTTCCTTTTCTCCATGAGAAAATTAAAGAGGGAGAAAATCAAACCTTCTTCCCTTTAGGCTTTTTGTTGTAAAAACCCTAAATAAGTAAGCAAGAACGAGAATAGGAAACAATAGGGGCAATTTAGATAGGGAGTGAGATTCTCTATATATTGGCTTTTAATTACTGTAAAATATGAATTTATCGATATGCAATTTATTGAGGGTTTCTACTTGGTCAAGTTAGTCTGTTTTGTACGGCCGCCACGTTGAGTTTCTCTTAAGATAACTCCAATATTGCCTGACACTTGATTACAATCCCTCCAACTTTCTCTTTCTATGATTTTCTCTTTAATATATATATATATATATATATATATATATATATATATATATATATATTATGCATGTATAGCTGTAGTTTGTTTGTATTCCACGTAGGGGAGGTGACGGGTATGGGTAAAATTTTGAGGACGTGGAAAGTTTTACTTATCCTACGCAAACTCGAAACTTGAATATTAATAATTATATACTTTGTATAAATTATTTGAAAATGAGTTAATTACATATTTATTTATTTATTTAATCAAATGGTGAATGGTAATAATAAAATAATGATGAGAAATTAAATGTATGTATAGAATTTCTAGCTCTGGTAGTTGATTATAAGAAGTGGTGCTAAATTGAATACTTACTTCAGTTTATGGTTGAGCATGAGATGAGGATGGAAATGCGTATTGGCTCTCGACAAATTAAGAGAGAAGGCGGTCAGACTAAGCAATGACGGTTTACTTGCGCTGGCTACATATATGCACACAAAATATTATATATAAATATATATAAGAATGCATTCATAACATTTTTTATTGATTAAAAACACTATTTTTATCGCTTAATATAATTAAATTCATAAATTAGAATCGAAAAATTTCGCTTACTATTATTATTAGTTTAATTTATTTAGTTATATCTGCTACTAATAAAGAGAAAATTAATAATATTATTTTCGCCAATAACTTCCACTACTATTAATAAGAAACTACACCAACCATATATATAGATAAAGATCTTAAACTTACTTTTTATTTAATATACCTTTCCACGCTTTCTTCAATGACGGACGTATACTCGTACTGCTCAACCATTACTATTATATATGTAACTGCTTAGCTTTTAACGATGTACAACATAAAATATACGACGACCAAACCTATACCGTACCTGGATCCATCGTTAAGTTATAGAGATGTAAGGTATGTTAAGAGAGAGAAGGTCGGTGATGGAGGATGATGGTAAGAGAATTAAAAGTGACTTTCAGTCCACGCCATGGCCAATCAAGGAATGCAAAATTTGGATTTATTATACACGGGGAGAATTTTATCTTGTTTCGTTTAAATTTCCAAATTCTCTTTCTTCTACAAATATTTATTTGTTCAGTAAAGGATGCTAGGTGCCTAGGCGTCTTCTTAAGAATATATATTTTTACATATATTTTTAATATTTTATAAAATTTATTTTTATATACGCT
This sequence comes from Panax quinquefolius, assembly GCA_020205615.1. Classification (NCBI taxonomy): domain Eukaryota; kingdom Viridiplantae; phylum Streptophyta; class Magnoliopsida; order Apiales; family Araliaceae; genus Panax; species Panax quinquefolius. The sequence goes on along the minus strand of CM035173.1, from coordinate 11,080,531 downwards.
GAGATTTCTTTCATTTTTGCGTGTTAAAAGAAAAATTTTGTCCGGTCATTAATTATAGTCAATGATATTATTGATATAAATAACACTTGTGTCAATAGTGATTGCTGTTACATTATAAATAATATTTATATAGCTAAATATATATTAAAAAAATTAACAAAAAATATAATGTATGTGTGATCTTTAATAACTTTTTTTTATGTGTGTTTGTTTTAGGAAATAACTTCTACTTTCCATATTGGCCCCTCTTTTCTCTATCCAATCAATTATAAGTTATTTTGTCAAAAATAAATATAACGTAGCTCTAGTACATTAATAATCTACACTATAAGAAAATATTTTTAATCTCGGATGAATTAATTTCTTTTGAATTAGTAGTATTTTTTAATAAAAAGATGAAGGAAAAATATTTTTGTCAAAATATATTATTATCGATAGAATTTTCGTCGAAATTATTCAACGAAAATTGAACAGCGAAGATTTTTCATTAGTATAGACTATAATCTTGAGCAGAAAATCAATATATCTGACAAAATTACGTTAGATTTGCCTTTCATTTCGACTGAAATTTACCGAAAATAGGACGGATTAAAACTCCAAAACTACTTTTCCCCTCACCACCCACCCCCACCCCCCACCCCCCAGCACTCATATTTCCCTCTCTCCATCACTCTGCACCAGTTCTCTAGAACTCCCCTTCACCACTTTCACCACCCGCACCATCACCTCCTTGGCACTGGGTCCCCACCTCCTCCCCTTCGTTCCCACGTTCTCCCCCAACTGCGCCTCCCTTGGTAGCACATAACGAAGACAATTGGCTGGATCTAGCAGCGGCGATGACGGTAATAAATACCCAGCACGACGGTGCGACAATAATAATTCCATCACTTCAATTCTATATGAGGGTTCATAACTTTCCTCTGTCTTTCAGTTTGGAGCTCTTTTAGGTTTATATCGTAACCATTAAATTAAAATTCAATGGACCAAGGTTTACAGCTTTGTTTGTGTTCTAACTTTAACAACCGAATTACCGAATCTGGCCTCAGACGCTTGTTTGATCCGGAATTCACCGGAATTGATAGTATTTGGACTCAATGGAATTACTTAAATCAGTATTTTTTAAATTTAATAAATGAACGGAAAGCACTTCGAACGAACATAAAAATATACAAAGTGATTATATTAAGAATATTAAATAAATTCTACACTAATTTCAATTTTCAAGAGTGATAAAATACACAAAGTTTTATTATCTGCATTTTCGTCTACGTCAATTATCAAAACAAACTTTTTTTCATCTCGTGATCTCGCATCTAACCCATCTTTATTCAGACCATTCAAATTTTATCAACACTCTCAAGGTTATCAATGTAATCGAATTAACCTTACTTTGGTCTTTTATAAAATTCATTAAATTGAAAATTCAAGCACCAAATTATGGATCCTGGATCCTCTATAAGGATTTTCCCGTGGCGATCTTGTGGCGCATTACATGGAAATGATAACACATTAAAAGCGAGATCCAATGACTACCACAACCTTTTCATTGTCGTTTTAATCAAACGACGCTGCTTGATAGGAAATTTTTTACAAGTCGATAGAAAATCGAAATACCACTCAACACCGCTTACTTCGCTTTTGTCACATACGTATTTTGTTTTCTCCTTTCTTCTTCGCTTCGCTTCTCGCTCTTCCTAAGAGTTTTTCAAAAGTTTAGATCAGTCAAATTTTAAATTGCTTTTTTCTTTTATCTACATATTTCCGTATTGTTTATCCCAATTTTTTTCTTTAATTTTCTTACTCGGCTTAAAGAATCACAATGAAACTCAATTTTTTACGATAGATAACGCTTCATTGATTTATTTTTTTCAAGATAGCAATAATAATATTATTAATCTTCGAGCAAAGATACAAAGATTAATAACCCCATCGATTCCAAAGCACAAAAATGATTAACAAAACGTCCTAACCAGATTAACACTCAACCCATTACAATCAGCTTAAAAAGTCACGCCGCATAATAACTAATAAGAATTCGTAAACAACCGTAGAATAGGTTTTATGGGCTTCCAATTTTCTCGCTAAATTGTAGAAAAATACCTACCGTTAGTAACGCTGTTGTTACATGTGTATAAAAAGAGTTGTGAGCCCATTGAATCTCTTTAACGTATTGTCAACTCCACAAGAAATCCCTCAAGATCCTCACAGAAATTCTCGGTGAGAGGATCCGAATCCCCAAAATGGCAGCTCTACCGCCTACCATCAATCGATTGCGCCTAAGTTTTGAAAAAAGCCTAAAGAGTTGTTAATTCGAGAATTTTGGTAGGCTTCATATCGATATCAACCCAAGAGCTTACTGCGGTTCGTAGGCTCTGCCTCGGATTTTCTACATCCTGATTAAATTTTCTCAAGCTGTGCTCCCTTTTATAAACTAAATAAATAAATTATCAACCAATTAATTTATTAAAATAATAATGCACTTTATGTTAGAAAGCAGAACACTAAAATGCTTACTGGAAGCAAAAGTTAATCATCATGCAATCTGGCCACAAAATAAAATATTCAATAAAATTCGCAGAAAATTAACGAATATTACATTGTAGAGTGGTTAAAAGTTTATCGACATATTATTCAACTTTAATTTTCTACATTACCGATTAAATTATTATTATTTCAAATCGTTGTTACGCTAAAAAATAACGACGTTAATTTTTATCTACAAACCTAATGAATCACCTAATGAGTCGCACGCTTTACCGATTGCCACTATCGAACTTTTTAAATCTTTTCGGGACACTTATTAAATCCAATTAAAATAATGATTTTAAATATTTTGTAAATAATTATTATCGTGAAAGAAAATATCTGAAACTTTAAATTTAATTCATAAAATGAGTAAAGTTTCATAAAATATAGATTTAAAAATATAAGTTTTAGGAAACCTTACCCATCGATTTTAAAAATCTTTTTTTTCTTTTGGCAAGAAAAGTTTATTTTTTTCAATCTTATATTTATAAAATTTTACCTATTTTTTTAAAATACGTAAGAACTTTCTAATTTTTTTCTTGAAAATAACATTTATTTATAAAAGTATTAATTTATTTTTTGAAAATTTATCTACATTTTTTATTTATCTTTTATCGCTTTTTTATTTTAATTTCTATTTTAGTTTTTTTTAAATTTTATAATATTAAGAATGAGTCAGTTCTCTTAAAAAATTAAGTAGTATATAATTTAATTTAAAATTACTTTTTAATTTTTTGAATCTATATTTATGCTTAAACTCTACCTATTTTATTTAAAAAAAGTTTCTAATATTTTTGATTCAAAATAATAATTATTTTTAAAATATTTAAAATAATTTATTTTTTAATTACTATCGACAATTTAAAAAAATTAAAAATCTAATGGGTGTAATCAAGAATGTACAGAACTATGTTGTGGATAATTCATTAATTTTGTAAATAAAAATTAATGTCTATTTATTTTTTTTAACCTAATGACCCAATTTCCAAAATAATAATTAGTTGAGTAAAGCGAATTTAAAAAATTAAAGTTTGAATGTTGCAATAAGTAAAACCTAACAACCACATAAGGAGTATTTCTTTAGATTTGTCAACTAAATCTAAACCACAAAACTTCATTTAAAATGTCTTCTTGTTGCTAATTTTTAGATGCAAATATCAATAATTATACTATCATATTTAATATTTTCTATCGATATCACTTAAATTTATAATATCGCCAATCTTTTATTATTATATTTTTCATACATAAATATACATAAGCTTATAAAAATTTGTAATTCTGCTAATCAGCGATAAAGTATCACTAGTCATTGTTTCTACTTGTGGCTCATTCGGGCTTTGTACCGGGTCGAAGGATCACACTTGGAATCTCATTGCTTATTGTATTTCATGCGAGGCGCTTATATGTTACAGATTTACGATTATATTTCGCCTTGATTCTGCCATTATTGTTAATGTTATTATTATTGTCACATGGTTAACGCTTTAAAGATCGGTCCACTACTTCCAATTATAAAAAGGCCGCTCAATCCTCGCATTGCAAACCAGTAGTTAACACCGTAAAACGATCACTCACTGCATCGGCCAGTGAATAAATTCGCCGGTCAGAATAAGCATGCGCTTAAAACAAGCGCTTAATAATCGGAGCAAAACCCTGAGCGTCAATAATAATGGAAAGAATACAAATAGAATTCAGAATCAATGATAGACTGATACTATAAAGCGATTCTGGCCCAATCCTATCAAAGTCCTTCGTGATCGATTGAAGGTTCCCATCATATATAAATGAGTAAGATCTCCTAAGAACAAGTGAAGTTAATTCAAAACCCTAAACTTTTTTTCAATTTGTAAACTAATATAATTAGGAATCTTTGATTCTTTAATTTATTCTAACTACTGAAATCTAATCCTATACGGATTCAAACTTGCTTTTTATTGCTTAAAACCAGTCAGTTTTTGCTCGAAGTCAGAATGGAGGTGAAGTTCTCAAAAATCAGTAATGGAATTTATAATTTAATCGTTTTTTTAGAGCACTATTATACTAAATACCTTCTCCATTTCTATCTCGTCATTCTACACTCTGTGAAAAAACGTGTAAAGCCTCCCTAGCAAGGTGATTTAGAAAGGGGGATATATTTATACTTTTCAAACTATATCAAGCTTCTCTCAGATTTAATTCAGCAGCAGCCTTCAAGCAAAAGTACTTGGCATAAGCAGAACACTACCAAGATGTGTTCAACTCTCCCTTCAACTCGGTTAAAAGAAAGTGGGATAGAGAGACAAGAGATAAAGAAAGAGAATTTATATTAATAAAGAGGGATAATATACACACAATAAAACTTTCATTAACAGACAAAATTACAAAATCTCTAAGGAAAAAAATATTTTGACTAATATATGGAACATTTCCATTAATGTCTAAAGGCGCCCGGAAGAAGCAAGTGACTACCAAGAGTAATATCTCATCACTATGGGAAAAAATAAAAACGGCTTAAAGGATACAACAAAATTATTCGCCTTATTAACCAAACTGCTAATCCTTTAATTACCACTCTAATACGGGAAGCAGGAAGTTATTCCGTATCAAGAAATAACATTTTGGTTTCTAATAACAAATAACAATCAAGAAGACATGACCAAAACTAGAAAATAAAGTAAAGAAATAAGACATTACAATTCGAAAATGAAAGGGTTTATAGACATCATGATTCGTGGTAATGGAAACAACAATATGTGCTTCGATCAGAGATTCAAGGTCAGGTGTAAAGTCTCCAATCTCAAACATCGGGGAAATAAGAATCATTAAAGTTTCCCAAGAATGTAACTTATTCCATATAAATTAGTGATAGGGTTTGAAATTAAGATCAAATGCACTGCTGCCCCTGCCGAAATTTTCCTCGGATTCAATGTCTAATTCGACATTCGCTATCGAAAAGGGAATAAAATAAATACTTCGTAAGTTCACATTAACAGAGAAAATAAAAGAAAATAAGACATTTAATATAAATAAATAAGTTTTTGATATTTGAAAAAATTAAAAGAAAAAGGTTTACTAAATTAGTGAAACTCCTTTAATTTTGTCAGTCAGACAAGCAATCTTCTAATTCTTTCTCAAACGGATAATCAAGTAGGCAGCGTAATCCAATGATCGAAGGAATTGGAATCACTTAATTCTTCTTTTTCGACTTTAATTCCTTAACGCATTCTTACATCACTTCCTCAACAAATCGCTTTAAGTGCCATGTTCTCGAAATCATTATTAACTACAAAAAAAGTACGAAAGCTTTCACCACTTTTCGAAGCCGGAGGGTATTCCAAAATTTCAAAAAGTATTCTTTAAAAATGCCTGCATCTCACCGTATTTCTCTCATCGTATAAACCTACCAATTCGCCATTCCTCCTTCAAAGTTAAAATTTCACCTAAACTACCCTACCGTTCTTCAAATTCTTATAAGTCAAATTAATAATAAACTTCTTTTCGCGCATCGAATACTCGATACACGCATATCGATCGTAAATTCACTTAATTTTTCGCAACTCCTTCAAGGATACGTGCCATAAGCACCACCTACCAAGCGTATCGGGGAACACACTTTCAATAACATTATTCACCGTCATTCTGTTGTTGATTATCGCGACAAGAGTAACACCAATTCATTTATACACGTAGTTTCAGCCTTTAAAAGCCAACTAAATGATCTAACATCCCCACGAGATATTAATCCACAACCCAAGAAAGATTGACTGATCGGGAGGATTAACTCCAATAAATGGAATAAATGGTGTCAAGGTACCTATTAGTTTTTCAAGATGTTGCGTCGTGCTGCAACGTTCAGTATCCCTAATTCCTCATAAGTCGCCTCTACTCCGCCAGATTCCGCCTCAAAAGATACTTTCAGAGTTCCCTCATCATCATCCGTAAATCCATCAAATAATAAAATTGCGTAATATTAACTTTGCATTTTTTTTGAAGTAGTTTTAAAGTTCCATAGTAACCCCATCACCAAGCCTTTAACCACCCAATCTCATTAAGATAATCGTAATAATCTTTCTCGTAGGAAAAGCGACGTGATTTTTATGCCCACCAACTCAAATCTCAAGAAAGAACTAAATTTTTATTCGGTCTAATACCAGCCCATCATTAAGTTCAAGCGTCCTTTTCTACATATTTGCTCAGCAATATGATTTTTCTTATAAAATATGATTTTCCCCACTAACTCGATGATTATGACTTTCAAGTTTGTAGTCTT